>CM076573.1:140607778-140712052 GCA_034641835.2 Pinus albicaulis
GTTTGGCCTACCGGGTTTTAGATGTATTGGGGGCCTCTTTCTTCATTTTTAACATATATAAAAATAAGTTGCAGGTGCAGGATACCAACACGTTACCTAATTGACCGGGTGATAACTGAAAAAAAAAACATTGAAGGTGTTATTTCTGACACACACCTTAAGTGCAGAAGAGCTTGATTCGGTGGCTGCAAACCCGCTCGGTCGGTAGCTAGCCCTACCAGAATAGGAGAGGGCTCTCTCCGGGTCAATCTCAGCGAAAAGTGTATCAATAAACCTTGAGATGACTGAAATGAGTGCTAATTTTAGGCTAGGTATATGAATCAAGGAGTTTATAATGATTTTTAAGGGTTTTTGTTGGAAAAAGGGAAAGACAGTTTTGGGCTTGGGGATGAGGCCAATTTCTTGTAGAGTTCGAGTTGGGGTAGGGAAGGAAATGGCTTTGATGTCTTAGATTTCAATGAATGGATAGAAAATACTGCTGAGGATCTGAAGAGGGCAGGAAGGTGCAAGGATCCTCTTCAAACGGAGGAAAACATATAAAACTAAACAAAAGTTTAAGGCAGAGCACCAGCAAACTAATGAATTCTACCTTAGTTACTCATTTGTTTAATTCAGAAGCAAAGAGAAGGGAAATGGCATACATATAACATTAATGAAACTTATAGATACATGGAGAAAAACATCATCAAAACTCAGAGCCACGAGGATCCCAACAAGTGCTGCAAAACCCTGGTCTTTCCTTTGCCAAAAATGCAGAAGTGTATGTACAATGAAGTGCCAAAATTTTCCCAAGTATCCAACCCTGAAAATGTCTCAAAAAATACAATATATAGACCATCCTAACCCCTTCCCATGCCTCTAGGGGTCGAGCTCATCCTTCTAGGAGCTGTTTCAACCAATTCTAAACAAGGAATTGAAATCTAGGCAATCAAACAACTTGCCTCTATATGGAAGGAAACTGATTCATTCATTTAATTTTCACTTTTTAGTGAATGAATCCTTTAGAACAAGTAAATATGAGCCAAAATTAAATCATAGTCATCAAGTTACATCAAGATAGATCAATAATTACATCAAAAAGTGAAACTAGTCAAAGTAGGCGAAGGTACGAAATTTTGAAGAAGTGAAAAATAGGTAAAATCCTCGCCGCACCAAAAACTCAATGCGTCGCCACTTTGAACTATTTTTGAGGCACTTCCCCAAAGTCCAAATTGAGCTCATGATAGCTCGTTGGAAAGCCCTACCTGTCTAACAACCAACCCAGAAGGTGAATTTTTCAATTTGGAGCTCATTTGCCCCTCCAAAAGTTCAATCTCCCTAGACTGGTTCCTATGTGTGCAAAAGGTGGCAGAAAGGCCATTTTCAAGGTGTTTTTGATCCTTTAAGCAACCCAGAACTTGATGAAATCCTTAGGCCATTCCTGAGCATGCATAATTTATCATAAAAAACTCAAAAATATCAATTTTTCTTCCAGAAGATGTCCCAATCATAAGCGCGCGAAAGGTGGCGCTACGCGTCGGGCGGAAAAACCTGTTTTGTGACCAAAAATTCAAAAATGACAAAATTTTCTCCAAATTCCTTGAAATTTGGATTGTAAGTCCCTCATCAAATATCATGCTCATCCAACGAAGTTTCGGCCAAGATTTGAAGTGGATCAGGCCTTTTTCGACGTTTCAGTGTCCTCCTGGAGCGACCAAGATGAACTATTTTGATTTTGGAGCAAGTGATGATGGTTTTTTAACTTTGTCGACCTGTGCACCGCGCACAAAACCCATTGCGCCGTGCCACCCAGATGCGTCATGCGCGTTGGAAAAATGCAACGTAAGCGACTCAGGCTCTGCTTGTGCATTGTTCCTGTGCGCAGCGCCCTTTCCCAATGCGCGCACGGCTGCGTTACAACAAAGTTTCGGCCTTTCAAATGCTGAATTTTCTCCTCCATGTTTTTACTTCGGTTCTTTGATGTATTTGACCTGAAAATGGATTATTTGGATGTGAAAATATCTCATATATACAAAGGACCTTGGTTTTTCTTTTGACAAACCCATTTTTGCAATGTTTCGAACTTTGAAATTTCTCCAGTGAACTCTATTTTTGTTTCCTTTTGATTGTTGAGCTAATGATGAATCTCTTTTCTGTTCTTTGCAGGGATAGCAGGCAAAATTTTGGCAAAGGTGACCAGGGCTACACCTGAAACATTTTACAACTGAAGAAATTTTGACAATGACATGGCATTAATTACAAAAGACAAAATTGATGATTTCTTCTTCAAAACAGATTTTTGAAGGAAAAATCATCCTCCAGCCTTATGACGATGAAATTTTGCACTGGAAACTGTTTTGGAACTTCCCTCATGTGTCTGTTGGTATTATTTGACATTTTACAGACGAAACCCTAGACCTAATAACTGAAAAACCCTAAAAGACTCTTTGCTGACTCAAGGCTAAAACTGAAAACCATAATAAACCAAACATGACTAAAACATAACTAACAAACTGGAAAGATTCTCATAATTGAGATTATTCATCAAACCTACTCTAATTATTTCTTTTCACCACCCGATCAAGTGAAATGGAACAGCCAATGCAACCATGTAAGCATCCTAGCTACTATTTGATTTCTTCCCAAATTCTTTTTGATGCGTAGGAAAAGGGAAGAATCGAAAGGCAACTCCCATGGAAACTCAGAATCAAGTTGACTGCTGATAAACTTGCAAAACATGAATTGACTGGATGACTTCAAGAAAACTGCGAAAGGATCTTCATAAACATAACTATTGATTCCCATCAATACACTACTACTCTGGTCCAAGCAATCTTCATCGCTGGATATTAAGATTTTCCTCACATCTGTCTTGGCTTTCTTTGGTGACTGAAGCAAGCTGTCAAAAGGATCCTGAATTTTGTGAATAACCAAACTCTGGAGCTGATTCCAAATAGAACAAAATTCTCCTTTATCAATCTCCTCATATGACTGCAAATCTTGATATAGGCTTTGTAATGAAAAATCTGTTAAACAAGACAACAAAGGCGAATTTTGAATAAGATTATTATCAACATTCTTTTCTGGCACATGGTTAGCTAATGGAGCAGAATTTTTACAGCAAACATCATCCAACACACGAGAAATAGGATCATCAAAAACTTGAGAAGACTACTACATTGTATCCATTGAAACTGCCTGACATCCTACTGGCTGTTCATCTTTTTCTTGAGAGATATTACAAAGATTCTGCTTTATGAACTGACATGCTTCGAAATAAAAGGGTACAGAATCCTCTTGCATCATTAGATCATGTATTTCAGCTTCCACACCTTCATCTGTAATCTAACCTTCAATTGCGTTTGGTGGTTGTAAATCCAGAGCTAGGGAGGGTTTTGTATCAGAAATGATTTCTTCAGTCGTTTCAGGAGAATATTTCTCATAAACCACTTGCTCAAGAATTTCGCTATCTGTCTCATCATCAACATTTAAACTGAGAGATTGTTGATTTCCTATAGGCTGCTCATTTGAAGATTTACCATGCAATTTACCCTTCAAAAACTGAAATGATTAAAAAAAAAAGGTACGGAATCATCTTGTATCATTTGATCATATGTGCCAACTTCCATGCCTTCATCTGCAACTTGAAAATCCATGGCTTTCGGGGGCTGTAAATCTAAATATGAGAAATCTTGAACAAGGTTTTCATTGCCCTCAAGATGGTCCAAATCAAGGCTTGTTGGTAGTTGATTTCTGATTGCATGGAATTTATCTCTCATGAACTGAAATGAGTCAAAACAAAAAGGCAAAGATCTTTCACTTACTTCAAAATTTGCTGCACTTTCCTCATCATTTTCATAGCTGATATGCATCGGTTGATCACTGTACTCAAGCTGCTGAAAGTGAACTTTCTCCTTCCACAAACTAAATTTTGATTTGTCTGCAAGATTAGCTTCTGTTTGGAGAACATAATCATCATAATATTGATCAAACTGAGGCAAACCATCAGCATAAAACACATCATCAAGCATACATGTCATATCGACAAATCTCTCTTCTTCAAGATGATCTATAAAGCAATCAATATGACAACTGGAATAAGAAACAAAATGTTTTGGATCAGCAACTTGTTCTTCTTCAATCAGCGAGCCATGGGCTTCAACATTATACTCATTCCTTGTGGTGTTCTTTTGCATCATCTCTTCCACTGCACTTACCAACATATCAAGCTTTACCTCTAGAGATATCGATTTCTCTGGATCCATGTTTTTCATCTCTTCTTCCTTCAACCTTGCCCTTCGGATCAGCAAATGAGCCTCTACATTTACTGCACTATTCTGCATCTCGTGAAGTGTTGCAAGATTCCTTTCTCTCAACTGAAACTCCATTTCCAGATCAAAGGCACCCGGGTAGTGCAAGAGAGCAGATCTAGGAGAAGGTCTTATATCAGCTGGCATTGAAAAATATACTTGGTTAAATCTGGCAGAAAACTGTTGTACTGTCTCCCCTGGCAGTCTTTTCAGCTGGTTATACTCTTCTATAATCAAGAAAAGGTTCTGTCTGACCACCCACCTGTCGAGGAAAACTTCGACGAACTGCTGGAAATCTGAGATGCTCGCATCAGGCAAGGTTTTGAACCAACTCTTCACTTGGCCTTGAAAAGAAAGAGAAAAAAGTCTAATACTAACATCTTCTTCATCAACTTCAAAAAGGTCTAGAAAAGTCTCAACATTCTGCACATGTTGCTCAGCGTTGACATTGTTACATTCACCGTCAAATCTTGGTAGATATAGGTCATAATTTTTAGGGAAAGCATGAAGAACAGAAGGTAAAACAAGAGGTTTATACCTATCTGGGACTATATAAGGTGTAGGAGTATATACAAGAGCTACGGGATCAGTCTTGTTTTCTTTAAGCTCATCACTCTGAAGAGAGTCATCATAAGATGTGGGAAAAGTAAGGAGGCTAGGATCAAAGGGAAACTCAGTATTTACACTTTTTGAATAGGTCGAGCGAAGATTTTGATCACCTTTATCATACAACAAATTCTGAAAAACTTTCAGGATAGCTTCAAGAACAGCAAAGAAGTAATTTACAAGAAAGCAGACTAGATCCTGAATACCATTCCACTTTGGATACCTGAACTTTGTGTAAGATCCTTCCATTTTCGCAGAGAAAGAGTTAGTCCTCCAGTGGAGTCTCTACATTGAGTTGGAGTCACCAGGTGAATGATTTCAGCCTTCTTATGTCTGATCGTTGTCCACCATCAACTATCAGATCTGAACTTGATACATGTACTGGGGCAAGACAATCCACAAGTCAAGTGTCACGTTCACAAGCTAGACCGGAGATTGACTGAAGAAACATTTATCTACTTTCGCTAATGCAAAGCAAGAGCGTTTCGAAGGCTATCTGGCATAACTTCAGGCTCCGTCTGTAGCTTAAACAATTAACGCCAAAAAGTAAACCATTTTCTTCCCCAGTATGGTCGCCACTATGTTATTGCCCAAATCCACCTTAGGCTGAAGGAAGGCGGGATTTAGGGTAACACCAAACCACGCTCAGTCTGGTAGCTAGCCCTACCAGAACAGGAGAGGGCTCTCTCTGGGTCAATCTCAGGAAAAATGTATCAATAGGGCTTGAGATGACTGAAATGAGTGCTAATTTTAGGCTAGGTATATTAATCAAGGAGTTTGGAATGATTTTTAGGGGTTTTTTGTTGGAAAAAGGAAAAGGCAGTTTTGGGCTTGGGGATGAGGCCAAATTCTTGCAGAGTTCAAGTTGGGGCAGGGAAGGCAATGGCTTTGATGTCTTAGATTCAATGAATGGATAGAAAAGACTGCTGAGGAGCTGAAGAGGGCAAGAAGGTGCAAGGATCCTCTTCAAACGGAGGAAAACATATAAAACTAAACAAAATTTTAAGGCAGAGCACCAACAAACTAATGAATTCTACCTTAGTTACTCATTTGTTTAATTCAGAAGCAAAGAGAAGGGAAATGGCATACATATAAAATTAATGAAACTTATAGATACATGGAGAAAAACATCATCAAAACTCAGAGCCATAAGGATCCCAACAAGTGCTGCAAAACCCTGGTCTTTCCTTTGCCAAAAATGCAGAAGTGTATGTACAATGAAGTGCCAAACTTTTCCCAAGTATCCAACCCTGAAAATGTCTCAGAAAATACAATATATAGACAAGTCTAACCCCTTCCCATGCCTCTAGGGGTCGAGCTCATCCTTCTAGGAGCTGTTTCAACCAATTCTAAACATGGAACTGAAATCTAGGCAGCCAAACAACTTGCCTCTATATGCTAGGAAACTGATCCATTCACTTAATTTTCACTTTTTAGTGAATGAATCCTCTAGAACAAGTAAATATGAGCCAAAATTACATCATAGCCAAAAATTTACATCAAGATAGATCAATAATTACATCCAAAAGTGAAACTAGTCAAACTGGCCGAATTTTTGAGTTGAAAAGTGAAAATTGGGCAAAATTCCTCTATGCGTCGCGCCCAAAAACTCAATGCATCGTGCCACTTTGGACCTATTTTTGAGGCACTTCCTGAAGTCCAAATTGAGCTCATGATAGCTCGTTGGGAAGCCTTATCTGTCTACTATCCAACCCAAGTGGAATTTCTGGATTTGGTGTCCATTTTCCCCTCCAAAAGTTCAATCTCCCAAGATTGGTTCCTGCTGGTGCAAAAAGTGGCAGAAAGGCCATTTTCAAGGTGTTTTTGGCCCTTTAGGCAGCCCAAAACTCGATGAAATGCTTTAGCCATTCCTGAACATGCATATTTTATCATAAAAAAACCAAAAATGTAAAGTTTTCCTCCAGAAGATGTCCCAATCATAAGTGCGCGTCGGGTGGCGCAACGCGTCGGGCATAAAAACTTGTGTTGTGACCAAAAAAATTCAAAATGACAAAATTTTCTTCAAATCCCTTGAAATTTGAGCTGAAGGACCCTCATCAAATATCATGCTCGGCCAAAGAAGCTTCGTATTGAGATTTGAAGTGGATCGGAGCCTTTTCGGCCCCCGATTGCCACGGAGGCAGACGAATGGGATTATTTTGATTTCAGACAAATGATGATTTTAACTGTCGACTGTGCGCCGCGCGCAAACCCAGTGCGCCGCGCCAGTGCAAATTTGCATTGTGAAAAACGGTTCTATGCGCCGCGCGCGCCAGTGCGCTGCGACCTTCCTCTTGTGCGCCGCACTCTGCAAATGACACACATTTCGGTCTTTCAAATGCTGAATTTGCTCCTGCATGTTTTTACTTCAGTTCTTTGATGTATTTGACGTGCAAATGGATTATTTGGATGTGAAAATATCTCATATATACAAAGGACTTTGGTTTTTCTTTTGACAAACCCATTTTTGCAATGTTTTGAACTTTGACATTTCTCCAATGAACTCTATTTTTGTTTCCTTTTGATTGTTGAGCTAATGATGAATCTCTTTTATGTTCTTTGCAGGGATAGCAGGCGGAATTTCGGCAAAGGTGACCAGGGCTGCACCTGAAACATTTTACAACTGAAGAAATTTTGAAAATGACATGGCATTAATTACAAAAGACAAAATTGATGATTTCTTCTTCAAAACAGAGTTTTGAAGGAAAAATCATCCTCCAGCCTTATGACGATGAAATTTTGCACTGGAAACTGATTTGGAACTTCCCTCATGCATCTGTTGGTATTATTTGACATTTTGCAGACGAAACCCTAGACCTAATAACTGAAAAACCCTAAAAGACTCTTTGCTGACCAAGAGATCAAACAGGACTGTAAATGACCTTAAAAATGATTTTGATGAACTTCGATAAATAGAACTAAGCCATCAGGTACAAGGCATGAGGGGTATGAGTGACAGAACCCTTCCGTTAGAAGACCGATGTTCCTAATGGAATGCAACTGAGTGAATTGAGCGGGACACCTAAAATGAAATGCAAAAAGAGGAATTTTGATCTCTGACGGAGGGCTGACGAGACCGACTCTAACGAAGAGTTCTAGATCAGGTTTGTGAGCGAACGACGTTGCAAAGCAATTGAACGACAAGAAAATTTTGCACATGAAACAAAACAAATTCAAAAAATCTGAAGTGGTAAGGGATTTTATAGGTGGACGGGGGCGAAGGTTTCCTGATTTCAGATGACATCATGGGGGGGGCAGACATGTGGTGGAAGACTATTGGGTAGTAGTAGGCGACAGGTGGATGGGAGCAGAGGGAGAATAAATTACTATTTTACCTTTACCTTCATCGCTCGCTTGAAAAAAAATTTCGCAGGATCATGACATGGCGGGTGGTCCCTGTCTTCCTCTGGTGGGTGAAAGAATGGGGGGCAGGATCCTATTTTGACCCCCCGGAATGAATCTGGGTTGTTGGATCAACGGATCCACCCATTTGACTATTTAACTCCGAGGGGTAACGCTGGTCTATTTATCACGCAAGTTACCCCCCGCCCCCACCGAAGTGTTTACAGGGGCTGGATGTGCGGAGATGGATGACGGTCCACCCTAGATCCTGCTCAAACTTTAACGGAAATTTTATACCTTTGAAAATTTGTTTCCTTCCCCGATTATACTAGCTAGAGGAAGTATTCCATAGGTACAATCCATAGTATTAGAGCTCTTATTGTGCCATGAGGGCCTAAAATTTCCCACTGCATCAATTTGACTATTTTCAAAGCAACAGGTATTGAAAGTAACCTCTTAACACCCCCATAAAAATATTATAGGAAACAACATTGTATTAACTATGTAAAATGTAGTCACTGTCCTCCTCCAGTTGTGAATTTCACAATCCCTCTCATCAGTGATCCATCTTGGCCACTGAGACTACGCAATGCACAATCCTCTTCCTCTTCTTCCAGATGAGACTACGAATTGCATAGTCCAAATCCTCAAGAGATCCCTCTGTCAGTTGATACTGCAAAATCCTCCTCTCTTACTAAGCATTGCACAATTCTAGAGTTCATCCTTCCCTCTTGTAGCTTAGCATTGTGCAATCTCTCTCCTTAGTCAGTGTGTTGCGTATTTTAGATTAATTTTTGTACTAATATCTTTAGAGCTAACTTGCTACTACCTTGAGTGCATCTCTTTCCACAGGTACTGCCAGTCTTGAGCATACTTCTCTTTCATCAACAGATAACATCATGCCTCCCAAGGGATCAACATCAAAGGAGGCAACATAGAGTATTACCGAGGAATTTATTGAAAGTCCTTCAACACTAGTTCCCATTATTTTTTAGACACAGTTATACATTGAGAAGGACTCTAATATTACATGGCATAATTTCAAGCATGCATTCACTGCCAGAAATTTTAAACGATAGCTAGATAATAGACATGTCTACATCAACTTCCATCAGTTAGGTCTTCACAGGGTCGCTTGCAAAATCTCGGTCTTACCATATGTT
The DNA here is from genome assembly GCA_034641835.2 of Pinus albicaulis. NCBI lineage: Eukaryota > Viridiplantae > Streptophyta > Pinopsida > Pinales > Pinaceae > Pinus > Pinus albicaulis. The sequence goes on from CM076573.1 coordinate 140,617,179, forward strand.
GATGTCATCAGATGGATCCAACAAGGTTTATATACTAAGAGCATGTATTTAAACAATGCTAGCGGGAAACATATTTCCTCCTACCAAGCACATGACATCCACCTACCCTACCACTTGTCTAATCCTGAGCAATATATGGACTCTCACTTCTATGCAACGACATGTTATCTCAATACTAAGGAAGTTGTCAAGATGTGGGTAAAGGAACCTTTGAAGTTTTTCTAGACACTAAACATTACTTACAAGATCAAATCTCTCATAAAGGTGTTTCAACACTTGATAGTGTTGTGTTGTTATATTTATGGACACAAGAATATTGAATCCTTCCCTGAAGAATGGTCGTGCATGCTATATCAAATCATCTCACAAGGAAAGAAATTCAACTCATCTGATATTGTGTTTCAGCAGCAAAATATTAACTTGAACAAGGTGAAGAATCGAAGGAAATCCTCCTTTTTACAGTATATCTATCTTTTCCTACTCGTTGGATCGTATATGTGTCGCAATGATTTCCCTAACATATATTGGAAATGGACACCTAGTGAGCCTCTTATCCATATTTATTGTAGATTGTTAGCATAATGTAGCTACAGGGGAGTCTTTGAAAAGTTGGTTGAGCATTTCTTCAATGTCTTATACCAGATGATCTTTGAAGAAGAGGCCCCTTGCATGTCTCGTGAGGCAGTGGGTTCAGTGTTAGAAGTTGGAGATTGGTTTTCCTCACCAGATTGCACTTACCTCATAGTGTTTGGATGCCAGAAAACATCTCATCTCTTGTTGTGGTATGCCACAGACAAAGTAGTTATGAAATAGGTTTCATATCATCTTGTCACAGGTCTAAATAAATTACTGCAGAGGAATAAGAATGCACCATGGCTTTCTCTTCCCTTCTAGGTGGGATCTTACGAGATCAAGAACTTGAAGGCCGCAGAATCTGAAGTCATAGAATTGGAAAGCCTCAAACTCGGTACAATATATTTTCATTAGTAGGATCCAAAAGGAGTCTACAGGAATTATTGTTCCAAGTTGCACTTTTTGGCCATATGGGACCTATTCTAGGTCAGAGAAATAAAATATAAATAATCACTATAATGCCTCTTAGTCACATGCACTAGGTGATTAGGCAGGCCCTTCCAAATTAGTTAAAAAAAAAGTGTTACTTGGGAAGCAAAGTAGCCAAAAGAGCACTCTCAAGTGAGTATTAATTATAAGAGGAAGGTTTCCCACAACCTAGTAGAGGAGAAAAGCCAAAAATTCAAAACAAATCCAATTATTCGAAAATCAGATTTGGTAGCAGAAATGAAAACGAAGCAATGCAAAGTATAGAGGAAATAGGAGGAAGAATGAAAGTAGATGGAAGAAAAATAAAGGAAGGAACACGAGGAAATGAAGGTGTGAGAATAAATAAGAATGAAGAAATCAGACTTAAGAAAGAAGAAGAAGAAAGTAATAAAAAGGAGGATCAAGAGCTTCTTCAAGAGATAAAGGAGTAGATAGTAGGTGAGGACATGGAAATAGAACAAGGGGGCAGAACCAAGATGTTTACCTCATGCCCAACACAGAAAAAATCAGCATTCAACCTCCACTTCCCCTTACAAATGGGCGAGCCTTGGATAGTGAAGAAGAAATCTCTACTCCAGATGAAGACCTGATCATGGATATTTGTATCCTTACCTTTAATGACCTTCAGAACAAAATTGTACAAGAAAGGAAGAATCATTTTCCCAATGATCTAGCCTATCCTTATTTTATTCACACATAAGGGGTGATCATCACTAAGGCTAGAAGGAATCCTTGGACCATTTTCGAAACCAACTTAGCCTCTGTAGGAAATTCAAAAGGAAATCTATATTTCCTAATGGTAGAAAACAAACAAATGGAAAAGAATATGGAAGTTGAAAATCAACAAAGATAACAACTCCAAGCAGAGAATAAAAGGTTTTCTTCCACACATGTTGATCTGATGGATCAAGAAAGTACTCAAAATTCAAAGTTCTCTTATTGGCTTGAAACTAGCACCAAAGAATAGATCTCATGGCATTGAATCTAGTGCAACTCATTTCACTCAAATTTGACATCGGATGCTCCCGATATCGCATTTTTTTCGTTGTTGGAAACAACTAAAACAATTGGATTTGGGTTGCAGGGGATTCCAAGTCAGTAGTTCATATTAATTACTGGACCATGACATGGAAGGTTGATTGGTACACCATCCCGCAATGGCTAGTTTACAAGTGGAAGAGTCTTATTGGTTCGAATTTGGTTGAATTTCATTGGTTTACACGTTTTTTTGGTGGTCCAATGAGAGAGTTCCATGTGGGCCAACTATTGGCTGCCACATTGCCTCCTCATGGCTGACAAAAAATTGTTATAGGCTAGAACAGGCCTCCATAGGGTTTGCATAAGAGACCTCCCAACTATCAACAAATACATCCACCAACTCTGCTATAATGTTTCTTAACTCTTATAGGTTCATAGCACTATATGAAGTTTAATTTTTGTGAATTTTGGGATGGGGATTGGGGTTAACAACTGACCCCAATCCATAACCCAGGGTCAAGGGCTAACCCCATCCCGAGACCATACATTAAAACCCATACAACATTTTTTTATGGAAACATATATTTCAGCATATATAACCATACAAATACCATCATTGAACCTTATGATAAGTCCATAAGCTAAGGTTTGTTTTAGCATTGGTTGGCGGTTACGATGGTGGTTTTTTCCATGGGCGTATGTAGCGGGTCTCCAGCATTTTTTTCCATGGTCAGACCAACCAACGGGTAGTGGAACCTACCTTGGGAATAGTTCCCCTAACCCTAACACCAACCAAACCACCCATTCAAACCATAGCCAACTTAGAGTTTGCTCGGTGGGAAAATGTAAAGCCATTCTGAAATCAACGGCGGGCAGGAAGCCACTTGGCGAGAAATTAGTCGGATAATTGGTCAACTACCACAATTAAGGAGGCGAAAATTTTCACCTAGGGCAGCGGGAATCTCATCGGCAAGGGGTGAAATTGTCACTCCACGTGGCCACGAAAGGTGGATTTTGTAGAATAGATTGCAGGGAAGTGTGAATTGTAGGAAAGTTAGCAGAAAAACTACATGGGAGCATAACTCATTCTGTTTTTGACCTTTTCTAGAGTATAAAGAGCCCATATATGGGTTTTTGACCGTTCTAGAGAGATTCGAGACATTTTTTTAACATTTTGAGCACTATAAGCTAATGTAAATACACTTTTTTAGCATAATGAAAGAGGCCCAACCATTGGAAGTTGGACCAGGAGATGTATCCCAAGAGGTGTAAAATCCTCCATCATTTTTTTTTGTGTATAATGTTATGGTATTGATGTCTTCTTTATTTTTTGAAAAACTGTGCTTTAAATCATGTTAATGTGATAATAAAATTGACATAAGTGGTTCAAAACCTTAATCTTTTCACTTGCAAAATTTGACATAAATCCTCAAGCTTTCATAAATAAATCAGTTTGGTATCAAAGCTTTGGTTATTTGTTTCTTTGAGTGTTTAATTTGTTTGCAGGTGTTTTTGGTGCTTACAAGGTTGAATATAAAGAGAGGATAAGGAAAGCTTGTGGTTGCAAGTCCTCAAGGTAGGTCAACGACAAGGAGAGCACAATTGCCACAATATCCACCACAAATTTCACATCAAGTTGTACCTGAAGATTAAATAGTAATGTCACATGAAGGACAGCCTAAACATATGCCATAGGATGAAAACGCTTTCATAAAATTGTTATTTTACATGACACAAATGATGAAAGTTCTCTATGAAGAGAGAAACATAAGGTTTCAAGGTAAGAGCTCCAATCCTCAAAAGGGAGATAAGTCTTCAGGAGGAGATGGAGGAGATCGGGATAAGACTCCTAAATTTAATGAAGGGAATGGTAAAAAACCACCTTTAACACCACCATTATCTTTACCTCCATGGTCACCACCATCTTCACCATCATCTTCCTCCACATCAACCCATTCTCAAACACCTCCACATCCTCCAAAGGGACATGGTAAAACTCCATTGTTGAAACTTGACATAAAATTTGAATTTCCTATGTATAATGGAGAGGTAAATGTATAGAGATTAGATAATTGGGTTCATCAGCTTGAAGTGCATTACATGAGATAAAGGATCAAGGATGGTGAGACCAAAATTCAGCTTGCTTCATTGATATTGGAGAGTGAAACACTTATTTTATGGGAAGCCAAAACTCAAGACGACATGAAGAAACAGGTAAGGTCTTAACCTCTTGGAATTATTTTGTTTCTGCATTGAGAAGGAAATTTTATCCATTATCATACATGAAAAACACTATCAGGGATTGGAAAAATGTTAGGAAATTAAAGGGTCAAAGTGTGCAAATTTATACCCAAGAGTTTATAAGAAGAGAATTGATATTGGGTGTAGATTTGTCATCTCAAGATACTTTTCTAAAATAAAATAGAGCTTTGCATAGCTATTTGAGAAATGCCATTCTCATGTTTAACCCTACAAGTTTAGATGAGGTTTGTGTACGTAAAAAAACATATAAAAGAAAGAGGGGAAAATTTTCCACAAGAGGGCAACAAAAATCCATTTAAAAGTGGAGACAAAGTAAAGGGTAAGTTCAAAGGAAAAGGGAAGAAGAATGTTTCCATCAAGAAAGAGGGAGAAAAATTAACATCCAAGCATTGCTCAAAGGATGGTCACGATGAAGATCACTATTAGAAACTTCATCCTGAGATGAGACCCAAAAATTTTAACAACAAAAGAAATAAGAAGACAATTGCAACTACACAACATGATTTAGGATCTGATTCGAGAGATGAAACAAAGATCACAACTATGGGATTGAAAGGTAAGGAATCCATTTCTAGCACTAGTTATTCAAATACTCACAATGAAACTCAAAGTGAAAAAAAAATAATATAAATTTTCCATATTAGAGTCATCTTAAAACATAACAAGATTGACACTCTATTTGATAGTGGCTCACAAGCAAATCTCATTTCTGAAAACATTGTCAAAAATTTTATTCTGGAAACCATTCCACATCATAAACCATATCCTTTAGGTTGGGTGTGTGACAATGAAAAGTTGCAAGTAACTAGAAGATGCAAATTGAAATCTACCATTACTGCAAACTTGATTGATGAGGTAGAGCTTGATGTAGTGCCATTAGACATATGTGGTATTGTAGTTGGAAGTCCATATCTTTATGACAGGAAATATCTATTTTATCGCCATGACCACAAATATCACTTGTTCAGACATGGTATTAAGTACATTGTTAGAGCACATCGCAAGAAACTAAACCTTTCACTTGTGAATTTCAGACAAATGAAGAGACTTGTTAATTCTAGCAATACTTTTGTGCTTCTAATGATCAAACACAAGATTGACGGTGATAATGAAGCATTACAAGTTTTTGATTCAAAGTTGAAATTTGATTTGGTTGAGGTTGTTAACTAGTATGATGAGATGTTTCAGGAGCCTAAGGGATTGCCTCCCAAAAGAGGGATCCAACATAAAGTCCAATTGTAGAAATATTTCCCTCTTCCTAACATTGGCATGTACAAGATGTCAGTGATGGAAAATGCAGAAATTAAAAAACAAATCCAAGAGATTCTTGACAAGGGGATCATCCAACCAAGTACTTCGCCATGCAATTCACCTATTGTTTTGGTGCCAAAGAAAGATGGAAAATGGTGCATGTGTGTGGAATTCCATGCATTGAACAAGATTATGGTAAAAAATTGTTACCCACTTCCTAGAATTGATGATTTACTTGATCAATTGAAATATGTTGTGTATTTCACTAAGTTGGAAGTTAGGAGTGGCTATCATAATATCATAATCGTTACAGGAGACATTTGGCAGACATCATTTAAAAAAAATCAAGGCTTTTTTGAATTGTTGGTTACGCCCTTTGGGATTTGTAATGCTCCTGCTACTTTCATGTGTGTGATGTATGATCTATTAAGGACTTTTGTAGATGACTTTGTGATAGTATACTTAGATGACATATTAAATTTAAGCAAGTCTCGTGAAGAACATGTCATGCATGTTAAGCTAGTATTAGATGTCTTGAAGAAAGAATGATTGTTTTTAAAGATGTAGAGATGTGATTTTGGAAAAACTTCTTTAGTCTACTTGGGTCATATTGTTGGAGGAGGTGAGTTGAAAATAGATCCCTCCAAGGTTGATGTCATTTTGAACTAGCCAAGGCCCAAAACAGTGACATAGGTTACAAGTTTTTTGGGAGCAGCACAATATTGGAGAAAATTTATTGCTAACTTTTCTTCTATTGCAACTCCATTGCATGCATTGAAAAGTGTGAAGGGGGTTTTTCAGTGTGGAGGTAAACAACAAAAATCATTTGATGCATTGAAAGAAGATATCAGTTCAACTTTTGTACTTGCACTTCTTGACTTGAGACAATCATTTAAGATACAAACTAATGCAAGCGACTATGCCATGGGCGAAGTCCTAATGCAACACGGTAAAGCCATATGTTTTCATTCAAAAACTTTTAATGGTGTAGTGATTAACTATCCCACATATGAGAAGGAGTTGTATGCATTGGTGAAAAGTGTGAAAAAGTGAAAACACTACTTGATGGGTAAGGAAACAATCATTCACATGGATCATAAGCAATTTCAATACTTGCAATCACAAAAAAAGCTGCAACAAGCATGGCACTTTCAATGGATGGGATTTATTCAAAAATTTCACTTGGTGATAAGGAATAAGAAAGGTATCTATAACAAGGTTGATGATATACTTTATAGAACAATTATTAGTGCATCCATTATTCTTAAGCATAATTTTGTCATGCATGAGAGCTATGTTGAACAATATTCTTTAGATAGTGATTTCAAATATGTATATGTGACTTTATGTCAAGGTAACAAGGTAGAGGAATTGGATTATCATGTGCATGATAACTTGTTGTGCCATCCTAGCAAGCTTTTTATTCCATAGGGAGAGAGAGTGAACATCATAAGGCAAGCACATACTTCTCTTATTGATGGTCATTTCGGTGTAGGTAGGATGATGGAACAATTACAGAGATATTGTTATTGGCCTCATATGATTGAAAGTGTGTCACGGTCTCTAAGGGGATGCTCATTATTTGTTGTCAGTAAGCCTAGCAATATAAAGTTGGGATTGTATACACCACTTCGATTACCTTATCATCCATGGGAGAGTGTTTCTATGGATTTTGTAGGAGGTATATCTATGTCAACAAGAGGTCATGATTAACTTTACGCAGTTGTGGATAGGTTCAAGACACAACTCAAAAAACCACTCAATTATTCTTTCAAAATGTATGGGTGCATTTTTGGCTACCCGCATCCATTGTTAGTTATTGAGATTCTCGCTTTGTCGTGAACTTTTGATCAAGCTTATGGGGACTCATGGACACCAAACTAAAAAAGAGTACAACATTTCATCCACAAACAGATGGCCAAACAAAGGTGGTGAACAAAATGATGATACATATTCTTCGTGGGTATTGTATCAAGCATACTAAGTTTTGGGACAAAAATTTTCACTATATTCAACATGCTTACAACCAAGCTAAGCATTCATTGACTCAAAAATCACCATTTTAGGCATGCTTGGGATACTTTCCCAAATATCCTTTACATTTTATATTTTGGAAAGATGTTTCTTTTGATCGTCATAGTGACATAGAAAAAGTTAAAATATTCATTAAACAAGTTCAATTGGTCCATCAAACAGTTCAAGAATAGGTGGAGAAGGGTCATGTCATGTACAAGACAAGACATCATAAGTATTGTGTAGATAACGGTTTCCAAGTCGGTGATGAAGTTTGGCTTCACATTAGCAAAGAGAGACTCCAAGGAGAAGGTAAAAAACTTAAATCAATTTGATATGGTTCATTCAAAATTCTGGAAAAGATTGGTAATAATGCATTCAGGTTTGATTTTCCTTCATATATGAAAATTTTTGCAGTTGTTAATGTTGAAAAATATTGTGTGATCCTCCTTTTATTGAATATCAAGGAGAGAATTTTCAGAGTCCTTCAATTGAATATTTCTCTCCTGGATATCTTGAAGAATTACAGCAAGACACTATCCTTGACAGAAAAACAAGGACTTCAAAATGAGGGAACACAAAGTACCTTCGTGTGGGGCTCAAGTGAACAAATCCAAGAAAATCCAAATGGATTGATATTGGAAGGATAAGGGAAATGTACCCTCATCGTTTATTAACTGAAAGTGAGATTTTTGGCACCAAAAGCTTCCAGTGGGGAGGAATGATCCAGTGGATCAAGAAAGTTCTTAAAATTTAAAGTTTTCATATTGGCTTTAAGCCAACGCCAAAGCATAGATATCATCACCCTGAATCTAGCGCAACTTGTTTCGCTCAAATCTGACATCAGATGCTCTCGATATCACGTTCTGTCTATTTTGGGGAAAAAGAAAAATTGATTTGGGTTGCAGGGATGCCCAGTCAGCAATTTGTACAGCTCACTAGACCATGACATGGCAGGGTTGCTGGTACTCCATCTCCCAATGGCTATTTTATAAGTGGGAGATTCTTATTGGTTCAAATTTGGTTGAATTTCATTGGTTTACACGTTGTTGTGGTAGTCCAATGAGAGAGTGCCACATGGGCCAACCAATGGCTACAACGTGGCCTCCTCATGGCTTACCAAAAAATTTTATAGGCCAAATTGGGCCTCAACAGGGTTCAAGCACGAGACCTATCAACTACCAACAAAGACCTTGACCAACTTTGTTGAAATTTTTCTTAACCCTTATAGGTTCAAAGCTCTATATGAAGTCTAACTGTTGTGCATTTGGGTGGGGACCGGAGGTAACCCTCGACCCCGAACCACCAAACAGGGCCAAGGGCTAACCCTATCTCGATACCATACATTAAAAACCATACACCAAAGCTTGACAACATATATTTCGGCGGATAGAACCATATAAATACCACCACCAAACCTTACGATAAACCCATAAGCCAAAGTTTTTTGCAGCATTAGTTGGCGGTTATGATGCCAGTTTCTTCCATGAGAAAATGCAGCAGGTCTCCAGCATTTATTGCCACGTTCAAGCCATCCAACAGGTAGCAAAACTACCTTAGGCAGGTTTATGCTAACCCTAACACCAACCAAACCACCCATTCAAACCAGAGTCAACCCATAGTTTTCCCGGTAGGGAAATGTACAATTTTTCTAAAATCAACGACAGGAAGGAGGCCACTTGGCGAGATATTAGCTAGATAATGGGTAATTTAATAATAATCTCAAAGTCAGCACATCTTGATGAATATGTTGTGGATGTATTAAGATAATTCCTTATACATTTGCGATATGTGTTTTTTCATTTACACTAATGCTAATGAACTAATTCATTTTGTTTAATATGTATCTTGTTGAATGTTTGTTGTTTATATTATTATGGTTGTTTTTATCTTGTGAACTATTATGTGGGTTAAATAACGATTTTTTCGTATCCTCGTGTGTCTCTTCTAAGTTAGTACTATTACTTTCTTCTGAGGGGCTCACTTATTTTCTTTTGATGTGATGGAACCTTTCATGCATTACATTTAATATTTCAACATTTTCATGCACTTTCTATAACAAAACCCATGCATATATCATCCTATATTTTCATTACAACCATGACACATACATGAAACCATCACTTTTGGCAATGGACCATGTTTTGGTTGGGGCTTCTACTGCAAATGTTGTGTGGTTTAGTTGGGACTTCACATCCAGGATACCCCTTCCCTGTTGGCGGCTTCTAGCAATGTAAACACCTTCTATAAATCATTCCTGATGTTGTTCATCAAATATTTTGAATGTTATCCTTTCCAGTATAACTTTAAACCACTGGTCGTAGTCACATACTGACTCACCACTACCCTATTTATTCTCCTACTCCAATGTTATAGGTTGTAGCGGGGGCATGGTATCCTTATATTTAATATGCCATGCTATTACTCAACCCAAAAAAGTAGTCTCCAATTGAGATGTCTTTGTTCCTTCATCAAAGATCTGTTCAACATTACACACTACTTCACACATGAACCAATGTCATTCTGGACATTTCATTCTAGTCCCATGGAATATTTGTAGCCTTAATGTAGATTCAACGCCAAAAATGGTTGGCCTTCTGGTTCCTACCTATTTAGAATTTGTTGTCTCTATCATGAGCAGAATAGCTTGAACTATTTCTCCCACCTATACTCTCTCAACCTCTCCTATCCTACACCTACATATGTTTTTTCTCCTTCAACTTCTACCTCTCTTTCCCTACTATCACTTTCAATTTCCAAGTGTCTATGACATCTTGATATTTATAATTGAGAAAATTCACTAAACGATGAAGAGTTTGTGTTATATTAGTAATTATGCGCAAGGTCGTTGGTTTAATTTAGGGGATGGTTATGGGTTGGACAATGGGCTGTAGTGGATCCTTTACACCAAAATATTCTTCCTCCCCATCTTTTTATTCTCTGTAAAAACTTGTAAAATAAACTTCCCTTTCTTCTCTCCCATTAGAGTAACCTTTGTTGAAAAATGTAGTAAGAAATTTTCAATTTGATTTTGCCTTGATTAAATTGAGAAAATTCAAAATTCCACATGAGCAAACAACTTGGAGGAGTTAGCTGACGTGACATGGATATTTTCACTCATTTGAATCAGTTAGTTTAAGTTACGTGCATGAATTTCAGTTGTATGTAGTGATTCCTAAATTTTAGGAGCCTAGGTTGAGTTAATTTCAGTTGTAATCAGTTAAACTAGTTCTAACTATTACTAGAAATAGTTGGTGGTCAGTTAAGTAGTGGGACATTAGTATAGCTCAAAGATCATATACTTAACTGATAAATAAGATAATAATTATCTCATGCATGAAAATAATTCGAGTTTCCAAATTCTAGTGCAGTTTCCAAGGCAGCTAACCAACAATTGTAAACTAGTTGAGTGTATAGATGTTGCATGAGGTCAGGTGGACCATACTTGGGAATAGCGCAATGAATTAGAGGAATTTCCTATTTAATAGAGGCCTAATTACTCGAGGAACAATGCAAGGAAGTAGGGGTTCAATAAGAGGCAGACATTGGCTATGTCTGGGTCAGAGCTTCTGAGTGTGCAAAGAGATAGGTTATGCACTTGCAGGTTGTTCTCAGTTGAGCAAAGCGATTGTAATACATATCTATTCTTTTGATTAATGCAAGAGGAATTGGGATTTTTAGAATATTTCTTCCCCCAAATAAAAATACTTGTTACATGTGTATGATTTCTTATTGCATGTATGAATTTTTTATTCTAAATTGTGAAATAATGTCCGCAGAATAGTAGAGTAGGTTTGTGTCTTGTGATTTTTGTTAAAACTTCATGAGCAGTTGAAAATATACAACATTATTTATACATGGTATCAGAGAAAGATTCACATTAGAAACCAGTCATTGAAGTCCTTGTTTATAGTGATCATTGAATAATTAATGATCTGTTAGGAGGCAGAGTTATGAAGCCATAGTTCCAGGCATATCTGGCACACCCTATGTGTAAACTTCTTAACAAAGCAAGAAGGTTGCTAGTGGGAAGATCAGTGAGCCAATGTTTAGTGACAAAAAAATGAGTTTTGATCATTGATATTGGCATATTTAGGGGTAGATATATTTCCCACAGGGAGATCTAGTCTTAGAGAGAGTCTAGTTTTAGAGTGAGTAGCCCGATGGAAGCTAGTACTTTAGGATCTGGGGAGATCAAAATCATCAATGTAGTAGTTGCAAAAATATTGTGGAAGTAGTAGCAAAGCAGTAGAAACATAGTATCAGTAGATTATATTTTTCCATGCATGCAACCATACCTCCAAGAGTGAGGTATGGCGATGTAGATCCTTAGTCCAAGAGTTGTAGAAATTTTGGCAGGGTCTATTGAGGTCTTCTCCTCATGGATCATTACCTTGATATAGGGACCCATAGTATTCAGTAGAAGGAGGATTAGTGTCATCCAGATACTAAAGAGTGCAGAGGAGTATTGATAATAGATCAGGAGGCTCAGTAGCAAAGTGAGCAACAACACAGTTTTCCCAATAGACATATTTTAGACACAATTGATTCATATTTTTTGTTTCTTCTCAGTTGCAAGTGTTGCAGTAGCAACAAAAACAGTGATATGTATTTCATGAATTACATTCCATAGGTGCAGGATATGGGTGGTTGATCATCCATTTATTGTTGAGAGGAAGTGTTGAAAAATGCAGCAAGACAACTTGGATGAATTAACTGAGGTGACATGGATCTTTTCACTCAGTTACATAATTTAATTCAATTTATGGGCATGAAAATCATTTGTATATAGTGATTCCTAAATTTTAAGAGCCTAGGTTGAGTTAATTTCAGTTGTAATTAGTTCAACTAGTTCTAACTATTAATAGAACTAGTTGGTGCTCAGTTAAGTAGTGAGACATTAGTGTAACTCATAGATCATCTAGTTAACTAATCAATCAACTAATAATTAGCTCATGCATGAAAATAATTTGAGTTTCCCACTTGCCGTGGAGTTTCCAAGGTAGCTAACCAACATTTGTAAACTAGTTGAGTGTATAGATGTTGCATGAGTTCAGGTGGACCATACTTGGGAATTGTGCAATGAATAGATGAATTTCATATTTAATAGGGGCCTAATTCCTCAAGGAATAGTTCAAGGAAGTAGGAGCTCAATCATAGGCAAAAATATGCTAAGTCTGGGTCAGAGCTTCTGAGTGTGCAGAGAGATAGGTTATGCACTTGCAGATTGAGATCAGTAGAGAAAAGAAATTGTAATACATCTATATTCTTATGATTAATGCAAGAGGAATTTGGATTTTTAGAATATTTATTTCCCCATATACAAATAATTGTTGCATGTGTATGATTTTTTATTTCATGTCTAAATTTTTTTCTCTAAATTGTGAAATAATGTTCGAAGAATAGTAGAGTAGGTTTTTTTTTTGTAATTTTTGATAAAACTTCATGACAAATTTTTTTATATGCAACATAATTTCTACAAACTTCTCCTTTATCTTTGGTGGAGGGCCCTCTCCCTCGCACCATGCTCCAATCCTAGTGAATGAGTCGTTCCTCCACACCACTGTCTACTCTCCCTTCCTCTATAACTTTGCAATGACATGAAACTTATCTAATATAAATGCTTCAATTATGCGTGACATGCCTCCTTTTGAACTTTTTTATAGAGATCGACATTGTTTTATTTCTCTTACATGTTTTCAAATTATTAATGTACATGGTCCCACTATAGAGGGTGCCAGTTACGCTGCTCACCTCACCCACTCTTGGCGATGAAGGGAAATTCTATGTTTCTCTTGAAATAACCATGACATTGGAACTCATTCACCTTTTTGAAGATCTTTTCCCCCTCTACAATTCTTCCTTTAGCGTTGAATAAACCATATCCCCCAACACTAGTCTCTTTCTCAACATAATTATATTCTTTCTTGTGAGCCCTCAGCTCTCTTACTGTGCACTTATCTATCACTTCACCACTATTTTCACCCCTTTTCCTTTCTTTTCTTCAATCCATCCCTTTTTCAACCCCTCGGTTATAGATGTTGCATAGGGATTTATTCGCTCATGGTGTCGACCTCCAACAACATTATTCCTTTATTTTAACAAGAACATTTTAATCGAAGTTCAAAATATCCCCAGTTATTTTCCTTGCGGTTCCCTAAAGAATTATCATTTAGTTTCATTGAAATATTGGGTGGACTCTACTACAAATTATATTATGTATCCTTTTAGCATGCCAGTAAACCAAAAATTGATTACTCTAAAAACAAAGTTACTTTCAATATTTATTCATTGCAATAACTCTAGCGTTTAACTTTAAGGCTTTGGTTGGGTCCTCATTCTACATTGCTCAACTTTGAATTTGAGCTACTCTCATAAAATGACGAGAAACTACACAAAGAAGATTTCATGAAAATTAGGAAATAGGTATCTACACAACCAATCTTCTAGAGTAATATGAAGATTATTGGTTTTCTCTATCATGAAATCATATCGTTATTGATCATGTTAGCGCTCAAATCTACCTTAGGCTGAAATAAGGTAAAACTCAAGGCTACATCAAACCATGCTCAGCCTCGTAGCTAGCCCTACGAGGACGAGAAGAAAGAGCTCTCTCAGAGTCCATCTCAGCAAAGGATCTTCAAAGGCCGAGATGACTTATAATGTCTCTCTCAGGGTCTATCTCGGCAAAGGATCTTCAAAGGGGCTGAGATGACTTATAATGAACAATGAATGCTGATTTTAGGCTAGTAAAGAGATAGGAAAGTTTGATTTTGATTTTTTGGGTTTTCGTTGGAGAAATGGGAAAAAAACAATTTTGGGTCCGGGATAAGGCCGGATCTTTGCGGGAATTCGAGTTGGGGCGAGGTAGGCAATAGTCTTGATGCTTTTGATCAAGTATATGGATGGATCGGAACGAAAAGGAGCTGAAGAGGGCAAGGGAGAACATGGATCCTCTCCAAACAAAGTGAAAACATGTAAAACTAAACGAATTCAAAGGCGAGCACTGAAATCAATGGATTCAACCTCATTTACTTATTCATTTAGTTTCAGAAGCATAAGAAGGGAATGGACTACATTAAACATGAAAGAACTTACAATAAACGAGAGAAAACACCATCAAGAAACTGAAAGCCACAAGAATCCCAACGAGTGCTTCGCAAAAACCTCGATCTTTCCTTAGCCAAAATATGAAAAATATGTACAATAGTGTGCCAAAAAGTTTCCCAAGAGTCCAACTTTAAAACACAGTCCAAATCATCATAGTTAAGCATTTCCACATTATCCATATCATCATCGACATTCTCAATATCCTTCCGGCACTTGCAAACCAATTGAGGCATTTGGGCGTGAAATCGGACGCAGAGGCAAAAAATTTCGGCCCCGAGACTGTATGGGTAGCGCGCCTACCCAACGCGTAGTGCGCAGCAAGTACGTATCGCACTTGATATTTAACACGGGATGGGGGTGTTATGTGCGTAGCGCGCCCTATATGGGTAGCGCGCCTCCCTTGCGCGTAGCGCACATGTATTTTAACAACTGGGTGATGCGGCCGGTCTCTAGAGCGACACTTGAAAGATCAATCCGAGTTTTACATGTAATCGATTATTAACAAAACGATGGAACTTTTTACTTCTACTGAAATTCTCTCGGAGCCGATTGCAAAAAAGATCAATGAAATGGAGCAGAAAAAACACCACTGATCGTTACCATTTGTCTGCTGAGGCACATCGGGGAACCAAAAGAGGGATCTTTGCAATTATTTTGTCCACGTCTCGCTTGCCTTCTTCTTTATGAATATCTATGAGGAACTTTCTTATCGGGGTTCAAGCCGATGTGGATTTGTTTCCTTCATGAATCCAAAAGCAACATGCATGGGGTCCTTGTTGGAGTACTCGAAATCGTCTCCAAAATGACGAAAGAGAATCAATAAATTCCAATGGCTCCGAGTGCACTATTGGGATGAAAACGTATTGCCTTGCAAAAATACTTTTTGCTTTCGTCCATTTCAATATCTTAAAGGATAACGCCTCTTCAAGATACATTGAAAACCACAAACAATCCAAGAAAGTACAAGACTTGTGTTTAGCCTCGGGTAGATTTTTCCACAATCGCTCCATATATTTGTCAATGATGTTGGTATTGAGGTGCTCATCATCATCTTTACTCATCTCGGATGCATTTAGTCCATCTTTCGAGCTCTTTCCCGAAACACAAGCCATTTTCGTTGGTGCATCGAAACCATTTCTCCGATCACTTCACCTAGTTTCGAAAACCTGGACCAAAGCTATTTACATACAGATGTTCCACCCCTTGGTCGAAGGGTAGACCTTTCCTCTTTCCGGAAATTTTATGTTCGTAGGGCGTGCGTTGACGGACGGGACCCTTGCAGTGCCATCTATAGAAGAGTTTAAATCCTGCGAATCCTCACCGGATCGGTGCTCTAAACACTTAGGGTGGTCGACCATGTCTTTCGAGCAACGGGCCTTCCAATTTTCCGAATCTTATTCAAGTCATTGTTGGAAACATCTCGGATTCTCCCCGGCAACAATAAGGTCCTTCACTTCCTTTATGCAAATGGTTCTTTTCTCATCTCGCATCATCGCTGGGATTAGAAAGGACTTTATCAACAACACGCCTTATTGTAGACTCATCCGGGCTACCCTCTCTGTCGAAGACGAAAAACTTCAATAATTACATATTGAAAACACATTTTAACGATTTCTTTTTTCAAAACGAGGTTTTGAAAAAGAATCAATCTCGCATTGATAACCATCTTGAAATATAAACTCATCGAACCTTCTTCAGCCCTGTAGGCATCATTCAACATGTTTGAAGACCAACTATAAGACCCCGACTGCGAAATGACATTTTCCGGACTACGGTAACATCAATGACTTTGTAAATGACGAGAAATGAACTTTGGAGAATTTGATTCGACAAGGGACCGACAGGGACCGAGTCTAACATTGGCTCCAATGGGGATGGCGAAATGTCTTGCTTCTTGGAGGTTCCAAGAATAGTAGATCTTTGGGAGAGCAGAGACGGTGCCTCCATCCATTGGGTGATGGAATCCATTATTCGACAAACGGACTAAAGACTAATGACTCAACTTATTAATCGGAAAATCGACTCAAACCGACTCGATGCAAGCGAAATGACTAAATTAAAACAAAAACTTTACGAAAAGGGCAGAGATCCATCAAGCTTTAAAATCATGATGGAAACCACACGCATACCGATGTGATATGTACAATCATGTGTAATGTGCCTTCCAATGCAACCAATCCGTGCAGATGGCTACACCCCAAATTTTCGCTCTTACTCTTTTTGAGCGAGGCGGAATGATGAACCCGTAGGCAACTCAAAATAACCACGAAACCAAAGCTTATGATAATGAACCAGAAATATTTATCTTTTCTAATGCTTGCGAGAAGAATCTCGAAGGGGTCTTGAAAATCTCGAAGCATCGGCTTATCCGGGAGATCCAGCTGCAAAAATACAAGTATTCACTCCATTACGATCCGAAAGGACAATTGATTTCACGAGGGATAGAAATGCACGAGAGAGGTATCTCGTGCATCCGAGTGTTAGCTGTAGGTTCCTTGACCAAGAGAAATTCGGGCATATATTCCTCAACTTCATGATCTAGGTCATTTTTAAACAAAAAACAATCTTCAAGATTATCAAACATGACAGACCTTTTCATCTTTGTGAAAGAAAAAAAATTATCTATTTGCTGATCTACAAAAGCCGATTAGAAGACAGTCATCTTTTTCAAAGGAGGAAGAAGTTTCACCAACACTTTCCCGACTATGTGTGCACTGCAAATCTGCTGTAGCTTTGTCTGTAACAAGACCTTTCAAAAGTAGATCTATCTCATCTTCGGACAAAGGAGACAATGCCTTTTGTTTTCTTACGCTTAAATAGTAATTTATCTTCATATGACAGGGCATTCAAACTACCATTTATTACTGATTTATTGAAAGGAGATTTATCACTTACTTGCACAAAGATCTCATTCTGTTTTTCATGAACTGACTGGATTGCTTCTTCATGAAGGTTGTGTTCTAATGATGGACTGACAGTATGACTAAGAACATTTGGATCCATTACTGTGTCTTATGCATTCCAAATGATTTCAACAACATAGTTCTCTTTGATGGGCTTCAGCACAAGATATGCTTGGTCATCACAATCTGAATGTAGTTCTGAAATAGCTGACTGGACATTATCACAATCTGCAATCTGCATGTTGTCTTCTTCTGTGGGCAGATCTGAAACTACACTTTCTCTTTCATCATTTTCAGCCATATGGCCATCTTCAACCTGCTGATCTTGATTCTGCTGCAAAATTTCCTGATCATCTTGATGGGTATCCTCTAGGTTCTCTTCATTTTGCTGAAATGGATTCTCGTACAGAGCCTCCATGATCTCATCATCCATGAAATTATCATCTTCATAATATTTCTCAAGGCTTTCAATAAAAGTAGTAGCATGTTTGCAACAGTCATGAACTAAATTTAATGATGGATAAGATACTTGATATCTTTCAATGAACAGGGCATGAAAATCATTCAAACAGTAAATACAGGCCAGCGGAAAATTTTCATACCAAGATTGAGCTTCACCTTCCAGAGTGGCCAGGAATATCTTCATCAAGCAATCTTCAGGAAAATACACCTTCAACTTGCGAATATGCATGTGAAATCTAACTAAATGTAAAGCAGCATCCTTCTTACCATCATCTTTAAACGTAGGCAGATTCCTTGACCAATCTACCTTGGGCATCTTATTCGGAAAACCTGGAATGTGATCTCGGCTCATGGGAGCATATCTTCTCGTGATTCGGTCCATCTTGAAAATCTCACAGCTACTGATCTCCCTGCAGTGAAGTCACCATGAAGCATTGATTTCTGGATTGTTCAGTGAATGAAGTCGCCAGGTGAATGATTTCAGCCTTGCAGTGTCTGATTGTTGTTCACCATCAACCATCAGATCTGAACTTTGTCATCCCGCACCGGGGAAAGTCGTTCCCGCATATCGCCACTATGTTAGCGCTCAAATCTACCTTAGGCCGAAATAAGATAAAACCTCAAGGCTGGCATCAAACCACGTCGGCCGTAGCTAGCTCCTACGAGGACAGATTTCCTCTCGGTCTATCTCAAAGCCCTCGTCTTCAAAGGGCCGAGATGACTTATAATGTTCCGAGTCTCACAAAGGATCTTTGGGAAGGCCGAGATGACTTATAATGACCACGAACACCATTTAGGCTAGTAAAGACAGGAAAGTTTTGATATTGGATTTTTTGGGTTTTCGTTGGAGAAATGGGAAAAAACAATTTTGGGTCTGGGGATAAGGCCAGATCTTTGCAGAATTCGAGTTCGGGTGAGGTAGGCGATAGTCTTGATGCTTTTGATCGAGTATATGGATGGATCAGAATGACAAGGAGCTGAAGAGGGCAAGAGGGAACATGGATCCTCTCCAAACAGGCGAAAACATGTAAAACTAAACGAATTCAAAGGCAGAGCACTGTAAACAATGGATTCAACCTCATCTACTCATTCATTTTAGTTTCAGAAGCATAAGAAGGGATGGCATACATTAAACATGAAATAACTTACAATAAACTAAGAGAAAACACCATCAAGAACTGAAAGCCAAAAGAATCCCAACAGGTGCTGCAAAACCTCTGATCTTTCCTTAGCCAAAATATGAAAAATATGTACAATGTGTGCCAAAGTTTCCCAAGATTCAACTTTAAATGAGTCCAAATCATCATAGTTAAGCATTTCCAAATTATCCATATCATTTTCGACATTCTCAATATCCTTCCAGCACTTGCAAGCCGATTGAGGCATTTAGGCATGAAATCGGACGCAGAGGCAAAAAATTTCGGCCCTGAGACTGTATGGGTAGCGCGTCTACCCAACGCGTAGCGCGCAGCAAGTGCGTAGCGCACTTGGTATTTAACACGGGCTGGGGGTGTTATGTGCGTAGCGCGCCCTATATGGGTAGCGCGCCTCCACTGCGCGTAGCGCGCATGTATTTTAACACTGGGTGATGCGGCTAGTCTCTTAAGCAGCACTTGAAAGATCAATCCAGTTTGACATGTAATCAGTTATGAACAAAATGATGGAACTTTTTACTTCTTGCTGAAATTCTCTGGAGCCGATTGCAAAAAAGATCAATGAAATGGAGCAGAAAAACACCACAGTCGTTACCATTTGTCTGCTGAGGCACATCGAGAACCAAAAGAGGGATCTTTGCAATTATTTTTTCCACGTCCTGCTTGCCTTATTCTTTATGAATATCTATGAGGAACTTTCTTATCAGGGGTTAAAGCCGATGTGGATTTGTTTCCTTCATGAATCCAAAAGCAACATGCATGGGGTCCTTGTTGGAGTACCGAAATCGTCTCCAAAATGACAGAGAATCAATAAATTCCAATGGCTCCAGTGCACTATTGGGATGAAAACGTATTGCCTTGCAAAAATACTTTTTGCTTTCGTCCATTTCAATATCTTAAAGGATAACGCCTCTTCAAGATACATTGAAAACCACAAACAATCCAAGAAAGTACAAGACTTGTGTTTAGCCTCGGGTAGATTTTTCCACAATCGCTCCATATATTTGTCAATGATGTTGGTATTGAGGTGCTCATCATCATCTTTACTCATCTTGGATGCATTTAGTCCATCTTCTGAGCTCTTTCCTGAAACACAAGCCATTTCTGTTGGTGCATCAGAAACCATTTCTCTGATCACTTCACCTAGTTTCCGAACTGGACCAGAGCTATTTCTGTATAGTGTTCCACCCCTTGGTCGGAGGGTAGACCTTTCCTCTTTCCAGCAATTTTATGTTCAGAGGGCGTGCGTTGACAGATAGGGCCATTTCCAGTGCCATCTATAGAAGAGTTTAAATCCTCTGAATCCTCACTAGATCGGTGCTCTAAACACTTAGGGTGGTCAGCCATGTCTTTCTGAGCAACAGGCCTTCCAATTTTCTGAATCTTATTCAAGTCATTGTTGGAAACATCTGGATTCTCCCTGGCAACAGTAAGGTCCTTCACTTCCTTTATGCAAATGGTTCTTTTCTCATCTGCATCATCGCTGGGATTAGAAAGGACTTTATCAACAACACGCCTTATTGTAGACTCATCCAGGCTACCCTCTCCTGCTGAAGACTGAAAAACTTCAATAATTACATATTGAAAACACATTTTAACGATTTCTTTTTCAAAACAAGGTTTTGAAAAAGAATCAATCTCGCATTGATAACCATCTTGAAATATAAACTCACTGAACCTTCTTCTAGCTTGTAGGCATCATTCAACATGTTTGAAGACCAACTATAAGACCTGGACTCTGAAATGACCTTTTCTAGACTACAGTAACATCAATGACTGTAAATGACGAGAAATAAACTTTGGAGAATTTGATTATGACCAGGGACTGACAGGTCTCAGTTCAATGCATCCAAACATTGTTCAATAGCTTCTCTGGCTGGCCTCTATATCTACTTTTCTACCATAAACCTTCAAGTCCCAACAACGAAACCATTTTTTGGCACACATGCCTAGATACCGACATTATTACCACCCGAAAGCAGAAAAACTATTAGCTCAGTTATGTTGTTGGGTTTGCATAACCTTTGAAGGTTATGCAAGGATATAGGGTAATGGGAGATATTTTTGTCTCAAAGGAACCTAACCCAAACTATCATAGTTTCCATATGTCACAGAAACTCTCATTGAATAATCATACAGTAATAAAGCCTATTACACAAATTAAATTAATCCTAGTAATTATCAACAACATGAGTCAGGCATGATATATAGTTTATAAAGAACAATAATTTCCTGACATTTCTTCATTGAATAGACATGTAACTAATTTCGAGATAAAACTAGGAAAGGAACAAGGTTCATTCAGTATATAGTGACGATTATTTAAAGCATATAAAGTATTCACATAGAGTCAAAAATCTTGCGCAGACCCCACATTTCATAAATAGAAATCACCACAGACATAAAGCATTAAATATCCCAACCATAAATCTGGAACATAACTCCTCAATAGCTTAGAATTTTATTAAACAACAAAATACAATTGTACATTTACTCCATATGTTTGACATCATAGACTCAAAAAGTGGACAATCATATTATGCTACTAAACAACACCATACAATAAAAAGTAAACAATATCCACAGATTGACACCATGTCGGAGCCTTAGTACAATTAACTCCATAGAAATCATCCCTAGACAAGGATAGTATTAGATAATAATGACAATACAAAAACAGAAGAGAAAAAATACAATAGCGCGAAACCAAAATGTTATCAACCATTGTGCAACAAAATTAACCTTTGATCATTAATACTAATCCTTTATATAGTGGTGTTCTTCCATGTTGTGACTCAAGGAATCTCCTTCCAACTCACCTAGACAAGATGTTCTCGCATGTGCAAAGCCTCAATCGTCTACCATGCCATACCAATTTAAATCACCATCTTAGCTCATATATAACTAACCTGCACAACTGGAGAATACCATGTTGGCTGAGGATATTTCAGTTATTTCATAGTTATCTTCAGCCTCTATTTCATATATTTTTGTTCTATCGAGCATCTACGTAGCATTTTTGTGCACTGTTAACCCCTATCTATTTGGTATCCTCGTACTTAGGAAAATTTTCAAAAAAATCCCATCATTTCTACTTTACCCAAACACATCTCTCCAGTGAGCAAATGAAATTTGAAACAAATCTTCTATTACTCCAATATTTCAATGGTAAATAATATAATAACAAGATTTAGGTGCCTTTCCTTTATCCAGATATAGTGTTTTACCTATGTCTTCTTTTTGGTTCTAATTACAAGTCTTATTATATTCCATGGGATTCAAATTTTTTATGCATAATTTCCATCTTTGTTGCAAAAAATACAGTGAAGATCAAGTGTTTTTCCATGATGAAGGCTATTTTCCTTGCCTATGAAACTATTTCTTCCACATCCTCTTCTACTACTATTTCCTTTGGGAGAATAATTTGATTCAGTGTTCCTTTTCTAGGAAAATCACACTACTTCTTCAGGGGACTAGGTTATTGTCTTCTTCTTCCCAAAATATTTCTCTCATTCTACAATCTTCACCACTAGAGACTCAAAACTAATAGACTTGAGTTTCTCACTATCTTGTATGGATTCAAGATAATGAGAGTATGTAAGGTAGATGATCTTGATAATAGCTAGGAGAGGAATTTCCATCTTCACTCTAGTAGTATCTAAATCATTCATGATGAATCTAATTTTACAGGATAGGGACATGGGATTGTCATCTTTCAACACACTGTTAAGAGCTTGACCATCAGTTTAACAAGATCCAATTTTGAGTGTGATTCATATATATGGTTCAAATTTTTTAATGCACTATAAGAATTTGTAATCAAAATTATATGACAGCTCACCTCTTCACTTGCAAAAGTGGAAATTAAGCAATAAGATTTTTTCCCTTGTTCCCCCAATGGATAAATCCTTATCTTTTGTGGGATTAGTGGGTGCATTATCATCCTCTCTATCACAAATTCCTTTTCAAAAGTCATTAAAATTGAGGGTGTTCCTTATCTCGATTATTTATAGCTCTCCTTTTTATTTAGCACTAAACAAATGGTGGATATGAGAGAATGTACCTTAAGAAAATTATTAATTTTAGGCCCAAGTAATCAAAATATATGTAGAAATAATGTATGATATAAAAATATAATATATATATATACAAACAACAAGGACCAATCCTACAACTTTATTGAATATTTTATCATTATAAGGCTTAATAAAAGCCTTCAAATGTCTAAGAAAAATCTAAACTACAATGATACCGCTTGACAATGAGTGGAACTTTCAAAAAAAAAAAAATTAAGGCCTACAAAAAAATACGTAAGGTATCTAACACAACCCTAAGTTCGAATATAATGAATGAAAAAACAAAATCCTGGAAACCCCAAACCACTATATATTTCACTGACAATTGGTATTCCAATACAACCCTGCTCTACACAATGTCACCATGTTATAGTTGTGGCCTACAAGGGCTTTAAAATTTACGTAGACTGAAAAATGAGAACTGTGGAGATTCCGAGCTATGATTATGAAAATATACACCAAAGAAATCTAAAATCTATCATCGGCTTTAAAAAATTTCAGATTATTGGAAACACAATAAAATTTAGGTCTTGAAAATACAATATTGCATTGGAACTAGTTCAATTATGTCATTATGATCCATGAATTTACTGAAATTCAGAGACACACCTAGGTGGACTAAAGAGGCCTTAGAATGATTGAGGATGGAGGGGTGTGAATACAGACTCTGATTTTATGGGCTACGAGAGTAATTAAACAACCCCTACATTTATGAGTATACATTTCAAAATCTTGACTTGACACTTTGCAATGGTGAAACAAGCTTCAATATGCATGCATGAAACCAAAGAAATCATGATGTAGGGTCATGCAAATTCTAGCAAAAACCTATTTCACTAGTTTCGAAACATGCTGAGAGGTGGAGTGAAGGACGTAGATGTGAAAGAGTTAGCCCTAGGGCTTGGAGAGAAAAATAGTTATGAATATAAATGGGCAAAAGGGTAGTGGCGAAGATGGGTGCATCAATGCTCAAAAGTGTGTCAAAATAGGAAATGATAATTTGATAGGTAGAAAAGCTCTTAGCATGAAATTAGTTGAACCAAGCTCTAATACCATATTAGAGGTAACTCCTCTGGTGATAATTTTCATTAATGAGAAACCAATTTATACAATAAATGAACCTTCATTTCATCACCTCAAGGGTCATTTTATCTTCCTAATTTATTTATGTACAATTTTAATTTAAGACAAAAATATTGAAGGATTATGTCCAACCAATGTAAAATTATACAAGATTTGAAATTTGGTAACAAATAATATTTTCTATGGTTGGGATGCAATATTTATGGAGGTTAAAAATGGCCTGAAAAAGGAAAAATAATTAATAGCGGGATAATAGCATAACATGAAATTTGAGTTGGAGGATGAAGAATATAACCGAATGTGATAGGGAATAATTCCCTACTAACTATGGCCAAATCAATAATAGAGTGAGAAAAATATATTAAAACTATCTTTCAACATTAGTTATGCATGTCAATGTAAACAATAACGTATGAAGACGAATATTTGTTGCATTGAAAGGCGCTCTACAACCCGGTATAGAGGAGATGTGTAGGTGTTAGATGTTAACATTTTTTAAATGTCGAGAAAACAAAATTGGGTAATAGATATATAAAGAAACAAAATTGAATGTCCATTTGATATGTTTTAATTAATATTCAAATTAAAATGTATGTAAATGTAAAATGTAATTAAGATGTATAAATTGCTAATCAAAATTTCCTTCACCATTTGAATAAAAAATATAACCATCCTAGATCCATATTAACCCCGGATCTATCAATAATCGAGAGGGATCAAATATTTTAAGGTGCAAACCTTTCCTCAAGCTTTTCACTCAAAAAAAAGTTTTCACCTAAGGAGATTTGATCCCTGTCAGTGCTTGATAAATATGGGTTAAGATGGATGTAGAATGGTTTTTATATAAAAACATACATATATCTCCCTCTCTCTCTCTCTTCCACTCTCTCTCTTCACTTCTGCTCTACCCTCTCACTCTCTCTCCATCTCTCCCTTGTCACCCTGTCTATCTCTCCACCTTTCTCTCTTTATGTATTTCTTCTTCCCTCCCTTTCTCTCCCCCTTCAACTCCATCTCTCTCTCCCTCCATCTATCCTTATCTCTCTCAATTCCTATCTCTCCCTTTATCTCCCACCTCCCTATGTCTGCCCTCCTATCACACACACACTCTCTCTTTTCCATCCAAATCTATTACTATCTCCTTCCCTACCTCCTCCTCTCTCTACCCTTATCTCCCCCCTCCTTCTCCATGTATCCCTATCTCTCTATTTCCTTTCTATCCCTATCTCTCTCCTCTCTTTCTCTTTCTTCCCTCCTCTCCTCTCCCACTCACTCTCTCTCCATCTCTCCCTTGTCACTCCCTCTCTCTCTCTCCACCTTGATCTCTCTATTTATTTTTTCTTCCTTCTCCCTCTCTCTCTTCCCTCCAACTTCATCTCTATCTCCCTCCCTCTCTCCTCTCTCTCAAATATTCTATATCTTCCTACCTCTCTCTCCCTTTCTCTCCGACCTCCCTTTGCCTATCCCCCCCATCTCTCTCTTTATCGCTCTCTCTATCTCTCTCTACCCTCCAACTCTATCACTATCTCCCTCGCTATCCCCTTCTCTCTCTTCCCATCTCTCACCCCTCCATCTGTATGTATCCCTCTCTATTCCATTTATCTCCCTATTTCTCTCCTCTCATGTCTACTTTCTGTCCTCTCCTCTCTCCCTAACTCTCTAATTATCTCTCCCTTTTCACTCCCTCTCTCTCTACTTCTATCTCTCTATGTCTTTTTTCTTCTCTCTCTCTCTCTCTCTCTCTCTCTCTCTCTCTCTCTCTCTCCATATGATTGAGAATTGTCACTCTATATAATCAATGATATATGTAATGTCTAATATATTTTATATTTCATATTTTTATTTCGAAATGTGTTATGCTTTTTGGGCATGTGGTATTGATAATCCATGGTATTAGCACATGGTATTGTAACAAAACATATTTACAAGTTAATAATATCCATGGTAAAGTGAGGTGGATATTCATGGTTAAAAAACTTGTTATAATATAAGTTAATTGTAAGTATTAAGTTTTGGTGTGCTTATTAATTACGTCGTAATTCATTCCCCTTTGAAAATAAATCCTCGAACTCCCACTCTGTGTTGTTATGCAGCATTGGATCAAAGTGTTAGACAATTAAAAAAAGTTGGTTGTTGCATGACCACTGACTCCACCTAAATTGTAAATTGGATCCAGGCTCCTCTGGATTTTCCAACTTCTTCAACCGTCAGGGTTTTCATTTTATCTTCAACATGATATTCAATCATGCACGGAACCGGCTCCTCAGGATTTTCCATTTCTTCAATCATCCAGGTTTCCACTATTTATTTAACAGGAGGTTCAGGTCTACTTGGACCTTTGTTAACTATGTGAGGTGGGGTCTAGAGCAATGGGATTCTATAAGAGACCTAACCCTTTATGGGTTAGTCTTCTCTGTTTTACAAGATTCAATAGGTGATTAACTCCTCCTCCAGGGTTAGTTTTTGTTTTCGCTTAATTCTCTGTTTCTCTTAATTACATAAGAATTTTTTTTTACCCTTAATTTTTTGTTTCTCTTACTTCAAAAAGAATTTATAATAATATATGAGGTATGGGCCCTAAATTATAGGAATGTGAAAATCAGGACTTACAGAATAAATAACCCTTCTTTCTGGTATATTTCTCTTCATGAACCAGGAAGATATCTGCCAGCTCTAGATCCATTTACAATTAAATCTCGTGAGTGTTTTTGTATGTTTGGCCATTATTGTTTTTGGGTGGACAGTCTAGATGACGCCTCTCCCTTGACCTATATATATTATGAGTTACTCCCCCTACAAACCCCCTAAAAGCCTCAAAGTGACCTTCCAACGCTTTATGGAACACTCTAGGCTTTTAGGATATTTTCAAGATTCATCATTGCAATTCCAGGCGAAGATACTGAAACGATGAAGTTTAGGAGACAACGATGATCTTCTTGCTGCAGTGCACTATATTCCCCCTTAGCCTTCCATGGCCACAACACAAGATGAGGCCGAGCAGGTCATGTTTGGTTCCCTAGACATTTTTTTAAGAAAGCAGGGTTGAAACCCAAGGATATCAGGATTCTTGTGGTGAACTGAAATTTATTCAATCCAACTCCTTTACTCTCTGTTACGATTCTGAATAGGTATAAGTTCAAAGGGAACATCTGGAGCTTTAATTTAGGTGGAATGGGTTGTAGTGCAGGAGTTATTAACATTGATCTTACCAAGGATTTATTACAAGCTCATAGAAGCACATATGCAATAGTTGTGAGCACAAAAAAAATTACTAAGAATTGGTATTTTGGCAACATAAAGTCAATTTTTATACCCAATTACTTGTTTCATGTTGGGGGATCTACAGTTATTCTTTCAAATAAGCTCTCTGACTGTCGGCATGCAAATTACATGCTTTTCCATTTTGTGAGAACTCATAAAGGGGCAGATGATAAAGCATTCAAATGTGTTTATCGGGAATAAGATGAAGCTAGCAAGCTTGATATGTGATTATCCAAAGAACTTATGGCCATAGGAGGAGGAGCATTGAAGACTAATATCACAACTCTGGGACCTCTTGTTCTTCCATTCAGTGAGAAATTAATTTTTTTTTCCACCCTTTTTGGGAGAAAGGTCTTCAATATGCATATCAAACCCTATATTATGTATGTTAAGCTTGCATTTGAGAATTTTTGTATTCATGTTGGAGGAAGAGCAGTGATCGATGAGTTTCAATAGAACTTTCATCTCAAGCCAATACATGTGGAGGCTTCAAGGATGAATCTAAATCTCTTTGGAAACACATCTTAAATCTCAATTTGGTATGATCTCAATGACATTGAGGACAAAGGATGTATGCGAAAAGGCAATCAGATTTGGTAGATTGCATTTGGTAGTGGATTCAAGTGCAGCAATGTTGTTTGGAAAGAATTTCGAATGGTGAAATCACCGACTAATAGTCCTTGGGTTAATTGCATTGATTGATGATACAATGAGAAACAAGCGAAATGAGTTGAAACTCTAATGCATCCAGTTCAACCTCAGATCTATGTGTATCTCCTATATATGTGTGCACTTTGGAGTTCTGCAATCTTGGAATTTTTTATTGGTCCCCATTTCAAGGTATCTCACATGGTTTAGCTTTAATTTTTAATTTTCTACACTTCCATACTATTGCATCTTCAAGTTGTATATCCAGCATTTGAATTTCCAAACTATGCCACATCCCAAGATTTAAGAGGTATTTTTCATTTTTATAGATTCTCCCATTCAGACTTTGTAGGTAGGCTAGTAGTAGCATATGGAACTTTCATTATTATTTGTATAAAATTCATTTGTGAGAATTGTTTCAATGGGAAATTAATGATATTTCCACTTTACATTTCTCTCAAGAACTACCATTCTTTTCAACTCTACTGAAATAATAATTTCTTGTTTCATGTTGGGGGATATGCAATTCTTCTTTCAAATAAGCACTCTGACCGTCAGCGTGCAAAGTACAAGCTTGTCCATGTTGTGAGAACTCATAAAGGAGAAGTTGTTAAAGCATTTAGTTGTGTTTATCAGGAGTGGAAAGCTCGATGTGTGATTAACCAAATAAGTTATGGTCATAGTAGGAGGAGCGTTGAAGAATAATATCACAAATATGGGACCTCTTGTTCTTCCCATAAATGAGAAATTACTTTTGTTTTCCACCCTTGTTGGGAGAAAGGTCTTCAATATGAAGATCAAACCCTATATTCCAGATTTTAAGCTTACATCTGAGCGTTTCTGTTTTCATGCTAGAGGAAGAGCAGTGATCAATGACTTTCAGAATAAATTGCATATCAAGCCAATACATGTATAGGCTTCATGGATGACTCTACATCGCTTTGGAAGCACTTCCAGAAGTTCAATTTGGTATGAGCTCAGTTACATTGAGGCCAAAGGACGTATGCGAAAAGGAAATAAAATTTGGAGGATTGGATTTGACAGTGGATTCAAGCACAACAATTTTCTTTGGAAAGCACTTCAAATAGTGAAATCACCAGTTAATGGTCCTTGGGTTGATTGCATTGATTGATGATACAATGAGAAACCAACGAAACGACTTGAAACTCTAATACATCTAGTTCAACCTCAAATCTGTGTGTATATCCTATATATGTGTGCACTTTGGGGTTATGCAATCTTGGAATTTTTTTATTGGTCCCAATTTCATGGTATCTCAAATGGTTTAGCTTTTATTTTTAATTTTCTGCACTTTCATACTACTGCATCTTCAAGCTATATATCCAGCATTTGAATTTCCAAACCAACTGTGTTTATCAGGAGTAAGACGAAGTTGGAAAGCTTGATGTGTGATTATCCAAAGAACATATTCCCATAGCAGGAGGAGTGTTGAAGACTAATATCACAACTTTGGGACCTCTTTTTCTTCCCATCAGTGAGAAATTACTTTTCTTTTCCACCCTTGTTAGGAGAAAGTTCTTCAATATGAAGATCAAACCCGATATTCCATATTTTAAGCTTGCATTTAAGCGTTTATGTATTCATGTTAGAGTAAGAGCAGTGATCAATGAGTTTTAGAAGAACTTGCATCTCAAGCCAATGCATGTAGGGGATTCGAGGATGACTCAACATCACTTTGGAAACACGTCCTCAAGCTCAATTTCATATGAGCTCATTTACATTGAGGCCAAAGGACATATGCAAAAAGGAAATCAGATTTTGAAGATTGCATTTGGCGATGGATTCAAGTGCAATAGTGTTGTTTGGAAAGAACTTAGAACAGTGAAATCACTGGTTGATAGTCCTTGAGTTCTGCAATGTTGTTCCCCATTTCAAGTTATCTCACCTGGGTTAGCTTTGATTTTTAATTTTATGCACTTCCATACTATTGCATCTTCAATTTGTATATCCAATGTTTGAATTTCCAAACTGTGCCACATCCCAAGATTTAACATGGATTTTTCATTTTTATAGCTTTTCTCATTACTTTGTAGGTAAGCTAGTAGTAGCATCAGGAAATTTCATTGTTATTTGTTTACAATTAATTTGTGGGAATTGTTTCAATGGGAAATTCATGATATTTCCCCTTCACATTTCTCTCCAAAACTACCATTCTTTTCAACATTACTGAAATAACTAGCTGAAAAATTTGCATCGTCAAGGTGCTTGATTCTTGAACAATCATATTTAAAACTAATCATGTTTATGTGTTTTTCATTTACTTGATTTCCAAAGGTGATATAGCAGATTACTTTCTAAAATGAAGTCATGTTAATGGAGCATGTGTAGTCAACAAATGGGAATTATTCTTGTTGGCTTCCAGTGTGGTGTTTGTTTCTTTCTCATTAACACCTTTCAATTCAGAGGTCTTAGTGTAGGAAAATTGACAATCCAGCTAATGAGGAGGTTTCCTAGCAATTTTATTTGTAAGATCAATTTCCTTTTCACAATAGTGGTTTGTGGGTAGACTAGCAACGATAATAGATTATTTCCTTTATTCCCTTTCAAATAAGTTCTACTAATATATGTATCTAGAAAGCTCGCATCATGACTTTGAACAATTACGTTTTATGTGTTTTGCTCAATTGTTAAAGGTGACTTGAATTTCCATGTTATCATACTGAAATGCAATCATGTTAATGATATATTGACAGTGAACTATGTTAGAAACTTTGTCATATTTTGGTATTAGGAGGTGTGTATCTTTCAGTATTTATATATTATTTTCAGATTCTCCTCCCTCTCAAAATTTGGGAGGGTTAGAATCATAGTGTAATGTGTTTTTCTTCTACTTTTGAATCTTTTACACTATAGTTTGATTTCGTAATAAAATAAGCATTGGCCTTTTACTTTGTAGCATAGTTTGCTTGTTATCTTAATGAGGAGATGTATAATGATATGTCATTTTGGTTATGCCATATAAGACATAGCCAATGCTGGAGGTTAGATTATTTGCTTAAATAACAGTTTGTCGCTCTATACTTGAACATTCAATTTGCTATGTGGTTCATGGTTTCCAGATATTGGTGACTTGCTACATCGATAGAATATTGTTCTAGATAGAGCCACCTGGGATCACTTTCCATTAGCTCAAACACAAAGCCTGATCCCGAGAGTGTCGAGAGAAATTGAACCCGGCTTCACATATCAAAATAAAATAGGAAAGATACCATAAGCTAAAAAACTCCTAAGAAAATCCCTTCAAAAATCTCAAGAAGTGGCTTTCAACACTTTGTTCGTGAAGAAGCAGAGAAACAGAGAGCTAACAAAGTTTTGTTATACCATTCAAGCTGGGCTCAAATCATCAAGCTAGAAGCTGCCCCAAACATGTCCTGCAGCAAGCAAGTAAACATCGGATAAATAAATTTTGATAGTATTAACTACAAGAAGTCTTTAAAAAAGACATTGTCCTTCACTAAATACATTGGCTGACAAGCGATAGTATGTACGAAGCATTCAGATTTGGTATATCAAAATAAAATAGGAAAGATACCATAAGCTAAAAAACTCCTAAGAAAATCCCTTCAAAAATCTCAAGAAGTGGCTTTCAACACTTTGTTCGTGAAGAAGAACAAGAAGCGAGAGAAACGAGAGAAGGGAGAGCTAACAAAGTTTTGTTATACCATTCAAAGTTTGGGCTCAAATCATCAAGCTAGAAGAGCGCCCCAAACATGTCTACCAGCAAGCAAGTAAACATCGGATAAATAAATTTTGATGGTATTAACTACAAAAGTCCTTAAAAAAGACATCGTCCTTCACTAAATACATTGGTGACAAGCGATAATACCAGCCTAGATCCATCTAACTCTAGATCTATCATGCGCCGAGAGGGATCAAATCTCTCGAGGTGCAAACCTATTTTTTGAGTGTAAAACTTGAGGAAAGGTTTGCACCTCGAGAGATTTGATCCCTCTCGGTGCATGATAGATCCAGAGTTAGATGGATCTAGGCTGGTTCCAGTCGGAGGCATCAACGTCACATTTTTCAGATTATTAAAATTTTTGTATATTTTTGAGATGTAAGATGGATCTAGGTTGGTTTCAGTCATGTGCTGCCAAGGAAAATATATCAAAGATATGATTAATTTTATCAGTAATATGTAAATATATCAAATATTAATATAATCATTTTAAATATGCTAAATATTTCTGAGATTGACTTGGTCATTTTAATTTTAAATTTTCTTAGTTACCTCGGTTCGTTGAGATGATAATTATTGTTAATAACTATAATGATGAAAAATGATGAAATATTTTTTTAAATGCAAAGTGACAATAATAGTGTTGAAAGATAGAAAATGTGAATAATAAGAACGTACTCATGTTACAATCAATCTCAAACTATTTTCTTCTACTATTCTTATTTCCTCCCTTGTTAGTTTTGTTATCTTTTCATATTGATTATATGAAAAAAGAAAATTTAAATCGTAAACCATTTAAATCTTTAGCTCGATCTATTGTAGTAAACATGATACCTTGTCTCTCTTGCTCTCCAATATTAATAGCTTAAATTACTATAACACAAAAATCAATCTACATTGTTAATAAATTTTTGTGCTTACACTAAAATCAATGCATATTGTTAATCCAATCACTTTAATATTAATGTACCATCATATATCCAATTACATCAAATAATAAATCAACATATACATTGAAATCAATGCATTTAATGCAAGCAATCAAATAAGATTAGAAAATAACTTCTACATTGAAATCAATGCACCTAATGCAATCAATCAAATAAGATTAGAAACCAACATCTACATTGAAATCAATGCATTTACTCAAAGCAATCAAATAGGATTAGAAATCGCCATCTACACTAAAATCAATGCATTTAGCGCAAACAATCAAATAGTATTAGGAATAATCTACATTGAAATCAATGCATCTAGTGCAAGCAATCAAATATAATTATAAATCGATGTCTAAATTGAAATCAACACATCCGGTGCAAGCAATCAAATAGTATTAGGAATCATCACCTACACTGAAATCAATGCATCTAGTGCAAGTAATCATATATCATTAGAAATAAATATCTACACTAAAATCGATGCATCTAGTGCAAATAATCAAATAGTATTATAAATCACCATCTCCACTTAAATCAATCCATCTAGTGCAAGAAATATTCTTCCCTCTCTCCACCCTCCATCCATATCTATATCCCCATCCATCTCTCTTTTTTTGTCTCTATCTCACCCCCCTAAACACACATGCTCTCGCACTCCATATATATCATTCTCTTTGTCGATCACCCTCTCTCCCCATCTCTCTCTTCTTCCCTCTCTTCCCCTTCTCTCCCTCTCCCCCGCTAATATCTCTCTTTCCTCCTTTTGTCCTCTCTCTCTCTCTCTCTCCATATTCCTTATCACTCACTCTCTCTCTCTCTAGGAACCAACATCTACACTGAAATCAATGCATTTACTCAAAGAAATCAAATAGGATTAGAAATCGCCATCTACACTGAAATCAATGCATTTAGTGCAAACAATCGAATAGGATTAGAAATCATCTACATTGAAATTAATTCATCTAGTGCAAGTAATCAAATATAATTATAAATCGACATCTAAATTGAAATCAACACATTCAGTGCAAGCAATCAAATTGTATTAGAAATCACCACCTACACTGAAATCAATGCATCTAGTGCAAGTAATCAACTATCATTAGAAATAAATATCTACGCTAAAATAGATGCATCTAGTGCAAATAATCAAATAGGATTAGAAATCACCATCTCCACTCATATCAATCCATCTACTGCGAGAAATATTCCTCCCTCTCTCCACCCTCCATCCATATCTATATCCCCCTCCATCTATTCTTTTTTGTCTCTCTATCTCACCCCCCTAAACACACGCGCTCTCATACACCATATATATCAATCTCTTTTTCAATCACCCCCTCTCCCCATCTCTCTCTTCTTCCCTCTCTTCACCTTTCATCTATATCTCTATCTTCCCCTTCTCTCCCTCTCCCCCATTAATATCTCTCTTTCCTCCTTTTGTCCTCTCTTCCTCTCTCTCCATCTTCCTTATCACTCTCTCTCTCTCTCTCTCTCTCTCTCTCTAGAAACCAACATCTACACTGAAATCAATGCATTTACTCAAATAAATCAAATAGGATTAGAAATCGCCATCTACACTGAAATCAATGCATTTAGTGCAAATAATCAAATAGGATTAGAAATAATCTACATTGAAACCAATTCATATAGTGCAAGTAATCAAATATAATTATAAATCAACATCTAAATTGAAATCAACAAATTCAGTGCAAGCAATCAAATTGTATTAGAAATCACCACCTACACTGAAATCCATGCATCTAGTGCAAGTAATCAAATATCATTAGAAATAAATATCTACACTAAAATCGATGCATATAGTGCAAATAATCAAATAGGATTATAAATCACCATCTCCACTTATATCAATCCATCTAGTGTGAAAAATATTCTTCCCTCTCTCCACCCTCCATCCATATCTATATCCCCCTCCATCTCTTATTTTCTGTCTCTCTATCTCACCCCCCTAAACACACACTCTCGCAATCCATATATATCAGTCTCTTTATCAATCCCCTCCTCTCCCCATCTCTCTCTTCTTCCCTCTCTTCACCTTCCATCTATATCTCTATCTTCCCCCTCTCTCCCTCTCTCTCCATCTTCCTTATCACTCACTCACACTCTCTCTCTCTACCTTTCTCTCTCTATTTCTTTCTTCTCACCTCTCTCCTCCTCCCCCTCCAAGTCCATCTCTCTTTCCCTCCCTCTCTCCACTCTCTCACATCCTCTCTCTTCCTTCCTCTCTTTCCCTTTCTCTCCCATCTCTCTCTCCCTCTCCCTCTCTCTCTTCACCCACCAACTATGTTACTATATCCCTCCCTCTCTCCTTATATCTCCTTCTCCCCCCTTATCTCCATCTCTCCTTATTTGTCTCTTTATCTCAGCCCTAAACATACACGCTCTCTCTCTGTCTCTCCCTTGTCACTCCTTCTCTCTCTCCACTTCTCACTCTTTATATTTCTTATTTCCTACATCTCTCCCCCTCCAACTCCATCTCTCTTATCGATCCCTCTCTCCTCCTCTCTCTCGTCCTTCCTCTCTCTCTCTCTCCCCTAAATCCCTCTCTCTTCCCTGATCTCTCTCTCTCTCTCTAATACTCTCTCTTCCCCCATCACTCTCCTTCTCTCTCTCATCCTTCCTCTCTCTCCCTTTCTCTCCCACCTCTCTCTCTCTCTTTTCCCTCCAATCCTCTCTCTTCCCCCATATCTCTCTCTCTCTCTAATCCTCTCTCTTCCCCATCCCTTTCTTTCTCTCTCTCTTTCCACCGCTCTCTCTCTCCAACTACATTACTATATCCCTCCCTCTCTCTTTCTCACTTCTTCTCTCCCCCCTTCTTTCCATACATCTTACTTTGTCTCTTTATCTCACCCCTAAACATACACACTCTCTCTCCATCTCTCCCTTATCACTCTCTCTCTCTATTTATTCTTAGTTATGTAAACTAATGAACATAAATATTCGTAAATATAAAGTAGATTATGGAGTAAATATGAAAAGAGGTTTTATTTACTTACCATACCTCTAGTTTATTTATATTTTTATTTATTTACCATACCCCTTTTCTTTACTACGGTATTTGGCCCATAGGCTTGTTATATAATTAGATTTTTATTTATAATCCTATTTGATATATTGTTATTTATTTACCTTACCTCTTTATGCCTCTTTTATATTTATTTATTTACCATACCTCTTTATATATATTTTATATTTATTTATTTATTTATCATACTTGTTTATACCTCTTTTATATTTATTTATTTACCCATGGTATTTGGCCCATGGTATCAATATTAATTTGTCCCATGGTATTCGTCCCATAGGTTTCATCTAAATAAAACCTCTTTTTAAAGTTTTTTTAAATATAAAAAGGTTTATGGAATAAATATAAAAAGAATTTTTATTTGTTTACCATACATCTAGTTTATATATTTTTTTATTTATTTACCATAGCTCTGGAGTAAGTATAAATTCATTTTACAAATATTTAATTAAAAGAAATATTAAAAGATTTTGGATTTTGATTGTTTGTATTGAATTAACTCTTTTCCTTTCATTTAGGAAATAGTATTGACTTTAGTAAAGAGTAAAGATGTTTAAAATTTTACTTAATTTGAAAATTCAATGTGGTAATTTTTTTTGTTAAAGGTAAATTTATGATCCATTCAAATTCACGTATATAATTTACTATCCATTCAAATTATATAAATAATACATAATTGTATTAGAAATTGATGTATGTTCTAGCACAATGCGATTATTTTTTTTTTTTTTTTTTTTTAAATTTAAAACTTAAGCTGACATTTTGTATGAGGACGTGACCCACCTGACATCGGAGTCATACTGCGCTGTAGATGCGCCTCTCGGCGCAAAAAATGGGTCAGCAGTAGGAATTAGTTTGCACCTATAGAAAGGTGACATATGGCACACACATTTTTAATTGTCAGGTTGAGGTATATCTACTCATTATTGGAGAATAAAAGCAATTGATTGGTTAGACTTTGGCTTTAGGAGCTTAAGATAAAGCATAATCTCCAAAAAGGGCTATTAATAAAGTATTACATGTAAAAATTCATTCCTTGACCATGATATATGTATATTACAAGGTACATGGTTGTTTAATATTTCTGAGCTCTGCATATGCCACAAGGTCCGAGAAATTCTCATATCTATTGAATACTTCAAGGCCGGAAGGGTTTTTAGTTATTAGGGATACCTATAGGAACTTGGGGGTTGTTTTTATTACAGTACATCCATCACATGTTTGAAGGTGTTTCACTCTTTTTGTGTAACCATGTACTCGAATTTATAGGCGATACTGGTTGAGGACTGGTGCTAGAGAAATTTTTGGGTTTCAATTATTTCCTAAATGAATAAATTGTGTTGATTAAGATTAGTAGTGTTAGGGAGAAGAGAGGATGCTTGGTAAAATGTCTACGCCTATTTAGAAATCATGAAACAACCTTCATTAGATGCCTAATTACCTATCTGATTTGCCACCCACCAGAGACTAGACTAAAGGTAAGCACAAGTTTTTCAATGCTCCTTGTCTCTTCATAGATTTCAATCTCAAGGGATCCACAAAGTCAAACAAGGCCAAAATACTAAATTCTCCACTCAATCTCAAGACATTTTCTAGAGTTGTGAATAGTCATTGGAATGAAAAGAGGTTAGATCCCTAGTTGAGTTATTTTGGGAAGTGAAGCGAGACAATAATGATTGGTTCTCCACATGAATTTACATATACCACCTCTCAGACTGGAATGGAGCATTCAGAGAGTTATAGTTTTGTCACATTCCATGGTCCAAAATCGACCATAAAACACATATATTCTCATTTTGATATGGATAGTAAAATTTTGTAATATCCTATTCTAAAACAAAATGAAGAGGGAATATGGAATGTTGCATTGCTACATCGCAACTATGCAAAAGTTCCAATGTTTCATGTTGTAAATTTTCTCAGTGCATGCTATCTATGCAAATGACAGTTTGGCCATAAGGAGGACATCTACATGTATAGGTCTGTTATAATGATCATACCATGTTTTATGTTAGACATTTCTCTAAAACTTGAAGAATCATATTGAATTTATTATAGTTTTCCCTTAGTCGGGCCAATGAGTTTATTTTCAATATTAATGGATTTTGTTTTCAAAAGGTATGTAAAACTTCAGTTTCAAAGCTTTCTCATATTTTTCTTGTTGATTATTGCAGACGTGACAAAGTATTTTGGAGCATGGAATTTTGTTACCAATAGATTTTGATGGATGAATACTTGGAGACATTTCTCGCTTCTACACCATCAATGTCAACTGCTTATTCTTATAGTGGATTTTTTTTTATAACCAGAACATATATGTTGCATAACATAGGAATAAGATTTGTTTGTCATCCATACTGTGTAAAATAAAAGGTGGTTTAA
The DNA here is from genome assembly GCA_034641835.2 of Pinus albicaulis. Classification (NCBI taxonomy): domain Eukaryota; kingdom Viridiplantae; phylum Streptophyta; class Pinopsida; order Pinales; family Pinaceae; genus Pinus; species Pinus albicaulis. The sequence goes on from CM076573.1 coordinate 140,655,505, forward strand.
TGTATGTGTTGTTGCATCTGAGGATTTGTAGCAAAATACATAGTCTTAGATGACATAAAAATATGTTTTTTTAATGTTGAGGAAAAGGGATGGGCTTTTCTGAAGCACACTTTTTTGGGACAAGACTTTTGTTGTCTACGAGTTTTAAGTTCTATCACAAGGTATGTACAAGGATGGGCACAACTTTAATCACTTGTTCGTGGGTTGTTGATATCATCAATTAAAAGGGCTTTGGTATCCAAGTCTAGGCTCATAGTCCTTTCTACGATTCAAAGACCAAATGTGTTGATCTTCATTATTCAAATTTACCATACTTGTGGTAGAGTATGGTAATTTCATATTTTCAACATCCTTGAGTTCAAAAGATTCATATTTTGGCTTCAATTTAATCTTCTTATAATTTATCCAAAATCATTTGATGCGGGTCATTGTGATTGATCTAGTCCACAGACTTATCAAAAAGATAATGATAGAAATGCTTGCTAGATTTTGAATTGGGGGAACAACGTAAATGAATCTGAATGAAATCTAAGAGAGCTATACCAATTTCAAGAAGTCTTGAATCCCAATTAAAGTTGGCAAATACAAATAGGGTGTGGGTAAATTCCAATCACTCCAGTAGGAAAATCATTCAAAATTTGCGAGTGCAAATACATATGGTTGCTAAGGATAGAGATCATTTATATCTCTATATTTCATGCAATGGTTGCTAAGAATAGTCTTATTCACATGATATTATATTGTGCAAAGGTTGTAATAAGAGCTTCAAGTTATGGTCCAATCAAATGTTTGAAAAATATTTATTTTTCAAATTTAAACATTATAACTTGCATTAAATGGCCAGATTTGAATTTAGCTACCAATGGCATGAGATGTTGCAAAGGAAACGTGGTGAGGTAGTAGTGTAACAAAGAGTCACATTAAATTGTTACTTTGCCATGATGACAATGAAAGTGTCACCAGATGTTACCAAAGGGATGGGGTCTCATTAATTGCATCATTGACATGACATGAGCATCCACACTTTTAGGTTTTGGTTATTTAGTGTAGTTACCAAAAAATGCACTATAGAGATAACAATCATCTAGATGTCCTACATATTTTATGTCATAATTTATGGATATGGTTGCAAAATTCATGCATGATTTATCATCACGTACTTCCCAAATAACTTATTCTCAAGTAAAAAATATATTTATCATCAATTACTTCTCATTCTTTGCATAAAAAATGAATAGGAATAAGATGTAAAAAATATAATTACTTCCCCGTTATTTAAATTGTAATAGTTACTAACCACCAAAATTGTAAATTGTAGACTTACTAATTGTTACTAACCACCAAAATTTATGCAAGTTCTGCTAGTTGAGCAAACAATTTTCCGACTTCCCATTCTTTGCATAAAAAATGGATTGGAATAAGATGTAAAAAATATAATTACTTCCTACCGTTATTTATGTTTTCTTGAACATGAGCAAAATTGTAAATTGTAATAGTTACTAACGGCCAAAATTGTAAATTGTAGACTTAATAATGGTTACTAACCACCAAAAATTATGCAAGTTCTATGGTTGAGCAAACAATTTTCCGACCATAATTTATAACTTACCACCAAAATTTATGCAAGTTATGTGATTGAGCAAACAATTTTCCGATCATAATTTATAGCTTGAGTTGGAGAGACTAAACTACTCTACAAAACAAAATTATGATATATCAAATTAAATTTTATTATTTTTTATTACATTTAACTTTTTATTAAATATTTATTTTTTAGTATTTTTTAATTAATAAACATATAAATAATAATTATTAAAATTAAATATTAAATTTTACAAACATTTACACTTACACATCTACTTTTAATATATATAGCATATAACAGAAAAATCTAAGACTTAAAAATTAAAAGGAATTCCACAAAGAAATAGGCATCTCAAACGTCCTTTTTTTCTCACCTGAAAAGTAATCCAGAGTAACCTACTTCAGAGAAAAAGAAGCCACCCTACCACTGTTAAAAATGTGACCTCTCACCTCAAGTGCAATCCTTCGTCAACCTACTCGTAGAAAAAGAAGCCGTGCTACCACCGTTAAAAATGTGACAACCGTTAAACACCATGTTGAAGCACACACATGGTGTATGAGGAAGATGAGCACACACACAAGAGAACTCAACACAATGAAGGATAAGCGTGAGGCTTTCCTTATTTTTCCATTATACATGATGTACATTTATAGTGCAATGGTGTGACTCTTGGTTTCATATTCCAAGGTAACTTGGACTCCATTGTGACTTTTCATATTCCACACCTACCCATGTAGGATTAGGTGTTCCAACATCCCCCCTTAATCCGAAGGGGTATGTGTGAGTCCAAGAAAAGAGTTGTAATACAAATCTGCAAAGTATGCATGGCAGCACTTGACTGAATCAACTCTCTGAAATGTTGGAAAAAAAAGGTGGTTTTAGGATGACCACAAACACTGGAACGCAATACATGTTGCAGTTCCTGGAACTCTTCCAAAACTGGCAAGAAGCTGAAGGCTTCTGCTAGAGGAATTGTCCCTCATAAAAAAGGGAGACCTTCAACCTAAAAGAAGGGAGGTCTACGACCTGTGGTGGTTTTAGGTTGTCCACCAACCAAAGATGATGGTTTTAGGTTGTCCACCAACCGAAAATGATGGTTTTAGGTTATCCACCAACCAAAGATGATGGTTTTAGGTTATCCACCAACCGAAAATGATGGTTTTAGGTTATCCACCAACCGAAGGTATGCTCATGGGCATCTGTATCTCTGGCTACATCTCTGACTCCGGAATGACGAATTGTGGCTCAGGCTCGCTTGAACTGCTGGCTACAACTCTGAACATGGAATGAGAGATTGTGGCTCAGGCTCGCTTGATCTGTCGTCGAAGCTTGTACATGACCACCATTTTCCCCCCTGTCAGGGACAAGGTGAGATGATGGTGAAAACTCAACTGCAAGTTTACTCAATATCCGTGAACAAGTTCTAACATGTGTCGTAAACATCTTCTTGGCTACTGATGCCCATTGCCAAGAAGCGATCCATCCAAGATGAATCTTGGTTCTTGCAGGAGGCTTGTGTCTGAAGCATCTGTCTGAAGAATGGGTGTGCCGACCACAATGCTTGCATGGATGAAGATCAAAATAGTGATCTTTCATATGGCCAACTCGATCACAGTGTTGGCATTTCTCAATCTGTTGTGGAAGTGGAACAGGATCTGGAACAGCTGCAGGTGAACTATCATACATGAATCCGGCACTCTGAAATATGATGGGCTTTGTGTAGTCTGGAATATGAAAGGTCACATCCTTGTCATATCCAAGACCAGTTCGGTGCTTGTTGTGGACAAGCTCTTCCCAAGGTCTGATGATGGGCTTAGGAAGTGCAGGTTGAACTGCTGCATCTGCATGTACATCTGCTCTAGTACAAGGAACTGAATGGGAATCAATTGGAACTTTGTCTTCTTTCTTCTGATGAGAGTCCTTCACAATCTTCTGAACAGAAACAGGTTCAGAATGGTGACTCTTTTGCTGAAGTTCTTCTTGTTGGAGCTGAGATTCCAACTGCAAAAACTCAATCTTCTCTTGTGCATCTTGCAAACAACTTTGAATGTTACAAAGAGCATCCTTGCTCATTTTTATCATATCATCAACATTGGAATGAATGAGGTTATTCAACAACTCTAATACCTCATTGATTTTAGCCATTTTAACAACTTAGGCTCAAAAATGAAAGGGTGTCGGCTACAACCGAACACTCACAATGAGAGTTCAATACAAAATCGCAAAATATTTTGTAAATGTGCACTGAAACACTATGCAAGGATCTTTTATGGTGTACCGAATTTTCTTCTTCAAATGGTTGTTTTCAATGATGGCAATCTTGTCTTCTCATGTAAAAATCTTCAAAAAATCACTCTCATGTCAAAAATCACACAATGTCAAATTTCACTTTCTTCTTCTATATGTATAGTCCATATCATTTCTTCAATTCTGCTCATATGTCATTCATCTTTTTCTGCTGTTCAAATCTTCTCTTTCCTCTCTCTCTCTGCTGTTTTTTTTTTTTTTTTTTTTTTAATTAAAAAAAATAATAATTTAATGGGAATGGGATTATAAAAAGGGTGGAAAGTTTATATGGGGGTTTATTAATGGGGAGGGGGTGCTTAAAAAATTAAAATGGGAAGAGAAATAAACAATGGAGGGGGAATTAATTAAGTAAAAAATATGGGGAGGGGGGTACATTAAAGGAAATGGATTAAAAATTTAAAGGTTGAAATTAAAAGGGGAGGGAGAAGAAATTTATGGGAAATTTCTTTAGGGATTAATTAAAAAATTAAGGGAGGGAAAAAAAAAATTAAGGGGAGACCGAAAGGTCGTAGGAAGGCGTTCGGAGAGGGGGGCCAGACACAAATGTGTCGGGGTGAGCCATTGTAAATTGAAAGGGGAGAATGGTATTGAATGGAGAGGGGTCGGGGCCTCGCGGGGCCGAGAGATAGCTTGTGAGCCGCTGAATGGCAGTGTTCGAATGGCTGCATGGCGTGTGTCCGCATGGTGAGGAAGCATTTTGTATGAAGCGGCGTGGGACGGGCCGGCTAGTGGGCTGAGGTGAGAGCACAGTGAGGAAAGGGGCTGTCGTAGCTTAGGTTAAGCGTTAAGAGGTCTCGTGTGCGGAGAGCTAAGCGTTGAGAGGTCTCGTTGTGAGGGAAGGGATGAGGTAGCGCGCAGGTTGTGTGAATAGGGAGTCGAGGGTGAGGGCGTAGGGGGGAATTCGTGGGGGTGCTGTGAGAGTTGGGTGGGGGAGTTGAGCGAATAGAGAGAGTGGAGCGTTTGGTGAGGGATTATAGCGCTTGTGGCAGCGAGATTTGGAGTGATAAGGGTTTGCGTAGGGAGGGCGTAAGGTTTATGCAGTCATAGGGAATGTTTGGGAGTGCTGTTGTATGAGTTGGGGGATAGCGTAGGACGTTGGGTTTTTAGAGTGCTGTAAAAAATTGTAGGTTGTAGAGAATTTGGAGAGAGGTGGGGAAGGCCGAAAGGCAAAAAAATTTATTTGTTTTTTTTTTTTTTTTTTTTTTAATATTAAAACAGCAGAGTAGAAGAACTTTGAAACAGCAGCAGATTTTTAAGCTCTAAAATACAGGCAGCAGATTGCAGAAACGAAAGCAACAGTACAAATTTCAAGTACTGAAATGCAACAATAGATTGCCAATAAACTCAGAAATTTTCCAGTAGCTCAGCAGCAGAAAACTCAAAATTCTTTTCCATTAAAAAGCCATAAACTTCTATTTCAGAAACCCTCTTTAAACTATGTTTTCCAGCAACTCTTCAATGCAGAAATTAATAGAAATTGCAGAGAAAATTTAGAATGAAAACCTTCAGATGGGCAGTGTTGCCTTTCTTCAAAACCACTGCTGCTCTTCTTCAAAACAAATTCTGAATGCTGCTCTTTCTTCTGAATGCTGCTCCTTCTCCAAAACCACTTTCTGAATGTGGCAAAAATACTGCTACAAACACTTGAGTGCTGCAAAAAAACCAACAATTTTTGCAGATATGCATAGGCCATAAACACAAATGGCTCACTCAAAGTGGAGCAGGGCCAGAAATCGCCCGCTCTGATACCATGTTAAACACCATGTTGAAGCACACACATGGTGTATGAGAGAAGAATACACACACACACAAGAGACTCAACACAATGAAGGATAAGCGTGAGGCTTTCTTATTTTCCATTATACAAAGATGTACATTTATAGTACAATGGTGTGACTCTTGGTTTCACATTCCAAGGTCACTTGGACTCCATTGTGACTTTTTCGCATTCCACACCTACCCATGTAGGATTAGGTGTTCCAACAACAAATAAACGTTGTAAATCTACTTATTACCTATGTAGTTAGAATAACGAAATGTAGGTTGAATAACGAGATAACGAAATATGTCTAAGTTAAAAGAGGTGACCCGAGAGGCTTGTATGCACGGAGAATTTGATCAATAAAAGTTTCAAAGTGTTTTATCCTTCAGTTGTTCAATTCAGTTACATTTCTCCTATTTCCTTTCTTGTTTACTGTTTTTTCCCCACAACAAGAGGTATCGGAGCCAGTCAAAGTTGAAATTCCACTGATTAAAACCGTTGTGAGAAAGGGTGTTGGGCTGCGTGGAATGACAACGCCATTGCAAGAGGAGCCGCACGCCGTTGCAAGAAAGAAGTCATGCCCATCGTGAGAGAAGGAGGCCGCTATGAGAAAGGGTGTTGGGCTGCGTGGAATGACAACGTCGTTGCAGGAGGAGCTGCCTTGTCTGAAATCGACTGTCAGATAAGCCGTCCAGAGAAAGCCCGTGTGAAAAAAAAAAAAGATTAAGGCCGCCATTCTGACTGAGCAAGGCTCTGTTGCGTGTTTTTTTTAAAGAAAATCGACTGCAAACGCCAAGTCCGCTGTGAACGCCGAGTCTGCCTGGTAATTGACTATTGTCTCTGCCGTCGAGTGTTTGAAGACAGAGAACCGTTGCTGTTGCTGCCCAGGAGAGAAGGAAAGTTGGTCACGTTGGCTCAGTGTTTGAGAGAAAAAGACCCAGTCGTTTGCAAAGAGAGAAAAAAAAAAACCGCAATCCGCTAGAGAATTGCTGGAGAAAGGCCGTTGAGCGACCGCAAATCGAGTCATTTTTCCTTTGGAGATACAGTCCAAGACCCAGCCGTTTGCAGAGGTACCATCATTCTTAAAAGAATTCGTTTTTGTTGAAGGAAGAAGTTTATTAAATATTTTTTTTTGGGACTGTATATATAGGGCAGTCAATTTGAAGGAACAGTATTTCTTATTTAAAAGAAATAGAATTCAGAAAGAGTAATTGGAGTAGGGTTTCAGAAAAATTCTGAGTAGAGTTTTTTGAGCAGATTTTTAAAAGAAATTGTGACGAAATTTTTTGAGCTGTTTTTAAAGGAATTGTGAAGAAATTTTCTGAGCAGAAATTGACATTGAAGGTCTTTTTATTTTATTTTTCTATGGGCTCAGTTTTCTGTTCTTAAAACCATAGTAGTAGAAAGGAAAATCTGCAAACAAGAGGGAAATCTTGAAACCCTAGAAGAAGAGTGGAAATTTTTTGATTTGTAGAGTGGAAATTTTTTATTTGTAGAAGAAGGGAAATCTAAAACCCTAGGAGGGAGAAATGGCGAAAATGACAAACGCAAGATTTGAGATGGAGAAATACACCGGGAAAAACAATTTTGCTCTGTGGACACTGAAGGTTAAGGATTTGCTGGTGCAACAAGGGTTGCACAAGGCATTAGACAGGGTAGCTAAAAAACCAGCAAGCATGTCAAATTCGGACTGGGAGGACTTGGATGCCCGAGCTCTCAGTACCGTTCGGTTATGTTTAGCAGATGAAGTACTCTTTAATATTGTTGGAGAGAGTACAACTGCAGGATTGTGGAAGAAATTGGAAACACTCTATATGACAAAATCTTTCACTAACAGAATCTATTTAAAAAGACCACTGTACAGCCTTCGGATGAAGGAGGATACGAAAATTGCAGATCACTTAAATGTTTTTAATACGCTTATTTGTCAGTTGTCTGATATGGAAGTAAAGATGGAGGAAGAAGACAAGGCAATAACCTTGTTGTGTTCCCTGCCTGAGTCATGGGATCACTTCGTGACCTCAGTCAGTTTGAGCACTGTCGATTCATTAAAATTTGAATCTGCCGTGGGTGCTCTCTTATCTGAAGAGGTACGAAGAAAACTAGCATTGAGACTTCTGCACTTGAAGCCATGGTAGCTAGAGGTCGGTCAAAGGAACGGGGGGAGAAGACAAGAGGTTCTTCCAGATCGAAGTCAAAGGGCGGCAAGAAGAGTAAAGCAAAATGCTAGTACTGCAACAAACCAGGACATCTCAAAAAGGATTGTTGGAAACGGAAGGAGGCAGAAAACAACAACAAGGAAGCAAATTAGGTCGATTCAGGTATGGATGATGAGGTTTTAATTACTGAAGCACTCCCTGTTTGTAAAATCTCACAAGATGCTGACCATTGGCTATTAGACTCTGGTGCTTCTCATCATATGAGTCCGCACTGAAATTGGTTTTCATCATATGAAACTATAGATCGTAATTCTGTATTCATGGGAAATAATGCATCTTGTCAAACTGTTGGGATTGGAAATGTGAAAATTAAAATGTATGATGGTACAATTAAAACCTTATCTGATGTTAGGCATGTACTTGATCTAAAGAAAAACTTGATTTCCTTGGGAGTTTTGGATTCGAATGGTTATAAGTTTACAGGTCAGAATGGAGTGCTGAAAGTCTTGAAAGGAGCCTTGGTTGTTATGAAGGCTGAAAAGGTCGGAAACCTGTACAAACTCAAGGGAAGCACTCAAGTCAGTGAAGCAGTGATCTTGTCAGATAAAGCAGAAGAAGGTTCTCATCTATGGCATTAGTGGTTGGGTCACATGAGCGAGAAATGTCTTCAGATACTGATGAACTGCAAGCTACTTCCTGATTTGAAATCCTTGAAGTTGGATTTTTGTAAATATTGTGTGTTTGGCAAACAATGTAAACAAAGATTCAAGTCTGTCAATCATAATAGCAAGCAGATTTTGGACTACATTCATTCTGATCTGTGGGGACCATCTCCTACTGTGTCCTATGGAGGTGCCTTGTTTTTTTTAACTTTTATTGATGATTTCTCCAGAAAAGTTTGGGTCTATATGTTGAAAAAGAAAGCTAATGTGTTTAATGTGTTTAAACAATTTAAAACAATAGTGGAAAAGAAAACAGGCAAATCAATCAAATGTTTAAGAACTGACAATGGCGGTGAATTTACCTCTTTATAATTTGAACAATTTTGTAAGGATGAAGGGATAGTTAGACATAAAACTGCTGTTTATACTCCTCAGCAGAATGGTGTTGCTGAACGGATGAATCGGACTCTTATGGAAAGAGCCAGAAGCATGATTAGTAATGCTAATCTGCAAAAGGAGTTGTGGGCAGAAGCAGTATCTACTGCTTGTTATTTAGTTAACAGATCACCTTCGGTTGCAATAAACTGTCAAATTCCTGAAGAAGTTTGGTCGGGTCAGTCTTGTGATTATTTACATTTGAAGATTTTTGGTTGTGATGCCTATGTTCTTATTCCTAGAAATCAACGTTTAAAATTAGATCCAAAATCAAAATGTTGTGTCTTTGTTGGATATGATTATTCAGTGAAGGGATATAGGTTGTGGGATCCTACTTCACAGAAGATAGTCATTAGTAGAGATGTAACATTTGATGAATCATCTCTTTTAAAATCAAATGTTGAAAAAGTTGAACAGAAGCAGGTATCGCCAGGTCAGCAGATTCAGTTGGAGACTGTACCTTTTCCAGAAAGTCGAAAGGAATGAGAGACTTCTGAAAAAGGTAGAGAAGCAGAGGAAACTGGAGAAATTCCAGAATCCAATCAACAACCAGTCACTCTAAGAAGGTCTACAAGGGAAAGAAGGACACCAAAAAGGTATGAAGACTCTGCGTCATCATTTGCATTGATTACTGAAGATGGGGAACCATCTTGTTATCAGGAAGTAGTTGATGATGCAGATAGTAAGATTTGGAAAAAGGCTATGGAAGAAGAAATGGACTCCTTAGCCAAGAACAATACCTAGGATCTTGTAGAACTTCCTGAAGGGAGAAACGTTGTTGGGTGCAAATGGGTCTTCAAGTTAAAGAGAAAAGTTGATGGAAGTATCGAAAGGTATAAGGTGAGACTGGTTGCAAAAGGGTATTCTCAGGTTGAAGGTATTGACTTTCATGAGATCTTTTCACTAGTAGTTAAACTTGTTTCTATTCGTACTGTGTTGGCACTAACTGCTTTACTGGACCTTGAGTTAGAACAGTTAGATGTTAAAACAACCTTTCTTCATGGTGATTTGGATGAAGAGATTTATATGGATCAGCCAGAAGGTTTTGTACAAGGTCGCAGCAAAAGATTAGTTTGCAAGCTCAGGAAATCAATGTATGGCCTGAGGCAGTCACCCAGGCAATGGTACAAGAAGTTTGATTCCTTCATGGTAAGCTAGAATTTTATCAGAAGTGAGTATGATCATTGTGTATACTTAAAAAATTTTAATGGCATATTCATTATCTTGCTGTTGTATGATGAGATTTGCATTACACTTGGAGGAATTGTCCATGACAATTACGCAATCAAGGGAAGGGGATTCGAACCTTGAACCTCTTCATATACGGGCCATGATTGCGCAATAGAGGCAAGGCAATTGGCGGGGAGTTTTGAACCTCAGACTTGTTCAAAACTGAGTCAGATTGTGAGTAACTTCATGAGAGAGTACTGAGTACTTGTGAGGAGTATTATACTTGTTTGGTTACTTGATTTCTCCATTATAATATACACAATAGCTGCGGGGTTTTCAGCTATAGGCTTTCCCCATACATACTGAGTTAATGTGTGATTGAATTGATGTGAGATTGCTTCTGTTATTTCCGCATGTGACAATTAATTGTAGAAGAAGGTTATGTGTTATGTATGCAATTCGAAATTGATATATGACCAGGTTAATCTTCAGTGAATAAGTGATTTATTCAGCTAATTTCTACACAAGTGACCATTGCATCAGCTTTGATGGTCGTGAAGGTACAGTCTGCGGATATGTGGATGCTGATTATGCAGGTGATTTGGACAAAAGGAGGTCTACTACAGGTTATGTTTTTACTCTTGCAGGTGGAGTAATCAGTTGGATGTCAAAGCTTCAAGAAACAGTTGCTTTGTCCACTACTGAAGCAGAATATATAGCTGCTTCAGATTCCTATAAAGAGGCAATCTGGTTAAAAGGTCTGCTTGATGAGATTGGAAGGACGTAGGAGAAAGTGAATGTGTTTTGTGACAGTCAAAGCACTATTCATTTGGCTACAAATCCAGCCTATCACAACAAGACCAAGCACATCGATGTAAGGTATCACTTTGTGAGACATATAATCGAAGGCAGCAAAGTAGTCCTCAAGAAGGTCCCCACACAGGGGAATCATGCAGATATATTCACGAAGCCAGTTACAGTAGAGAAGCTGAGATGGTGTCTTGCTTCTCTCGGCTTGCAGAAAAGATGATGAATGGGCATTAGGAAAATTGTTGTCAAGGTGGAGTTTGTTAAAAATGTGACAACAAAATGTAAATTTACTAATTACCTATGTAGTTGAAATAACGAAATGTAGGTTGAATAACGAGATGTAGTTAGAGTAACGAAATATGTCTAGGTTTAATAAGATGGCCCGAGAGGCTTGTAAAGGCACGGAGAATTTGATCAATAAAGTGTTTAAGAGATTTTATCCTTCAGTTCAGTTTCCAATTCAGTTTCATTTCTCCCGTTCTATTTCTTTTCCACAACACCCTGCTTAATAGATAAAGGAGATTTTGACATTCCAAACCTAGTTTAACTGTTTTTATGGCTCCTTGTATTAGTCCAATTGATATATTTTTAGATGGTCAATTTTGTTTGTTTAATTATAGAATATAATGAAAAACAACAAAAACACTAGAAACCCAGGTTAAATAAGTCTGTTGTTTTCTTTTTGGATTCATTTGTAATCCTCCCTGACTCAGACCAGCAGGCCCTCCCAATATAGTATATAGAGAAAACGACACTTGACGTGGTATTTATTAACAATAACTGAGGTTGTTCAAATTAGGTTACTTCCTTTATCTGCTGCGTGCTTTGAGTTTAAAGTGGCAACTGTGGTGTTTTCTGTTTGCATGCCAAACTGGGCTGCACCACATACCTAATTGTGCAAGTCAGTTCACCATATGCAGAAGCCACATAGAAAATATGGGTTTGAATTGCCATACTAATTTGTTTGCCATCTATTCTATGAATTGTTACATCAAAGAATGCCTAAAAACAAAGCCTGAGCAATATATGGGTCAAACTAGGACCCCAACAGTAAGGTGGATAGTCTTCCTTTGGAAGGCTAACAATTCATGGAATGGATAACAAGCAATTAGTGTTGAACATAATGCCTGAAAATAATAGCTGGGCAACTCATGGGTCAAACTGTAAGACCGCACGACATATTTTACACCGAGGATTCTTTATGACAAGTTGAACACTGAATTGGATTGGATCAGTGGGAATGAGTTCGTTTAGCTAGAGAAACTGGCGATGCTAAAAAGTGAAACACATCATGCACTAGCTTTCATCGGTGAAATTAATAAAAGAAATATATATGAAATTTACAGCAATGGATCTTACATAGGTTCTAACATTTATTTATCTGGTCTGAATGAAAATTTATTCCCATACAGAAATTCTATTGCTGTAAGAACTTGATCGAATTAAACTAATGACCCAGTTAGACTGAACATTTCATTCGTTTCAATTACCATCAGAGAATGCTAAGTGCAAAGACTTACAAGATTAACATAGACCGTGGACTTACTGTCTAGTGATGTGCTAAAGTTTCAAACAGGGCAGATTTCTCTAATAACGAACTCACTTGAGATATGAAAATATACGTCAATAAACTTTGCTGTTCATCATTTATGCTCACGCCAAATCTGTGCTATTATTTGATGCAGACACCACCTGTCCACAAAATACTAATAGTCTGTTCCTCACGTCTGCACAACACTCTGCTTCCAACCCCACAGAACAGTCCAATAATACTACCCAAATCTGAAAAGGGGCTAGCGAATAACGGAGAAATATATTGTGCGACACAGCATTATTGTGGAGGGATCAAGGGAAGATTTCCAATCTGAAAACCTGTAGGGGAGGCAGATGACAATTAGTGAGGAATGCAGCGATGCTCTTTTTCCAGCTAACACTTACAATATCTATGAACGCAAATTATTGAGATGTTCAGGATAGGGGGTTGATAAAAGACAACAGAAGAAATTAAACTTAAAAAAAAAAATAGCAGAACACCAGATTTATGTGGAAAATCTCATGTGGGAAAAACCACAGGGAAAGAGTTTAGTAGACTTTTACAATCACAATGGAAATATTCTTATATTTCACTCACTTCATTCTTTCACTCATGATTTATTTTTTCTCACGCCTTTATATATAAAAATATTTCATTACAATACCATGGGTTGCAAATATCATGGTCGTTAACAACTTTGACTTGATTTGGTCCCACTCCTAACAATCTCCCACTTGAGATCAAATAGAAGCTTGAATGAATGTTTTTGACATTGTTTTCTCTTCTCATTACTAACCCTTTCCCAAGATCCATTTTCATCACGTTTGCATTACTCCTACCAAGGTTCTACAAAGTTCTTGTTTATTCCTTGGCAAAGCCTTTGTTAATTTTCTGTAGTGTATCATTTAACACTTCACGGATCTAATGATATCAAATATCAATGTGTTTTGTCTTAGAATGATATGTTGGGTTTTTTTGCTAAATGAATAGCACTTTGACTATCACAATGCAACAAATATTTATATTGTTTTATTCTCAACTCTCCTAAAAATCGTTGCATCCACAACATCTCTTTGCAAGCTTCTGTGGCAGCGATGTATTCTGCCTCTGTTGTGGAGAGGGTCACTACTTTCTGCAATCTGGACATCCAAGATACTGCTACACCTGCAAAAGTACATAAATAACCAATGGTGGACTTTCTAGTATCCATGTCTCTAGCCATGTTTGCATTTGTGTAACCTTCAAGAACAACATTGTTATTACCAAAACATAAATAATAATTACTAGTACCCTTGAGATACCTCAAAATCCACTTCGCTGCTTGTCAATGTTGTTTATTTGGATTTGCAAGGAACCTGCTCACAAATCCCACTAAATGTGCAATATTTGGACAAGTACATACCATGGCATACATCAAGCTACCAACAGCTGAATCAAAAGGGATTTCTCATTTCCTCCTTGTCATCATAAGGGCACAAATCACCACTAAGTTTGAAGTGTGATGCTAGGGGTGTACCAAATGACTTGGCATCCTTCTTGTGAAAGCCACAACTTTCTGTTCTTTCTGTCATGTATAATCCTCATGCCCAATATTTGTTGTGCAGGACCTAAATCTTTCATTGCAAATTGACTTTCCAAATTTCTTCAACCTATTAATCATATTCTTATGATGTCCAACAATTAGCATATCATCCACATACAATGATCAGCCTCTAGTCTTTTGAAGCCATGCTCCAACATAAATGAATCAAATTTCTTGTACCATTGGCGAGGTCCCTGTTTCAGCCCATAAAGGCTCTTCTTCAACCCACAGACAAGATTCTCTTTACTTTTTGCCTTGAATCCTTCTGGTTGTTCCATATAAACTTTCTCCCTCGATTCTCCATGAAAAATAGTTGTATTCACATCTAATTGTTCACATTCCAAGTCTAAAGCAGTAACAAGACCAAGGATAACTCTTATGGATGACATTTTAATAAAAGGTGATCAATGCAACAGTGAATCTTCCCTTTTGGAGCTCGGTCATACCCAATCAAACTTGGCCTGATAAGGTGGTCAAAGTCAACACAAAATAGTCAGCCCTGTGGTCAAAGTCAAAAACGAAGTTTTCCCACAAAACTCCTAGTCAAAGGATGAGTCAAAGTGCTCGATCAACGTTGGTCAAAATTTTGCAACAGTCCTGAAATTCGGCCCTGCAATTTGCCCAGACAATTCGTCCTCATGCCACACGTGTGAGAGAGAATATTTTCCCAATAGTTGTACAAACCAATGAGGGAAGGAGAGAGAAGAAATGTGTGTGATGATGATGCCAAATGAGGTGATAGGGCACTTGTATTTATACAAGTCGTTGAGGGCAAAGGATAGTCACGTCCATTGGGTTTCATAAGCATACATGATGATGTGGTCGACATGAACAATTTGCGCATATGTGGGCATAATTTGCTGGTGGAAATTGGTCCTCTCGAAAAGAGGAAATTAATGTAATCATCTCCATCAAATGAGCGGTCCAATAGTGGAATTTGGCCCTAGTTGCCAATTTTAACATTAGATAACCGAATTCATCTTCAATTTTTTTCCATTTGGGTTCTCTGTAATGATAATGCCAATAAGGTGAGAGGGCACTTGTTTTTATACAAGTCGTTGAGGGTGAAGAGTCTGATCAATTGGACTCATGAGCTTACATGATGATGTGGCCAACTTGAACAATTTGCACATATGTGGGCATAAATTCAAAAACACACTTTTGATCTTTATATCTTTATATCAAATGAGCTGTCCAATAGTGGAATTTGGTCCTAGTTGCCATTTTATCCCAATTCATCTTCAATTTTTTCCCATTTGGATTCTCTGGTTCTATAAGTTGCTCCAGTACAGCTGTGAGAGAAGAGCCGGACAGATTATGACGGATTTGCAAGGTTGGAATGGTCTGTGTTCAGGGTCTTCATCTCCTCCCTGTGATGCACTGAGAACCTATTTGTATGTTCAGAATAGGGGGGAGCCATTGCAAAATCACTAATAAGGAGCCCCTATGGTCAACCTAATTTCCCAACGAGGCCAATTGGACAGTCATGTCCATGGGTTTCATAAGCATACATGATGATGTGGTCGACATGAACAATTTGCGCATATGTGGGCATAAATTCAAAAACACAATTTTGCTAGTCGAAATTGGATGATCTTTATAAGGAGAAGTTGAGTCCAAAATACTGATTCTTTCCTATTCATTTCTACAATTTTGCATATTCTAAATGTATATATTCTACAAAATCTTTCTAGAGAAAACCAATATTTACAAAACATGAGGGCAGGCTATTTTTTTTCCTTTGATGTACCATTGCCATTTTGAGTATTATGATTTATCTAAATAGTTCTGCTCCTGTCGAGGTTGATTGAGATTTGGAGCTTTTGATTCTCTTTATTAACTAAACTAGTTGCTTTCAGGGGAGTCCATATCTTCCTTTTCTTGTTGCCAAGGTAATTTCTCTTTTTTGGCTCTTAGATGTTCATTTTAGTTAACAATGGTATGTTTTATGCTTAGCACAATTACTTCAATGTTCCTTTAGTAGCCCAATGACAATTTCCAATTTTGTTTTCCAATAGCAATCACATTGACAATAACTGTAGATAGAACATAAACTAAAATGCAGAAGACAAGTCAAGACAAGAGAACATCAAATTTGGGGGATGTCAAGGAAAAACCCCAATGTGGGGAAAAAACCCTTTGATCAAATCTTCTTATTATTATATCAAATGTTCAGCAGAGAGAGAGAGTACAAAAAAGTTGAAGTTGACTTGCTAAATCAAAGTCAAAACAACCCTGTCAAATCTACAGTCAATTGTCGTCAAATTCACCCCTAAACAAAAAGTCAAAGATGGTCAACACAACAATGAATCTTCCCTTTTGGAGCTCGGTCATACCTAGTCAAACTTGGCCTCATAAGGTGGTCAAAGTCAACACAAAATAGTCAGCCCTGCGGTCAAAGTCAAAAACAAAATTTTCCCACAAAAGTATGAGTCAAAGTGCTCGGTCAACGTTGGTCAAACTTTTGCAACAGTCCTGAAATACGACCCTACAATTTGCCCACACAATTCGTCCTTCTACCACATGTGTGAGGGAGAAGATTTTCCCAATAGTTGTACAAACCAATGAGAGAAGGAGAGAGAAGAAATGTATGTGATGATGATGCCAAATGAGGTGAGGGGGCACTTGTATTTATACAAGTCGTTGAGGGTGAAGGACAGACACGTCCATTGGGTTTCATAAGCATACATGATGATGTGGTCGACATGAACAATTTGCGCATGTGGGCGGATGAGTCAAAGTGCTCGATCAACGTTGGTCAAACTTTTGCAACAATCCTAAAATTCGGCCTCGCAATTTGCCCAGACAATTTGTCCTTCTGCCACACGTGTGAGAGAAGATTTTCCCAATAGTTGTACAAACCAATGAGAGAAGGAGAGAGAAGAAATGTGTGTGATGATGATGCCAAATGAGGTGAGAGGGCACTTGTATTTATACAAGTCGTTGAGGGTGAAGGACAGTGACGTCCATTGGGTTTCATAAGCATACATGATGATGTGGTCGACATGAACAATTTGCGCATATGTGGGCATAAATTCAAAAACCCACTTTTGCTGGTCGAAATTGGATGATCTTTACATCAATTTTGGTCCTCTCGAAAAGAGGAAATTAATGTAATCATCTCCATCAAATGAGCGGTCCAATAGTGGAATTTGGCCCTAGATGCCAATTTTAACATTAGATAACCCAATTCATCTTCAATTTTTTCCCATTTGGGTTCATTGTGATGATGACGCCAAATAAGGTTAGAGGGCACTTGTATTTATACAAGTCGTTGAGGGTGAAGATTCTGGTCGATTGGACTCATGAGCTTACAATTTTCCTTGCTATTTGCCCAAACAATTCATCATTCTGCCACACGTGTGAGAGAGAAGATTTTCCCAATAGTTGTACAAACCAATGAGAGAAGGAGAGAGAAGAAATGTGTGTGATGTTGATGCCAAATGAGGTGAGAGGGCACTTGTATTTATACAAGTCGTTGAGGGTGAAGGACAGACACGTCCATTGGGCTTCATAAGCATACATGATGATGTGGTTGACATGAACAATTTGCGAATATGTGGGTGGATGAGTCAAAGTGCTCGATTAACGTTGGTCAAACTTTTGCAACAGTCCTGAAATTCGTCCCTGCAATTTGCCCAGAGAATTCGTCCTTCTACCACACGTGTGAGAGAGAAGATTTTCCCAATAGTTGTACAAACCAATGAGAGAAGGAGAGAGAAGAAATGTGTGTGATGATGATGCCAAATGAGGTGAGAGGGCACTCGTATTTATACAAGTCGTTGAGGGTGAAGGACAGTGACGTCCATTGGGTTTCATAAGCATACATAATGATGTGGTCGACATGAACAGTTTGCGCATATGTGGGCATAAATTCGTCCTTCTACCACACGTGTGAGAGAGAAGATTTTCCCAATAGTTGTACAAACCAATGAGAGAAGGAGAGAGAAGAAATGTGTGTGATGATGATGCCAAATGAGGTGAGAGGGCACTCGTATTTATACAAGTCGTTGAGGGTGAAGGACAGTGATGTCCATTGGGTTTCATAAGCATACATGATGATGTGGTCGACATGAACAGTTTGCGCATATGTGGGCATAAATTCAAAAACACACTTTTGCTAGTCGAAATTGGATGATCTTTATATCAATTTTGGTCCTCTCGAAAAGAGAAAATTAATGTCATCATCTCCATCAAATGAGCGGTCCAATAGTGGAATTTGGCCCTAGATGCCAATTTTAACATTAGATAACCCAATTTTTTCCCATTTGGGTTCATTGTGATGATGATGCCAAATAAGGTGAGAGGGCATTTGTATTTATACAAGTCGTTGAGGGAGAAGATTCGAGTCAATTGGACTCTTGAGCTTACATGATGATGTGGCCAACTTGAACAATTTGCACATATGTGGGCATAAATTCAAAAACACACTTTTGATCTTTATATCTTCCAATAGTGGAATTTGGTCCTAGTTGCCAATTTTAACATTAGATAACCCAACTCATCTTCCATTTTTTCCCATTTGGATTCTTTGGTTCTATAAATTGCCCCAGTACCGCTGTGAGAGAAAAGCCAAACAGATGATGGCAGATTTGCAAGGTTGGAATGGCCTGTGTTCTTGATTGGATGATCTTGATATCAATTTTTTGTCCTTTCGAAAAGAAAGACTTAATGTAATCATCATCTCCATCAAATGAGCTATCCAATAGTGGAATTTGGTCCTAGTTGCCAATTTTAACATTGGATAACCCAATTCATCTTCAATTTTTTCCCATTTGGATTCTCTGGTTCTATAAGTTGCTCCTAAGAGGGAAGTTCGAGGTTCCGATTAGGGGAAATGTTCTAAAAATGGGTCAAGGGGGATTCCGATTAGGGGCAGTGTTCCGATTATTATCTCCGCTTTTCCCATTGTTGGTGCCTTGGTTTGCTAATTGATCTGCTTCATTGTTATCTTCAGAATGGGGAAAGTTTCATAGTGCGCTTTAAGATTTTGGAGCGGGGATCTTCCGTTTTCTGCCGCGTTGTTCGAAGCAATTCCCAGATTCTAAGAAGATTTGATCTCTTTTTTTCACTCCGCCGGGTTCTGCCAACATGATGCCAAACAGAATTTCTTCATACTTTCTTTAATCGCATGTATATAAAATTTGTAAACAATTATTATTAGTATTTACCTCATTATATTTATTATTTGGCATATTTTTAAGATTATATTGAATTGACATAGGTTAATGTATTTATTTTTATAATGATATTTTTATATATAAATATTTAAAAAGAATTATTATTTAATCCACATTATATTTTATGAATATATTTTTAGTGTTTTATAACCTTATTTTATTAAACTGACATATGCTGATGTTACTGTCATAGATGTGGATGAACAAATAAGCAGGGCATTACAGGATTGATATATAATTTATTTTGCTTCCCTACAGATGCTACCATCAGCAACAAGAATGCCATTTTCCTGAAATGGACCTTCAATAATAGTACCATAATTTCCTTGGAGTTGTCTTCTGGAGCAGAGCCATCTTTTCCCACTTTCCTTGAACCCTTGGATTGAAACTAGAAATTTCAGGTTTCGAACCTTGAACCCTCAGATTGAAACTAGAAATTTCAGGTTTCGAAGAAATTTAGGCATTTAAATTCGTGTTGTCTTTAGTGTGACTATTTGGACTTTTTGGAGAGGTGGATTTTTCCAATTAATTTTTTTTTAAATACGGGAGGAATTCATTGAAATCACATGTTTGATGGGTTTTCTAGGGTGTTGAATCCACATATATAGTCAAAAATACCAGTTTAAATAACAAAAATCAAGATCCTCAAATTTCTCTACCGGTTTCCGACACCAGAAATACCAAAAAATCGCATTAAAGACAACTCCATTTAAATTTGCATATTCATAAATTTCCTCGTGGACAAATTTCTTTAAAATACAGGAGGAATTCATTGAAATCACATGTTTGATGGGTAACCCATGTTTGATGGGTAAGCGTGCACAATCCAAGTGCCTTGGTGTTTTTTAGGGTGTTGAATCCATATAACCAGTTTAAATAACAAAAATCAAGATTTCACCTCAAATTTCTCTACCAAATTCCGACACCAGAAATTCCAAAAAGTCGAACTAAAGACAACTCCATTTAAATTTACATATCCATAAATTTCCTTATGTATTTTTTTATCACACACCTGTCAATACATACTCTGATTTCACAAACTGTTCCTCATTTTCAAGCAGACACTGCCTTCCTCATTAAATCCTGCTAGTCGAATTTCAAAGATTCTCCGAGGCATATTCTTCTGTACAGTACATCACACTAATTCTGGTTAGTGATTGAGTCAAATTGCCAACATCCCACAGATCCTTGAAATAGTCAACACCTTTTACAAAAATACAGAGGTATTTGTATCTAGAGTCTAGACACCTTTTCCAAGTCCATTAATGCTCATTAAATTACAAGCTTAGTTAACTTTCGTAACATATCAAATTATGGGTGGCATATTTTTACAAACCCGTCAATGCATATCGTCTTTTAGTAATAATAGTCCAAGCATTGCTCTTCATACTTAGAACAGAAAACCGCATCTTCTTCTCTCCAACACCTGCCTCTAATCCATGTTCGCGATTCGGTCAAATTGCCAACATCCTGCAACCCTTCAGTAAACATTGCCCCCTCCTTACAACAGAAAATCGTGCCAGTTAAATTTTATCACTACTCGGAAGCATCTTCTTCTCTACAATACCTGCCTCTAATTCATGTTCGTGATTCGGTCAAATTGCCAACATCCCGCAACCCTTCAGTAAACATTGCCCCTCCTTAGAACAGAAAATCATGCCAGTCAAATTTTATCACTACTCGAAAGCATCTCCTTCTCTACAATACCTGCCCTCTAATTCGGGTTCGTGATTAGATCAAATTGCCAACATCCCGCAGGTTTTTGAAATAGTTTGTCTATTGCTCTTCATTTCAAGCCGGCTCAAATCACTAATCTCTCCTTCTAATGAAAATAAAGGCATTCATATCAGTCAAACTCTTATTTTTCTGTAGCCATCCCCAGCTTTCATAGGCAATTAGGTATCCCTAATGCAACCAAACAACATCATCTTACATAGGGTTCCGCAAATGTGATAAAATACTTTTCCAATCAGCGAGCCTCAAATCTACGAGTTTTCCAATAGTCAAATATATTCCAAACATAGAAAATTTTATGACCAAATACCAAATTATGGCCCGACGTTAAAAAAAAAAAAATTATTATAGAAATATATAAATTGATTGATTTAGTTAATAAATTTCACAATAATCTAGGAAAAATGAAAAACTCCATACCTTAAAACCTGCGTACCCTGCGTTCTGGGGACTTGTGGACACTTAAGAAAGCCCTCCAAATTGTGGGGGATTTTATTGGGTGACTCGGGGACTTTCTTGTCTTTCCCAAGACATTTTGGACAGATTTCAGGGACATTCTGGATAGATTTCAGGGACGTACTGAAAAGATGTCAAAGATAATGTAGGCATATATCTTCAATTTTGCTAATCATAGCGATTGATAATTGGACAATAAGATCACTTTTCTCATCCATTGTTTTTGTATTGCACTAAATCTAAATCTGTTGTTTAAGTTGCAGCTCAAATTATGTATAATGATGAGTTTCAATTGGGTTTCTTGTAACTTAAATATTGTATTTTCAACAACAAAATTACAATAAATAAAACCTATGTATTGCAATCATGGACATTGATGATTGGACAATATGATCAGTTTTTTCATCCATTATTTTTGTATTGCACTGAAATTAAATCTGTTATTTAACTTGCAGCTCAAATTTTGATAATGGGTTTCAATGGGTTTTGTATGATGATGGGTTTCAATTGGGTTTCTAGTAATTTAAATATTGTATTTTCAACAACAAAATTACAATAAGCAAAACCTCTAATGTCAAAAAAACAGGAAATATTACAATCATGGACATTGATGATTGGACAATATGATCACTTTTCTCATTCATTATTTTTGTATTGCACTGAATTTAAATCTGTTATTAAAGTTGCAGCTCAAATCATGGGTTTTGTTTGATGATGGGTTTCCGTTGGGTTTCTAGTAATTTATATTGTATTTTCAACAACAAAATTACAATAAGCAAAGCCTTTATGTTATGAAAACAGGAAAAATGAAACATTTCAAAGGGTTGATCTCTAGTTTTTTTTTTCATTTTTCAGATAATCTCAGCTTTTACATATTGTACATGGGTTTCTAGGAGTCATTCAAGTCCAACGCTTCCACCATCCCAACCTTAAGCATTGTCAAAAACAATCAAATAGTAGTGACTTGGATTGGGTACTAAATGTTTGAATAAATTATTAAATTCCTATAACCTTTTTAATGAAATACAAATCTAATCTCTCTATAGAATCAAAGTATTTTATAATGGTTTTCAATTTGCAAAACCGCTTGAGAAGGGAATTCTTTTTAAGTTTAGATGATTCATGGATTTTATTGCAAATTGAAAATAGTTACACTTAAGTTTTCTAAAGCTAAACTGTGTTTTACTCATTTCTAGCAGCCAACAATGGAAAGTCACTCAACCCTTTCTAAGTTGCTCAAGGTTTTTTAGAATTGGCAAGTGTAAGAGTTGTGCATAATACTATATAATATAGGTTGTTAGCTTACACACTCAAGCAAACATAGATAATAATAGTCATCCCCAACCCACTGTCCCCTGAGAAATTTACGGTGTGCTCTAGCCATTCCAGGGTGTGTTTCCCATCCCGAAAACCAATGCAACAAAACTTAAAACAAAATTACAAGATAGCATAGCCAAATCTTGGAAAGTGAAATGATTACAGTATCACAGGTTTGTCTAAATTGGAAATGACAATTTAAACCAAAAGTCGCCAAGGAGTAGAGAATTGAGAGAGAGGCCCTCAAATTTGTTTCTAGATTCGATATTCGGTATTGCATGACTAAATTCTTCTCGTGGAAAACTTTCTTGATGGTTAAATTTGTCTGGGTAAACTCCGTTTATGGCATTCAGCTTGTAGATAATGGTACTGAATGAACAAACTTAATAAAAAAAATGTACCCAAGAGAGTACAATCTGCAAAAGAAAAATGCACGAGTGAATTTAGCATGAAAAATATCCCAAATTGTTCAATTGAACTCTTTAATTTGGGAAGCAATTGACATGTTGGTGTAAACAGTCTCTCTTCCTATGTGTATCCCTTTTGATTTTTATATTTTGAACAGTTCAATTTCTCACAGAATTACTGTTTCTGTATATAATGTCTGAAAAAACCTAATATCACCTAATATCTAGTTCAAAGTCAACGAGGCTCGACCTTGTGCATCAAAGCTACCCATCACATGACTTCCCCTATCCTACAAGCCTACACCTAACCTACTCTATCCAAGCCTGTCCAGTCTATTCTACCACTTGAGCTACCTAATCTAAATTATCTTATAAAAAGTGTGACTATTCAATCTAGAATACCACCCCAACTAACTACTCTGACTAATCTGCAGCTTCTCCTAATCGTTAAGCAATCTGTAAATGACATCTATATTCTGCCTATTCAATCTAAAATACCCCTACCTAACTGTTTTGACTCTTCTGCAGCTTCTCTTAATCTTAAGCAATCTGTAAATGGCATCTATATTCTGCCTATTCAATCTAATATCTAGTTCAAAGTCAACGAGGCTCGACCTTGTGCATCAAAGCTACCCATCACATGACTTCCCCTATCCTACAAGCCTACACCTATCCAATCTAAAATACCTCTACCTAACTATTTTGACTAATCTGCAGCTTCTCTTAATCTTAAGCAATCTGCAAATGACATCTATATTCTGCCTATTCGATCTAAAATACCCCTACATGTAATATTCTGCCTATTCAATCAAATATCTAGTTCAAAGTCAATAAGGCTCGAACTTGTGCATCAAAGCTACCCATCACATGACTTCCTCTATCCTACAAGCCTACACCTATTCAATCTAAAATACCCCTACCTAACTATTTTGACTAATCTGCAGCTTCTCTTAATCTTAAGCAATCTGTAAATGACATCTATATTCTGCCTATTCAATCTAAAATACCCCTACATGTAATATTCTGCCTATTCAATCTAATATCTAGTTCAAAGTCAACGAGGCTCGACCTTGTGCATCAAAGCTACCCATCACATGACTTCCCCTATCCTACAAGCCTACATCTAACCTACTCTATCCAAGCCTGCCCAGTCTATTCTACCACTTGAGCTACCTAATCTAAATTATCTTATAAATTCAGACTATTCAATCTAGAATACCACCCCAACTAACTACTCTGACTAATCTGCAGCTTCTCCTAATCGTTAAGCAATCTGTAAATGACATCTATATTCTGCCTATTCAATCTAAAATACCCCTACCTAACTATTTTGACTAATCTGCAGCTTCTCTTAATCTTAAGAAATCTGTAAATGACATCTATATTCTACCTATTCAATCTAAAATACCCCTACATGTTGGTGTAAACAATCTCTCTTTCTATATCTTTTGTGTATCCCTTTTGATCTTTATATTTTGAACAGTTCAATTTCGCACATAACTACTGTTTCTGTATATATGGTCTGAAAACACCTAATATCACCTAATATCTAGTTCAAAGTCAACGAGGCTCGAACTCGTGCATCAAAGCTGCCCATCACATGACTTTCCCCCTATCCTACAAGCCTACACCTAACCTACTCTAACCAAGCCTGCCCAGTCTATTCTACCACTTGAACTATTTTGACTAATCTGCAGTTTCTCCTAATCGTTAAGCAATTTCTAAATGGCATCTCCTAATCGTTCAGCAATCTGTAAATGACATATATAGTCTGACTATTCAATCTAAAATACCCCTAACTAACTATTCTTACTAATCTGCAGCTTCTCCTAATCGTTAAGCAAATTGTAAATGACATCTGCATCTGCAGGACTTCTCATGTAATTATTTTTCACAGCACTTATGCAATGTATTCTCAGGCATTGAAACAACCCACTTCCAATTGTACGCTATACCTAACTAATCCGACTAACTTGATACTCTATAGTGCACCCACATTTTTATTAATAAGAAGAGAAATAAGAAGAGCGGGATAAAACGGATTAATGCATACCAACAGAACGACCAATCTTGTTTCCCAGAGAAGATTTTCTTTGGAGATCCACGATATCTTTGTGGATTAGATACTTGAAACAGAGTACTGATAGATCGGGTTTTGAGCATTGACGCCCGCCTCTGTTTCTTCTTCCTCTGTAGCTTAGCCCTGAAATTCAATATAGAAGAACAATATCTCAATTCCTTCCCATGCTAGGATGCTGTGCACCTCATACGTTGTAACCTATCTTTGTATTTTCCGTATTCAATCCACAATGACATTCTTCCTAATAAAGACAACAGATGTGCCCTAACCAAACAGATAACCGGCTCTGTCCTATTTCTAATTGCCTTTGGAAAAAATGAAAATGAAACGCCCAAGGATAGGGTAAGAACATACCAGAGTGAGCGGATTTAATTCTTATAAAAGCAGAGCATTGCTCAATGAGGTCCTAAGCGAAGATATTCAGTCCCGTCCTCTTTTTCTATGGTCCTCGCCCTGTAATTCAATACCGAAGCAAAGATCAGCCATCGAATTCCCTCACATGCAAATGGGGAGGAATTTTCATTACCTTCCCATACTAAGATGTTGTGTTTTCCGTATTGAATGCACAATGACATTCTTACTAAGAACAACAACAGATGTGCCCGGCACTGCCCTATTTCCTATTGCCTTTAAAAAGAAGAAAAATAAATGCCCAAGTATAGCGTAAGAACATACCAAAAGTAAAAAAGAGAGCAACGCTCAGGGAGGTCCGAAGCGGAGATATTCAGTCCTGTCCAGTGTCCTCAGTTTCTGTGGTCTTCACCCTGCAATTCAACACCGAAGCAAAGATCAGCCATCGAATTCCCTCACATGCAAATGTGGAGGTTCCATTACCTGTCCCGGAAAGCCCCGCGTTACCGTCTTGTTTGGGATATCCCCTGCAATTCAAGCAATGATTTGCCTGCCATGAAAGTAGTTATGGAGCAATGTAATGCATGGCTAGCTACAGGCAATGAACTTGCATGAGCAGAGGATGAGACCCGAGGTGATAGTCAAGGTAAACGGAAGGGAGAACCGAGAACACCATCTGAGAGGGCTGAATCTAGTCTCCACACTGGAGCTTTTCATCTTCTTGGTAGTCTGAGGCTCTCTGGATAGATCAAAGCTTATGCCCTTCATTCTGAGCTCCTGAATACATCTACTCAGAGCCCTGGAATCGCTTCTGTCTGACTGGAGCATCTTCATAACTTTTCCCTGGAAAATGATCTTGTACTGAATGGCACAAATGAGAGCCAGAGACGTAATGAGGGACAAAGTAGAAGGAATCCACCATCTAGTACAAGTGTGGGCATTCTCCTGTGTTGCGGTAGTGAAGAGCAGGGTGAGAACGATCCCATGGAAGGCAAAATACAAGCAAGCAAGGTGGAAGATCTCTTTCTTGATGCTGTCTATTCTCGACTCCTTTACTTCAATGCGATGGGCAATAACTTCCTCTTCCCTCTGCCACAACTTCAAAAGCAGAAGATGGCCACTGCTATCTGCGATTTCTTCTAATGGATGCTGTGGGTGCTTCGCAGGAGAAGGCGGTGCGGGAATTTCAGAAGGGCTCCCATCGAGAACATCCGCAGGGATCTCCACAATGTGAGAATCAACAGGCACATTTGATTCAGAAACAGCAATAACATCTTCGCACTTATCAGTAGCCATTTTTGCAAGGAAAATTTCAAATAGCAAACACAAAATGGAAAAGATGCCACGAACGTTTTCGAAAACAGATAATAATGCAGAATGAATCTGAGAACTTTAAAAACGAATGACTGAATTCAATCACAGAGCGCTTTGTAACAGGCTATCTCATCATGGTGGGGTATTAATGGGGATCGGTTAGGTTCGAAAATAGGTCCATGGCAGTGCAACGGCTACTTTTTTTTTTTAAATAACGGTTACATTTTAGTAATTCACCGAATCGGTCATTCGGGGACAGTCCTCTTTGTTTTTATTAATTTAATTTAATATCCAACGTTTTGTTTTTAATTTAATTTGATATTAATATTCATGGTGACGGAATTTCGAAAATACAGTTTGTGTGACGACTTATCAAATCCATCACTGTAGTATCAAATTTAATATAATAGTAATTATATTTTTAAGTAAAGTTAGTATAAAAAGTAGTTGTGATAGATTTCATAGTAGTCATTACATTAATTTTGAGGGAAGGAATTATTCAACATTTTTTAGGATGAGGTAAATTTATAATAATTTTTTTTTTTTTTAAAGAGGTATGAAGTGATATTGTTTAGTGTTCAAGGCAATATTGTTTATGGTTATTTATTTTTAACATAAGGTGGTTTTTTTTATAATTTAAAGTGTTGAAGTGTTTTTAAATGGGATTTTATTATTATTATTATTATATTTATAGTGCTTTTTATAATTTAAAATGTTAAAATGTTTTTAAATGAGGTTTTATTATTATTATTATTATTATAAAAGTGTCTATATCTTAGTCTTAAAAGTGCTCATGTTAAGTTCAAATATATATTTTTTGATTTAGTAAAAGCCTATTCTAAACTTAGATTAGGTATTTTTTAATTTTTTTAAAAATTTAGTATAGGCATTTTTAAATTTAGATAGGCATTTCTAAATTTAGATTGGGTATTTTTATATTTGATTTAGAAAATTGAATTTTGCTCTTTTGAAAATAGAGTTGTTTTTAGTGCGATTTTTTGGAGTTTTAGGTGCTGGAATTTGGTGAAAAAATTTGAGGTAAAATCTTGGTTTTTGTTATTTAAACTGGTTTTTTGACTCTATATATGGATTCAGCACCCTCAAAAACCTCTAGGACACTTCTATTGTGCAAGGTTAGCAACCAAACTTCTCTTTTCAACAAATTCCAGCTAGATTTTTAAAAAATTACACCTGAAAAAGCCACCCTAAAAACCTTCAAAAAGTCAAAAAAATTACACCAGAAAAAGTATACTTCAAACAAATTTCAAAAATCTAATCATATAAAATTAATCATTATAATTATATGGATGGCTAAATTTCTTGGTAATGATTTGTTTTGAAATGATATCTTTATAAAGTGAATGTAACAAAACTCCATTCATGACGAAAAATAATCAACTATTTGTTTAATAATTTTGTATTTACATGTAAAGAAGCACATCACAATTTGATTAATAATATGATTTGTAACTTGCAAAATTATGAAATATAGTTATTATAAACATGATATGCAAATGTGTAAAAATATCATCATTTGCATAATTCTATTCATTTTTTGGTCAATAACCAATTATTAAAACAAATAAAATAATTATCTAATTATACAAATTTATTTTTATATTTCTTTCATATGAACTTTAAATGTCTAACTTGATCACAATATAATACAATTCTCCTTATTAATGTTCTATCTCCTTATTAATGTTCTATAAATGTGAATGTTTTTAACCAATGCCTTGTGTTTGGATGATGCCCTAGGTGATTCAACAATGAACACAAATGGTTTATATTTCTCTCTCTTTCAACTAAACTATGGAATGTCCTAATTTAATGGAAATTTCAAATAACTCTTCTTGTTATTTCTAAATAGTATTGACCTTCGTCTATAAACAATATATTTGATTTTTAGTATCTTTCTCTATTGGATGAGTACATCTTTCAACAATTTCTTCGAAATATGCAATATTTTACCAATATATGCTTACATTAATAAATGTTGAAAAGTATGTATGCATTGCTAGCAACCCCAAAAAAACAAAAACTTTTCATCCTTCAACCATTCCAATTCACTCATAAATATTTATTTGTTTTGGTGTAATCCAAATAGGAAACCACAAGGTTATGCCAAAATGCTTTCATTCAACATTAATAATGTCATTACCAAATATTTGTGCATAATAATGGTAATATTCATGCTCACAACTAGGATGCTTGTAGGTTATTTTTTTCTAGTAAACTCTTGAAATTTAAACAACAATCTCACTACTCCCCATACCAATAATTTCATTTGAGTTGATGTCTAGACTCCATACAAATACCATAACTAGAAATACTACAACAAAACAATATATAAATCAAAAAATGAAAGAAGAAAGTAAAATTAATATTGAAATTTTTTTAGTAAAAGAGCATACACCGAAGCAAGAAATAAATTTTCATATAGGGCTCTTTATTAGGGTTTCTTCTACAAAACTTTTCATGGCTTGTTCTGCAAGAGGGGGGTCATGCCCCTCCTTCAATCAGAGTATCTTTAGAGTTCTAGGAATGTTGAATTGGAATGAAACTCCTCTCAAACTCTTCATCATTCACATCCTTTTCAAAGCTCAATTAGAGGAACTAGAGATTTTGGTTACTAAGAGAAGCCACTGCTTGGAGTATTTTGAAGAAATTATAGACAATATGCATGTATATATCCAGACTCTCCTGATATCACAATATTTATCTTCTTGCAAAATACAGAATCCTTCCACTATAATTCTTGCAGAAACTTAATCAACAATTGCAAAACACATGAAGCAATAAAAACACACATAACACAGTTGTTTAACGGGAAAACCTGAAGCTGAAAACCCCAACTATATATTATGTAACATGGAGATCATATGACAATATCATACAAATATACAAAGCTTATCGCAAGCTCTTATTATAGTACAATCGTCATACACTATTCAGGCCTAATCTTGCAAATCCATGCACCGATCTTTGCCTCCTGCTAGCTTGCCACCACTGCGCAATCCAAGATGATTACAAAGACCAATTCAATGTAATCACACTCTCCTTGATTGCGTGATTATCATTGGCAACTCCAATGTATATGTAGATGCAATTCATGCATCACTAATAGTCACAACAAATAGTCTATCTTGCCCTTTCACCTATCTCTCCATTGGTCTCCACTGAAATTGCCATGCACTGTAGTTAACTGATGTATTGTTCAGTTGATTAATAAGTTATTATTTAGTGAATTAATTAACTAATTAATTCACACTACTCTCACTAGTGTATCATTCAGTTAGACTAGATACAACTAGCTCAACTGAGTCTAACTGAGTTAAACTAAATACAACTCCACCAACTACTTCTCTAACTCCACCAAACTCTGTCACATGAGTTCTAACTGAAGTCCTCCATGCATTAGTCTAAAGAAACCCTCGTAAATAGCGTAATTTTCGTCGCTCTTAAAAGTACATCTGTGCACTTAACTAAAGTGCTCCAAGAGAATAAGATAATGTTTAGAGTCCAAATATTATTAAGAGCTAATAATATTCGACATATCTATTTTTAGACTGGCAATCTAAAAATAGATTCTGCCCAATATTTCCAAAAATAGAAATCCATTTATTTTTCCAACTTGACCAACCATCCACAAATAGCATACTGCAACTCGTAGAATATGATCGACATGTCTAAAAATAGACATAGTCTAAAAATAGACTTTGCGACAAAAATCACCTGTGTGGGCCCCACCTAGTTTAGGTGATCATTTTCCAACTAGGATCAGGAATGATGTTTCAGGATGCCTCCTTCACTATTTCTTGTTGCAATCTTCAACACTCCCTCTCAACAAGAAAGGACTGTCTTTTCATGCGACATGCAACTCCATGCACTTGCCCTACAACCTTTGCAAGTGCCATGCAACTCCATGCATTTGCTCTGCAACTCTTCCGAAACCGAATAGGCTCCAAACAACTCAATCAATCTGATGCATCTATCATCAAAGTCTTCGACTTCTGCTTAGCTACTGCACGTCTTCAGGAACCACTGCGATGTTGAACTCTGCACCCATGCACTCTGCATTTGTTGTCAACTCTGAACTGTGCTCCAATATCTGACACTGTCACTTTGATCTCACTGCATCAATCCAACTAATCATGCTACTGCTGCTCTGTGGGCACCTCGTAGCTAGGTTCAATTCATGAGATCCACACCATCTCAATGAATCTTGCCCAGAAATCTCCTCTTGGGATTACTCATGCATGTCGCCCCACCTCTCACCTGGTGGTATAGCTGCATGCACTCCCTCTGCCCATCTAGCATGAAATTTCTCTACATGAGTGGTTGCTCCCACTCCATGATCCTCATCTTGTGGCTGCTCCACATCCCGAGGTTCACTCTTACCTGCATGCAAATCCTGCTCCTTCTCAAGCTTCAATTTCATGTCTTTCTTGCACTTCCCAACGGTAGGAAGCTCCGTAGAAATCCCTTCTACTTCAAATCTATAAAGATTCTTCTGCATCTCTAGTTGTGGCTGCTCTACAACCTTCTGAGATTGCTTCTCACGCTGCATGTTGAGAGGTTCCCTCTCAACCACCAAGTCACTAACCTCTGCTTGCTTTGCTCCTCAAAGCTTTGCATGCATCTTGTACCTCAGTGCATGTAGATTCTTGGCTCGTGCACATTGCAATTGTCCCGCTGTTGCAAAATTTTCTAACAAAAGAGCTGATTTTAAATCGATGATATCTCCCTCATCCGATCTCCGATTTGACTGATTTTTTTTTTTCAATTTGGGTATTTTTTTACTAGGAATCCAAATATGTTATTTGTTTCTGAAAATATTTCACCAAAAATTTCAGATATTCTCTGCAAACTCGAGTGCCCAAAAATTCCTGCTCTCATTCCATGTAGAAAATCTATAACACAACTCTGATACCATGTAGAAATTATATACAATATGCATGTATATATCCGGACTCTCCTGATCTCACAATATTTATCTTCTTGCAAAATACATAATCCTTCCACTATAATTCTTGCGGAAATTTAATCAACAATTGCAAAACACATGAAGCAATAAAAACACACATAACACAGTTGTTTAACGGGAAAGCCTGAAGTTGAAAACCCCAACTATATATTATGTAACATGGAGATCATATGAAAATCTCATACAAACATACAAAGCTTATCACAAGCTCTCAGTACAGTACAATCGTCATACACTAATCAAGCCTAATCTTGCAAATCCATGCACCGATCTTTGCCACCTGCTAGCCTGCCTCCACCGCAATCCAAGCCGATTATTAAAGACTAATTCAATGTAATCCCACTCTCCTTGATTGCGCATTAATATTGGCAACCTATATGTATATGTAGTGATGCACCTTGTCCATGGACTACTAATAGCTCAATAATTTACAAATAGTCTATCTTGCTCCTTTCACTCTATCTCTCCACCGGGTCTCCACTAAAAACTCGCTACAGACCGTAGTTAATCGATGTATTCTTCGCTAATTAATGAGTTATTATTTAGTGAATTAATTATTAATTAATTCACACCATCCTCACTAGTGTATCAACCGCTAGACTAGATACAACTAGCTCAACTCGTGTTCAATCGAGTTAAACCCAATGATGTACCCCTCCATCAACTACCTCAATCAACTCCACCAAACTCTCTCACATGAGTTCTAACTGAAGTCTCCATGCAATAGCTCCACTTAACCCTCAGGAATAGCGTAATTCCTTCTGTCAGCTCCTGTGCCACATCTGTGCACTTAACTGAAGTGCTCCAAGAGAATAAGACAATGTTTAGAGTCCAAATATTATTAAGAGCTAATAATATTCGACATATCTATTTTTAGACTGGCAATCTAAAAATAGATTCCGCCCAATATGTCTAAAAATAGAAGTCCATCTATTTTTCCAACTTGACCAACTATCCACAAATAGCATCCTGCAACTCATAGAATATGATCGACATGTCTAAAAATAGACTTTGCGCCAAAAATCACTTGTGTGGGCCCCACCTAGTTTAGGTGATTATTTTCCAACTAGGATCAGGAATGATGTTTCAGGATGCCTCCTTCACTGTTTCTTGTTGCAATCTTCAACACTCCCTCTCAACAAGAAAGGACTGTCTTTGCATGCGACATGCAACTCCATGCATTCGCCCTGCAACCTTTGCAAGTGCCATGCAACTCCATGTATCTGCTCTGCAACTCTTATGAAACTGAATAGGCTCCAAACAACTCAATCAATCTGATGCATCTATCATCAAATTCTTTGACTTCTGCTGGTACCAACTGCACATGTCATCAGGAACCACTGCGCTGTTGAACTCTTGCACCCATGCACTCTGCACTTGCTGTCAACTCTGATCCGCGCTCTAGTATCCGACACTGTCACTTTGATCTGCCTGCATCAATCCAACCGATCATGCCACCGTTGCTCGTGGGCACCTCGTAGTACAGGTTCAATCTGCGTAGATCCACACCATCTCTAATGACTCGCCCCAAAATATCCTCTTGGATTACCTGCTGCATGTCGCCCACCTCTCACCTGGTGGTATAGCTGCATGCACTCCCTCTGCCCATCTGGCACAAAATTTCTCTGCATGAGTGGTTGCTCCCACTCCATGATCCTCATCTTGTGGCTGCTCCACATCCTGAGGTTCACTCTTACCTGCATGCAAATCCTGCTCCCTCTCAAGCTTCAATTGCATGTCTTTCTTGCACTTCCCAATAGTAGGAAGCTTCGTAGAAATCCCATCTACTTCAAATCTATAAAAGACTTTCCGCATCTCCAGCCAGGGTCGCTCCACAACCTTCCTGATTGCTTCTCACGCCCGCACGTTGAGAGGCTCCCTCTCAACCACCAAGTCACTAACCTCTTCTTTGCTCCTCAAAGCTTTGCATGCATCTTGTACCTCAGTGCATGTAAATTCTTGGCTCGCACACATTGCAATTGTCCCGTCGTCACAAAATTTTCTGACAAAAGGGTTGATTTTAAATTGACAATATCTCCCTCATCCGAGCTCCGATTCAACCGATTTTTTTCTTCAATTTGGGTATTTTTTCGCAAAGAATCCAAATATGCTATTTTTTTTCTGAAATTATTTCACCCAAATTTTCAGATATTCTTTTCAAACTCACGCACCCAAAAATTCTTGCTCTCATTCCATGTAGAAAATCTATAACATAGCTCCGATACGATGTAGAAATTATATACAATATGCATGTATATGTTCGGACTCTCCTGATCTCACAATATTTATCTTCTTTCAAAATACATAATCCTTCCACTATAAATATTGTGGAATTTTAATCAACAATTGCAAAACACGTGAAGCAATAAACACACACATAACAAAGTTGTTTAACCGGGAAAGCCTGAAGCTGAAAACCCCAACTATATATTATGTAACATGGAGAGCATATGAAAATCTCATACGAGCATACAAAGCTTATCACAAGCTCTTAGTACAGTACAATCGTCATACACTAATCAGGCCCAATCTTGCAAATCCATGCACCAATCTTTGCCACCTACTAGCATGTCTCCACTACGCAATCCAAGCTGATTACAAAGACCAATTCGATGTAATCCCACTCTCCTTGACTGCGTGATTATCATTGGAAACTCCAATGTATATGTAGATGCAATTCATGCATCACTAATAGTCACAACAAATAGTCCATCTTGCCCTTTCACCTATCTCTCCACTGGTCTCCACTGAAACTGTCCATGCACTGTAGTTAACTGATGTATTCTTCAGTTGATTAATGAGTTATTATTTAGTGAATTAATTATTAATTAATTCACACCACTCTCACTAGTGTATCAATCAGTTAGACTAGATACAACTAGCTCAATTGTGTCAAACCGAGTTAAACTGAACACAACTCCACCAACTACCTCAATCAACTCCACCAAACTTTGTCACATGAGTTCTGACTGAAGTCCTCCATGCATTAGCTCCAGTAAACCCTCAGGAATAGCGTAATTCCTTTTGTCAGCTCCTGTGCCACATTTGTGCACTTAACTGAAGTGCTCCAAGAGAATGAGATAATGTTTAGAGTCCAAATATTATTAAGAGCTAATAATATTCGACATATCTATTTTTAGACTGGAAATCTAAAAATAGATTCCGCCCAATATGTCTAAAAATAGAAATCCATCTATTTTTCCAACTTGACCAACCATCCAAAAATAACATACTGCAGCTCATAGAATATGATCAACATGTCTAAAAATAGACTTTGTGCCAAAAATCACCTGTGTGGGCCCCACCTAGTTTAGGTGATCATTTTCCAACTAGGATCAGGAATGATGTTTCAGGATGCCTCCTTCACTATTTCTTGTTGCAATCTTCAACATATTTTGGAAAAATAAAATTCAAGGGTTCTTCCTACCAAAAGAGATGCAATATCCAAAGTATGAGTTTAGATCCAACAATATTGTAAAATACATCAAATATATACAGGATCATACTCTAATTTTCAAGCTCATCGAATTATGACCCTCTGAAAAGTCCTTGATCAGTTAGATACAAAATAAATGGAGCCTCAAAGAACAAATAGATCCGAGGCTAGGAGAAAAGGGGTTCTTCATAGTAATTTTTTCCAGCTTGGAGGATAAAATGAGGGTTTTTTAAGGAAGGCCTTACTTTTTTAATAATGTTTGGGTCTTCATGCGATTTTGGAAAGAGCGGTACAATCTAGAGAAGGAAGACTTCCTTTTTGCCTTGGTATGGGTTTGGATTTTTTCTCTTCCAAAGGAATATTGGGAGGAAGAAATTCTTGAATACATTAGCAGTTCCATTAGTAGCTTTATCAAGGTTTCTAAGGCAACTAAGAGAGGGGGATACATATGCCATGCAAGGATTTGCATTGATATGAATATTTTAAAATATCGTTCAACTTCAATTAACATTCATTATTAGGATAATATTTGGAACAAACATAAGATTATGAAAATGTCCCATTTAGATGTAGGTGTTATCATGGATATGGACATGTTTTCAGAGCCTACCCTATTATTGTAAAATATTTACCAATGGATCAATTAAATCATCAAGAGTAAGAGGGTTTTGAAAATTCCCCGCAAATAAAAAGGAACTTGAGACCTTAGGGAGCCTCAAATTTTGATCAAAACACTAGATTTGGAAACAAGTTTGAGTCTTTCTCCTATCCAGACAAGACCCTAGTGCAAGAAGATAATCAATTAGTACCCCATTCAGCTGCTAGAAGCATTCCCAAAATCTCTTTCATCCCTAATAGAGCTCGAGAAAAAGAATGCATAAGGTAATCATCAAAATTCTCTGCCAAAGGAGTCAACTATCTTAATAATGGAAGAGGATGAGACTCAAGACCTCCAAAAAGACATGGATTTGGATGATCCACGCCTTTTGATTTCTCTATCAAATGCCTACCTTGATAAATATCCACACTCCATGTCACACCATCATATCAAGACTATTTACAAGGAATATCTGAAATCCAAGAGTCAAACAGATAATGTTAAATCTGGTTTGATTTCTTTAAATCCCTATTTAGTAGTTCATAAGAAATGTTTCAAATATCCCCTCAAGATAGTTAGAGAGGATAGAAAAAAGGGTTGTAAGATCATTAAGGCCTTTATCCAAGAATATGGAGAAAATTAGTCCACTCAGGAAAGTCATGCTAATGTCAGAGGAATTTCCTCCTCAACCTAAAAATCCCTAAAGTTTTCATCATGAATCTTCAAAGAATAAGTATGTTCTTGTTGTAATTACGATCATTATTAGTCTTTAATAATTTGTTTTTGATTAATATATCTACTAGTATTTTTGGGTGATAAGCCAAGATTTATATTCCTTTCATGAGACACGATAGTTTCTAGACTTTGATAAGCTTAAATACATGTAATTTTTTCTTTGATTAATGAAAGGCTTTTCTAATTCACAATAAGAAAAAATTTAATAAATGAAATAATTATTTTTTACTAAGAAAAATTATGAAGTATAGTTATTATAAACATGAAAATATTCAAAAACATCATCATCTGCATAATGCTTATAACACCCTCCTCCCACATTTACCCAAGTTAACCGATTCACTGGGGTAAACATGTGACGAGAGGCTACTATGATTTTTTTCAACTCCCCGTG
The DNA here is from genome assembly GCA_034641835.2 of Pinus albicaulis. Taxonomy (NCBI): domain Eukaryota; kingdom Viridiplantae; phylum Streptophyta; class Pinopsida; order Pinales; family Pinaceae; genus Pinus; species Pinus albicaulis. The sequence continues at coordinate 140,692,500 of CM076573.1, forward strand.
TACAGTTAAGGAAGTACCAACCGACACAACACAACCAATCTGACCTTCTACACATGTTACAAACCCTTAGGAGCCATCCAACACTTCCAGATGATCAACCATTGAGACAACCTGACCTTTTACTGCATTAAAGCCTTGGTCACTCCCATGAAATGGGCATGCTTGTGACTAGGACCCTCCAGTCACTCCTACAGCAAGGGCATGCCTGCAACTGGGAACTTTTTGAGTAGTTTTATGCCATCGACCCTGGATTCTGTGCCACTTTTTAAGGCCAGGACTCAGGCCACTACCCATAACTCCCTGAAACTTCCATAAATGAAAATTAATTAACATAAAAATAGTGATACAAATGCAAATAATTGAATAAGGACTTGAATAAACCCCTACTAGCCATGGCAGGAATTTCATCAAACATGTCACAAATATGCATTCTACAGGTCATAATAATATATCTGAGCATAGGGGTCTCATACTTATCTAAGAATCACTAAGAAGCATCAATGCCTTATCACATTAGTTGCATTATCATCTATTAGGTCATATATTCATTGTTCATTCATTTATAAATCAAAACATGATAAGAGACATACATCATCACTGTCATAAAACATACTTTTAACCAACATATAAAAAACAAAAATAACTTAGATATGACATCCATAAATACCACATATGAACCAATACATTTTCACATAAATTACCAAGGAGAATAAACTCATATTAATGAATGATTACACTAACAAAGTTCGAGAATTCCACGTTCCACCCAACCATAGATTGACTGAACCAAATCTCTCTTCACCCAATCACCCTCATGCAATATTCCAAGCATGAATGTGGGAATTATAACAAAAAATAATGTAGGAATTTACAGGGTAAGTTCCTTAGATAAAAAACCAAAGGTCACCACTCACAAACAGATCACAAATCAGTACACTAGTATTATCACGTGGTTAAAACCCTTGAAGAGGGAAACAATCCACGGCCTGAGCCAACGCGGCCACTTTAGGAAATTTATTAATATAAAAAGAAAATTTACATATGTTTATCTCATAAACAGTTACTAGAAAAATGACCCTCCTTGCTCTTTAAATAGAGATCATGGAACAATCGGGTGTTAAGCCATGGATCAAGTGTCATTAATACCGATTAGAGAGTGAACTGTCGGATCACTAAAAATCATGACCGTCAGATTATAAGTTACAAATGTACATAGTAAAGAAACACACTTTACCTGACTCTACACTAGACTAAGTTATTCTTAACTATTTCCTATGTGTCGGAATATCCTAACATCCCCCCTTAAGAAAAAATTGGGATAGGATTGAAGGATTTACAAAGGTGACACAAAATGAGCCTATTTCCTATGTGTCGGAATATCCTAACATCCCCCCTTAAGAACAATTTGGGATAGGATTGAAGGATTTACAAAGGTGACACAATAGGAGAAGGAAGGAGTCATTAGAGCCTATCCCCCTTAATGATAACTTTCTTCAACTCCAAGCATGGATTGAAGTTTGGTAAACTTCACTTATGTGAGAGCCTTTGTAAAGATACTGGCTACTTGATCATTGGTTGGACAATACCGCACTTCAAGAACACGATCATGAATGAGATTTTTGATGAAGTGTATGTGGAGCTCAATGTTTTTCATACGCTAATGCTGAAATAGATCTTTACATAGCTGAATGGCACTTTGATTATCACACCAAAATGTAGTTGGATGCTGCTGATGAAGACCAAAATCAAACAGGATCTAACAAAGCCACGTGGCTTCCTTGTTGGCTTCAACTACACCATGATACTCTGCTTCTGCTGAAGAAATAGATATGGCACTTTGTTTCTTACAAGACCAAGTAATAGGTCCTGAACCAAGAGTGAATACATATCCTGTAGTAGACTTGCGATCATCAAGGTCACTAGCCAAATCAGAATCAGTGAAACCAATCAAGAATGGAGATGCTCCCAAACTGTAATGAATCTCGAACTGAACTGTACCTTGAATATATCAAAGTATTCTTTTAGCTACTTTCCAGTGACTTTCATGAGGTTGGTGCATAAACCGAGCGACAATACCAACGACAAAGGAAAGGTCAAGACGAGTATGGGTTAGATACAGAAGTTTACTAACAAGTTGACGGTATAAGGTAGCATCAACTTCAAGGGTAGTACAAGTGACTGAAAGCTTGACTCCAGACTGAAAGGGAGAAGGGGCTGGCTTACAGTCTTCCATGTGAAAGTGAGAAGGGGCTGGCTTACAGTCTTCCATGTGAAAGTGGAGTAGAAGATCACATGCATACTTGGACTGAGAGAGGGTAATACCTTCTTTGGATTGCAAGATTTGAAGACCAAGAAAATAATGCAAGTGTCCTAAGTCTATCATTTCAAACTTCTTTTTGAGGCTAGACTTCACATGGTTTATATGGTTGGGATCACCACTAGTAAGGATAAGATCATAAACATAAAGAACAAGGATGGTGAAGGACTTGCCCACTTTCTTAGTGTAGACAGTGTTGTCAGAATGACACCTAGAAAAGCCATTATCTAATAGAAATATATCCATTTTGGCATACCAAGCCTGAGGAGCTTTTTTGAGACCATAGAGAGACTTCCTAAGGCGAAAAACAAGGCTGGAGTCGTTTTGGATAAATTCAGGGGGTTGTTCCATGTAGATTTATTCATGTAAATCTCCATGTAAGAAGGCAGTTTTAACATCCATATGATGGAATTCCCATTTAAAGGGGCCAACAAGGGAAAGAACAGGGTGGATAGGATTCATTTTGGCAATAGGGGAGAAGGTTTCAACATATTCAATGCCTTCAACTTGTGAAAATCCTTTAGCGACAAGACGAGCTTTATGTCTATCCACTTTTCCATCTGGTCCAAACTTGGTTTTGTAAACCCATCTGCGTCTGACAAGTTTTCTTCCTTTTGGAAGAGGAAAAAGATCCCAAGTATCATTTAACAAGAAGGAACGATATTCTTCATTCATAGTTTCATCCCAATCTAGATGATTGAAGGCTTCTTCAAAGTTTTCTGGATCAGGATTTTCTGGAACTTGAGCCAATAAAGAAGAGGCTCTTTCGAATTGAGAACATGTACGTCGTCGATCGGCAGGGTCACCTGCAAGAGAACCTGCTGCATCCCAAGTAGAGCGGACCCATCTTGGAAGCTGCGGAGTAAAAGGAATAATTTCAAGAGGTGGAGGAGGATTTCCATCCTCGTTGTCATCATCTAAACTAGAAGGAATGCTATTAAAAATAGAAGAGAGAGAGAGAGGTGGCACATATGCTGAATCAGGCTCTCAGGCCAAAGGTAGCACACTTGCCGAACTAGGCTCATAGGCCGATATTTTTTCATCAAATTTTACATCTCTTATAATGATTATGTTTTTGGATTTTGGTTGAAGAAGTCTATATCCTTTGACATCTTCAGAATATCCAACAAAAATGAATTTTTCACTCTTAGGTTCTAAGGCTTTATGTTTCGCATCTAGAATATGGGCCCAAGCATCACTTCCAAAAACACGAAAGTGACTTACATATGGTTTGATTGATCTCCAGGCTTATTCTGGAGTTACATTATTTAAAACCTTAGTATGAGTGAGATTTACTATGTAATTTGCACATTTAATTACTTTTGCCTAAAAATTGAGACTAAGTCCTTTAGATTGAAGCATAAAATTAGCCATTTCTTTTAAGGTGTGATTCTTCCTTTCAGCTACACCATTTTGTTGTGGAGTATATGGAACAGTATGTTGCAATTGAATGCCATGCTCAGTGCAGAAGTTGATAAATTTGTTGTTAACATATTCTCCTCCATTGTTTGATCTTAACTTAAGAATTGGATGTCCAGATTGTTTCTCAACAAAGGCCTTAAAGGCAAAGAACATGCTAAAAACTTCACTCTTGAGTTTTAAGAAGTATACCCAAGTGCATCTAGAAAAATCATCAATTAAATTTAAGAAGTACTTGCAACCAGAGAAAGAAACAACAGGAAGTGGACCACATAAATCACTGTGCACAAGCTACAAAGGGGCTGAAGCGTGCCAAGAGGCATGTTTATCAAAACTATCCTGATGATGTTTTCCGAGTACACATCCAGAGCAAACAACATCTCGGAAAGATACCATAGGAAGACCTGTCACCATATTTTCTTTACATAGAGTTTGAAGAGAGCGATAGTTTAAGTGACCAAATCGCTCATGCCAAAGTTTGCTCACTTCATCATTATGAGCAACAAAAACGGAGGGAAGACATGATGACCCAAAGTTTTCAAACTTGTACAACCTTGTGGAATCATCAACAATTCCAGTAGTTAAAATATGTCTAGGATCTTTGAGGTCCTTGATTAAAACATCATGAGGTGAGAATTCTACTATTTTCCCTTCACCTGAATGAGTTATCTGATAAATAGAGAGAAGGTTGCATGGCAAGGTAGGAACACATAGTAGATCATTCAACTGATCATTATCTAGATGAATGGTTCCAGATCCTACAACACTAAGAGATCTATCATCACCAACATAAATATGTTTGGTGTTGCAATCATTTAAAGAAGAAAACATGGCTTTATTTTTGGCCATGTGGTAAGAAGCTCCAGAATCAATGAGCCACTCATGAGAATGAGAAGAAGAAGATACATTTAATGCATAACCAGATCTTGATGCTTGACAACCACAAGCAAAAAGTGCCATTCCTGAAGATGAAGGTGAAGAGTGCTCCAAATTGATGTTGTGTTTCTTCATTGCTACTTCTAAGGCTTCCATCTTCTTAAAACATTTGGACTCTATAAGGCCATCACGATTACAAAAGTTGCAATGTCTATCTGTCTTCTTCCCTTTGTTTTTATTTGCCTTATCATTTTGGTGAGTTGCTTTTTTAGTTTGCGACTGAAATTGCTTAGGACCCTTGTTTGGTTTTGGACCATACCTTTTAGGATACTGCTTCTTGGGATTCTTTTGATATGATTGTTGTTGGGCTACTAAGGCTTTCTTAGAAGTGTTTCCAAAAGTGATAAGACCAAGGTGTAAGAGTTTTTCTTGTTCTCTTATCAAAGAATCGCAAAAGGCATCAAAAGAGGGGTTCTTGTAGGTTGTTCCTGAAGAAATGATGGCTTCTCTAGTGGAATGGAAGGTGGAAAAAAATATAGAGTATGCAGGGCCAAGCTTAGCAAGAATGCAATAGATGAGGCTACCATCTTCCTTTTTGACCTTACAACCTTCTAAAAGAAGTCTAAGGGTCTTGAATTTGGACAAAAAAACTTCAATAGAGGAGAAATTATTGGGGTCCAAAGTAAGAAACTCATTTCAAACTGGTGGGCCCTGATTTGATTTTGAATTCCAAAGACAATATTTAGCTTTTCCAGGGCTTCATGAGGGGTGTCAATGTTAAGGATATGAAATCGAAGATCTTGAGCAATGGAAATTCCTATCAACCCTCGTGCTTGATCTTGTTTACTTTCCCATTTAGCGACTTTATCATCATCGAAAGGTTTAGTTTCTTGTCCCGTGGCTATTCTATAAAGCCCTTTACTTCTAAGTATATCTACCATGTGAGGTAGCCATTGGAAATAATTGGTGCTGTTAAGAATAATTTGGCATGCACTTTCCATTTTTTAAAAACTAAAACTGAAAAAATGCTGAAACTAACTGCTCCAATGGAAAGATCTTGAAAAATGAGGCTGATTAAAAAAAATGGCTCGAAAAACTACTTCTGGATAAAGAAGTTATGCCTTTTTGAAAAATCTGAATTACAGATGCCGAATAGTTATGGGAACGGTTTGAAATTTGCTGATGAAGTTCAAAATTAAAAAAAAAATCCCGCCCCTTTAACAAAAACTTTTTACAAAAGAAGCTTGAGAAAGAGACTTGAACCCAAGACCTCTATTCTCATAAACTAACTTCTCACCAAGTGAGATAGTAAAAGGATTCTGTAATTGTTTGAAAGGAGGAAGGGTTTTTTTTTAGTCTTCGGTGTGCGTGCTTTTTCCTGCACAAAAAAAAAAAATGCAACCCTTGTGGCAGAATGTTAGATTTTTGGTTAGCCTTGTCATCAACTATCTATTTTTTCATTATTTATGATTTCCCGAGATCGCACAAAGATGCAGGGAAAGAGCATACGTGGTAAACAAACAAAAAAATCCCTTTCTCCTGTTTCTAATTTTCCGAGATCGCACACAGCGCAGAGCAAAGAGCATACATAGAGAAGAGGGTATAGATCTGGAAAATAGAAAAAAAAAAAAAAACTAAAAATTGAAATAAACAAAGGGAACTAAAATAAGCAGAACTATTAACAAATATAACTCCAAAATAGATACTTTATACCTCTAGAACTAAACTGACATAACTTGGGCAACCAGAAACCTTTTCGCATGAAACGAAAGGCATTCCTCACTATAAAAAATGCTCCAGACACAACAGAGTAGTTCTCTAGGCTCGAAAATGTTCAGAAATAGTACATATAGAAAATGGCAGTCACATGCAGTCAAACTAGCTTTGGATTTGGATCAACAACGGATGCAGTCCTCAAAATAGCTCTGATACTATGTAGGAATTTACAGGGTAAGTTCCTTAGATCAAAACCCAAAGTTCACCACTCACAAATAGATCAAAAATCAATACACCAGTACTATCACATGGTTAAAAATTTCGAAGAGGGAAACAGTCCACGTAACACGGCCACTTCAGACAATTTATTAATATAAAAAGAAAAGTTACATATGTTTCTCTCATAAATGGTTACCAGACAGATGACCCTCCATTCTCTTTAAATAGAGATCATGGACTAATCGGGTGTTAAGCCATGGATCAAGTTCATTAATACCGAGGAGAGAGTGAACTGTCGGATCACTACAAATCGTGACCGTCAGATTATAAGTTACAGATGTACATAGTAAAGAAACACACTTTACCTAACTCTACTCTAGACTAAGTTATTCTTAACTATTTCCTATGTTTTGGAATATACTAACAAATAAAATAGGGCTTCCTGAGGCTACACCACCTCACCCTCATCAATAGAACCAAGCTTTACTGCAATCCACATCGAATCACTAGGCCCTAAACAAGCATGGATGCCTCTAGATCTCTCCACCTAAACCATGAGGAATTTGTCCATCTCAACCTCTTGGATTTACCATGTATCTCACCATTATCGGTCAAGGGATTCATAGGCCTACGAGGTCTCCACCATCTAGGCTTTACTATGTATCCAAATAGGGATTCTTGGGCCCAATCAAGGGTATTCACCATTGATCTTTACCGTGTATCCCGCCATTCATTGGTCAAGGGATTCCTAGGTTCAATCGAGGTGTTCACATCCAAGATTTACCATGTAGCCCATCCCGGGATTCCTAGGCCTTGTGAATAATCCTGAGACCACACCACTAATCTACGATTCCATCCGAAAATCCAGCTCAACCAAATACAAGAGATCCCACCACACCATGGCTATCCAGAAATGGAAAGGCAAGGTTGAATAACATTGTCACACTTGGAAAAACCCATTCCAATGGCAACAAGATAACCAATAACACACATGCATGCCAAATATAGCAAGGGAATCATACACGCAAATTGATACCTGTAAGTAATCTCATTGTAGCTGCTTGATCTTGCTCGTCCTTGCTTGATATTTTATTTCCACTTTTCATCATTTGATTTTTTTGATCCAATGTTGAAGTGATCCAAGAAAACTCTAAGTGTCCAAGAGTGTGTGAGAGAGAGAATAGAGAGAGAGCTCCAAAACTAAATTAACAAAATTTTACACTGACAAAAGGTACCAAGTGATCCTCATAAGATTTTTTATTAATGAGGCCTCTATTTTCTTCAGTTTCCATTATTTCCCTTCATTTTCCTCCTCACATGAAACCTGTGACCTTTCACCTTTCGTTTCTCCTAATTTCCATTATTTTCATAAATAAAAAGCCAATTGATGCCACTTTGCCTTTCCAAATCCTTTGTCATTGCCTTTGGAAATTTCCTTAACCATAATAAACCAAATGAATACCCACACTAGGATGCTTTTCCCAACATTTATCTTGGAATATGTGTCCCATGACCTTGGTCTTATATTTTTTACATAGAATTTTCACTAGGGATGTTACAAAACCCTTCCCCTTGGGGGAACATCATCCTCGGTGTTCAATGACACCTACAGCCAGCAAGACTGCTGAAAGCGAAACATACTACCCATTGATATTTATAACTTAGCTCGTTGCAGTATTTGTAATGATTAAATTTCTAAGAAGAAAACCATCATGACAACTTAACAACATGACAACCATATTGACATGACACCCATACCAATTATTGGATCTTTATAACACAACTCATGGCGATGGCGGTATTTACATCCATATACATATGTACATATACTAAAACAACAAACCAAAACATATATCAAGGACATTCATTCAACCAGCGAATAGAGAAGGATGCATAGCTTGCATTTGATCCTCCATCTCCCATGTAGCTTCATCGGGCCCAAAGTGCTTCCACTGCACTTTAACCTGATCGATTGCTCGGTTCTGTAGCATGAACATATTTCTCTGCAATATACACTGTGGTTCTAGCTAGAATTCTCCTTATGGATCCACTTGCAATATAGATCACTCAATCACATGATCAACATATTTAACATACTTCTTAAACAATGACACATCGAAAACATCATGTAATTTCACTGTCGAAGACAGTGCAAGTTGATAGGCTATTGGTTCAATCCTTTCAAGAATCTTGAAAGGTCCACAAAACTGAGGTGTCAACTTGGCACAAAAACCAATCCTCAAGGATATATTCTTTGGCTTGGTGCGTAAGTACACGTGTTCCATAACCTAAAACTCCTTAAACAATTTGTTTTGGTATGTATAACTTTTCTGCATTTCTTGTGTTGCCTTTAGATTCTTCTTGATTACCTACATTTTCTGTTCCATCTCTTCCAACATATCTAGTCCTATCAGTACCATCACTCCAACTGATGGCAGTATTACAACTCTTCCTATAGAGTGACTCAAATAGACTCATCCTTGGTGACTCCCGATACTCACTGTTGTAAGAAAAATCTACCAGTGGAAGGTACTCTTCCCAATTTTGTTGTTGATACATCACGTACATCCTCAACATGTCCTCCAATATCCTGTTGACCCTCTCTTTTTTTCCACCTATCTGTGAATGATAAGTTGTGTTGAAGGCCAACTTGGTACTCAAACCTACAAATAACTCTTTCAAAAACCTAGAAGTAAACTTAGCATCCATATCTGACACAATATTCTTCAGAACACCATGCAATATGACCACATATTTGATGAATACCTGTGTCACAACACTAGTTGAATACGTAGTATTTACTAGAATGAAGTGTGTTACCTTTGTCAACCGGTCCACCACAACCATGATGGAATCATGTTGTCTAGATGTCCTCAAAAAACATGTGATGAAGTCCATGGAAATGACCTCCCATTTCCCCTCTGGAATCATAATTGGTTTTAGTAATCCACCAATATGTTTACACTTTGCCTTTACCTGCTGACAGTCCAAACATATAGCCACAAACTCTGCCACATCCTCCTTTAGATTCAGCTAATAATAAAAAAATTTCACTGTTGTCAATTTATTTTGATATCTTGGGTGACTTGAATACAGTTTTACATGAAACTCTCTCAAGATAGTCTTCTTGAGCTCATTGTTTTCTGGCACATATATCCTGTCTCTATATCTGACCAAGCCATCTACTGTTAGACGATAGTACATATCCTGTGCACTAGTACCTGCACTTGTACCTATACCTGTGCATGTACCTATACTCTGTTGTAGCCTGTGCCTGAGCTCCATGTACCTGTTATCATGTTGATCTGCATGTAAGATCTAATCCTGTAAGTCTGTCCCATAAGAACTCATAGTTGTTATATGATTCACCTGTATCCACCTACTAATATCATTTTCAACCATGTTCTCTTTTCCCTTGATATATCTAATCTCTATGTCAAACTCACTAATCGTGGCCAACCATCTAGCTTACCTGACATTCAGATACGGTTGGTCAAATATATGCTTCAATCTACTTTGATCACTCATCAATACAAATATCCTACCAAGAAGACGCCTCCACATATTCAATGCATGAATGATCGATGTTAACTCAAGATCATGTGTTGGATTGTTCTACTCGTTCTCATTCAATTTCCATGACTCGTAGCATACTACATGTCACTCTTGCATAAGGACTCCACCAAGTCCTCTCTTGCAAGCATCTGTGCATGCCATAAGCTCTTTGTCTAAATCTGCAATCTTTAGCACTGAAGCATTTGTCGACAACTACTCCAACTGTTCAAAACTCACTGCACATTCTTCTGTCCATTCAAATTTCTTACCTTTCCTTTACAGTGACATAATAGGATGTGTTGAGTCTCAAAAATGTTCTCCATATTCATACATATTTCCATTATGTCATAACCATTTAGCTCTTATTTCATAGCCATTTGACCTAAAACCCTACATCAAGTAACCATTTTCATAAATATATGGGTTAGGATCCTTGTTTTCCAAAGTTATTTATTTTATGTATTTTTAGTGAATTTATGATTAGAAACTAGAAAATTAACATAGTTTCATATATCTATATATATGTGTTATGAGTTTTGTGACACGTGTAGGTCAAAAGGAGACTTCTAGAAGACCCTTATGTGGCACTCTAAGGCCAAATTCGAATTTGGTTGGAGAAGATTATGGGATCAAGAGGATATGTGTCTCACTTCCTTGTTGTATTGAAACTCTAAGAGGATATGTGTCTTATTCCTCAAGTTGTGTTAAAACTCTAGAAAGACATGTGTCTTATCATTTCCTATTTTGATTGTAACTCTAGAGATGGAGGGAGAGATTCATGGACTCCCATTAATGAGATGTCTCCTCATATTTTGTATAAATAGGAGGAGCTTTCTCCTATCATAAGTAATGAAGAAGTAATGAGGAAGTAATGATGAAGTAGATTTGTAACAAAGTTCAAGATGGAATGGGATGTAGATTTATGAGTTTTTGAATAAAGAAGCTTAGTTCTTTGATGCTATTGTGATCTTATCTTTAAGGAGTTGAAGGACTTCACCAAATTGGTAGCAGAGGGCCCCTGCTATCCAATGAGGCTTTTACATGTTTTCTAGATAAGTTGCTTTCAATTCTGTTTTGTCATATTTCCTTACTTAGATTGCTTTCTGAAATCATAGCTTTTAGCATAATTTTTCATGGAAGCCCGGGCATTTGCATATCTTTTGACTAATGACATGGAATCAATATTGTTCTGTTGTTAATTTATTTTTTCTTAGTTTTTGTTTAATTCCGGTATTGCTTTGTTTATTTCAGTTTTGCACATTTGCTTCAGTAGTTATATTTAGATATATTAAATTGCTCATGTCATTTTCAGTTACCTCTGAAAGCCACAGCTGGACTGATGGTGAGGGATTGTATTATGAAATGTGTAGTTTGATATTAGTTTCCTTTCTGCAAATTTAGATATATTAAACTGCTCATAACATCTTCAGTTGCCTCCGAAAGCCACAACTGGACTGATGGTGAGGGATTGTATTATGAAATGTGTAGTTTGATATTAGTTTCCTTTCTGCAAGTTAGATATATTAAATTGCTCATAACATCTTCAGTTGCCTCCGAAAGCCACAGCTGGACTGATGGTGAGGGATTGAATTATGGATGTGTAGTTTGATATTAGTTTCCTTTCTGCAAGTTAGAAATATTAAATTGTGAATGACATCTTCAGTTACCTCCGAAAGCGACAGCTGGACTGATGGTGAGGGATTGAATTATGAATGTGTGGTTTGATATTAGTTTACTTTCTGCAAGTTAGATATCAGTTACTCAAGTTGTTTATGGTTACTTTCGAAAATCATAGCTGGACTAATGATGAGGGATCAAAAGACAAGTTGATGTAATTTGATTTAGATTTACTTTATTGCAACTTTTTGGATTTCTTTCAGCATAGTTTCTTTTGTGTTTAGACAGCAGCAAGAATAGTTTGGTTTCATGCTCACTAGTTCACTGTTTTGATTTATTAGATTAGCAGCACCTTTTTCATTTCAGTAGCACATTTTCATTTCCTTTCAAGTTTTGTCATTGTATGTTTCAAATTCCTTTTTCAGTTTCAAGTTGGTAAATCATTATAAATGACATCATTGCCTTGAATATTCATAACCATACTTGTCTTTTAGAATTTCTATCTCACATTAGGAAACCAACCAAGATCAATAAAAATCCAAAAACGACAAAAAGTAAGAGATAGGTTATCTTGCACATATAGTGTGCCACACTTCGTCAGTTTACGAATCCCTGGTTGATAATTTATGTTAGCAATTTAGGACACACTAAATTGAACAAACATTTTGGCGCCATTGCCGGGGAAGTGTAACTAGGTAGCCTTATTTCTTACATTTAAAAAAATTAATAATTCTTGAGTATGCTCTCCTCTTGCACTTTGTGTGATCTGGAGGATCAGAAAAATGATTGTTATGTAAATTTTTTTTTTTTATAATTCTTAAGTATGCTCTCCTCCTGCACTTTGTGTGATCTGGAGGATCAGAAAAAGAATTGTTATGTGAAAAAGAAAAAAAAAAGAGAGGAGACAATAAAACTTCATCATTTCAATTGATTCAACAATTTAAAAAATATATTTTGTTTTCATGAAAAACTTTTATTTCAATAAATTGTTTTGTTTAATGAATATATATGTGTATTTTTAAAATTTTGAAAATATAACATACATAATTTTATTAAACAAATCAATTAAAATAAAAATGAAAATAAAAATAAAAAAATGATTTTTTTTTTTTTTTTTTAAATTGTTTTGTTACTAAGATATATATGTATATTTTTATTTTTGAAAATATATATATAATTTTAATAACAAATCATTTAAAAAAAAAAAATCAATAAATTGTTTTTGTTTAGTAAATTACATATGTATATTTTTAATTTTCCAAAATTTAACATGTGTAATTTTATTAACAAAACAATTTTAAAAAAAAAATAATCATTTTGTTTAGTAAAACATATATGTATATTTTTAATTCTTGAAATATAACATATATAGTTTTATTAACAAAACAAATAATAAGAAAAAACAACAAAAACAAAACAACAACAAATCAAATCAATAAACAAAAATCCATGAAATAGCCATGACATTTTTTTTCAATAAAACAAAACACCAAAGTTTCTCCACGTTGAGAACCTTTGCACAAGCTCGTAACTCCATCTATTCAAAGAGGCAAATCAGATATGACAATTCAAATGCATGCAAAACAATTCAATTCAAACCTAGCGCCCCATTTCAAAACAATTCAAATGCATGCACAGTCCAGTTTTCTGAGAATAACAATTTTTGCAGAAATCGTGCTCTTGTGAGTTCTGTAGTCACAATCATTCAGAGATGAGCAATTTGATGCCTGCTGCTTATGGCACTGCTGTAAATTTTGAACCTGCAATCCAGGTGAATATTTTGATTCTGATCATAGCAGCAGACCTGCGATTGTACAAATGAAAGAGCGGCCTTCTTGGTATACTGTTCACTGTAATACGCTGTCAAATAGCAATGACAGAGCATTTTTCTGTCCATTCCTGTAGATGAAAAGGGAGATTGTGATTCTGAACAGTCCAGGGATGAAAACAAGATGCACATGAAACACAATTTTGAACCACGTTCTGAAGAAAACGATTTTTGTTGCTGAGGCAGAACCCAGAAAAACGCAAACTGTTATTGACACGTCATTTTCAAACACGTTTTCTGATCGATTGGAGATGAATTTAGAAAAAATAAAACATGGGTTTTTTCGCCAACATGGTCAATTAGATAACCCAAAAACCGTTTTAAGAAATTCGTGGCGATCTGGGAGAAATTCTCAGTTCTTTGAAGGCCATTTTTGCCTGCCGCGTGAGGAAAAACGATTTTTTCTGAGTGAAGAATTTGAAAACGGCACTCTGCATTGATAATTCGGTTTCCTGATTTCTAGGAAGAGGAATTCTAATCAAAATCAAACTCTTATCATGGCGTTCAATGCACATTCCACTCATTTTTGAATTTAATTCAATTTCGTTTTCTGAATGTTGGATTTCACATCTCCTTTATCATCTGCCCAGCAATTTTTGGTGCTTCAATGACATTATTAAACACCAACCATTATGATGTTTATTTCAAAGGGATGCCACATCACTATGGAAAGACATTAAGAGGGCATGGGGTTGAATTGAGCAAACTACAGGAGGATATTATCAAGCACATGGTCGTGCAGATGGCACAATGAACCTTAGTAGCATAAAGGTAAGCTCAATTGAGATTGAACGTGTCTGTAATGGCAACTACTGCAATTGGAATTCCAACTGAGGGGGGTGGTCCTGAACAGTTACTGATTGTGATAGTCCTCAAGGATCAAACAGATACAAAAATAAATTTTGAAAAGATGAAAGATTATATTTTGAAATAACAATCATGCCTTTTATGTTCTTCAATGCTCACCAGTATATTATTTTTCATCTTATGTGATCTCCACTTACCATTCTATGGTCATTGCAAGGTCGCGATTGGTCAATGTATCTGAGTTTGCTTTATTTAGCATCATTTGTTGAAATTTAAAAAAAAAAATTGCATTTCTCTTTTGTTTAAAAAAAAATAAAAAAAATAAAAATCAATAATTTTGAATCAATGAAATGAATAAGTTATTTGCTCACTTTTTTTGAAGGTATTGATTAATTTTGGACTGATGATGAAGGACGAATGGCTAACTTTTTATTCAAGATTTTTAGCTACAGAAACCGTCGACATTTCGCAGCTGAAGTCCAATTCCGCAGCTGTTCTCCAATTCCGCAGCTGAAGTCCAATTCCGCAGCTGTTCTGCAATTCCGCCGCTGAAAAACCTCATTGTTCAAATCAGCCTAACTTTCTCATACAAAATCAGATTTTGATGATTCAAGTATCGTTGGAAAGGTCTCAACAAGATCTATACAATGAGAAATCCATCATTAGAGTTTGAAATGGAAAATAATGAAATAAATTACTGAAAAGAAGCTACATTCAATTTGAGGCACTAATTCCAAAACATGTATAAATTCTTTTGATTTTTCCTTTGAGAACTTGTTTCATTAATACAAATTCTTAGTTTTGTGTGTAAATATCATAACTAGAGAGATTGATCACCTCTCTCCCTTTGATAATCTTACATTCCATTGCAGAAAAAGTATTAGTTTTTTTGCAGGTTCCAGGAGGAAGGACAAATGACTACAAGAGAATGGTGTCTCTTTAAAAGACCAATTTGTTTCATAAGAGGATGATCATCAACAAAGAGGAGGAAATATGCTGATGCAAAATCAGATCCAAACACTTGAAAAACTTTCAGATACTATTGTCTCCATCACATCCATACCTTATAATAAACCATTCACCTCATTTCACTTCATATTTTCCATTTACATTCACATCCACTTTCCATTTCTTTTTGTCCATTCATAACCCATAAATAAAAGCAAAAGGCTCATTCACATGCTTATTTCCCATTGCCATTTCTACTTTCCATTTTCATCTTCCATTTCCATCTTCCATTTCTTGTCATTTTCATTTCGCAAATAAGCCCTGCTTCAATGCAAATTATTGAGTCCATAGTCCTTTGAGTCTAAGTTCTTTGTAAAAACACCTTGAGGCTTGCATGCCTTAATGGCAAGTTCTCATGCTGACAAACAATGGGAATACATTAATGTCTCTTGTTCGTCAGATCTTCTAGGTGACTCGACATCAGCAAAATCATTCGTACTTATCAAGATGTGTTTGGGCATCTTGACTCTCATTGTCATCAATGGTGAGAGTTCTCGTGTTGACTAGTGGCATCCATTAATGGCCACTAATTCAACAATTTCCTACTATGTTCGACATCAGAACATCTTTTCACATAGTAGGAATTATGCCAATGAGTTTTGAAGACATGAAGACTATTATTTTCAGCATTTTGGAGCATATTCAACAAGTTTTAGCAGGAGCAATAAAAAGTCATCTCATCTCTTTATCCATGACTCCTCTTGTTCAGCGACTTGAAGAAGAATATGATCAGAATTTTGCAGCCACCACACATACAAAACTCATCTACATTTAAGTTAAGTGAAGGTATGTTGTTTTCTAATTTTTAGTCATGTAATTCATTAGAATGCTAAAATTGTAACTTTGGAAAAATTCCTCACTCCCTTTTCCACATTGTCATATATTTAGTTGGGAGGGGAAGGAACATCATTTCATATCCACATGTCATACACCATCATACATTTTCATTTCATTTCCACCCACATATACTTCCCAACCAACTATTGTTGCAACATGATCCAAAAGATTATATGCCTTGCAAATGATCAATTCATTGATGAAGAAATTGATTCTAAATGTTTTCATGAACTTTGATGCAACAAAGAAAATAAAGCATTGTTACACAAGAACCAATGCTTCAAAAAAAAATGGTTGTCACACAAGAACCAACCATTGAAAAAAAAAAAAAAAAAAATGTTGCAATCAAATGTATTATACTTTGCCAAAAAGGAAAAATCAAGAAGCAAAGTTTGGAATGAATCTATATGAGTCAAAACTCATAAAAGATCAACTCATGGACAAATGAATCATTGCAATGGTTGCATGAGGACATGCAACAACTTCAGTTGGGGGGTATGTTGAGTCTCAAAAATGTTCTCCATATTCATACATATTTTCATTATGTCATAACCATTTAGCTCTTATTTCATAGCCATTTGACCTAAAACCCTACATCAAGTAACCATTTTCATAAATATATGGGTTAGGATCCTTGTTTTCCAAAGTTATTTATTTTATGTATTTTAAGTGAATTTATTATTAGAAACTAGAAAATTAACATAGTTTCATATATCTATATATGTGTTATGAGTTTTGTGACATGTGTAGGTCAAAAGGAGACTTCTAGAAGACCCTTATGTGGCACTCTAAGGCCAAATTCGAATTTGGTTGGAGAAGATTATGGGATCAAGAGGATGTGTCTCACTTCCTTGTTGTATTGAAACTCTAAGAGGATGTGTGTCTCATTCCTCAAGTTGTGTTGAAACTCTAGAAAGACATGTGTCTTATCATTTCCTATTTTGATTGTAACTCTAGAGATGGAGGGAGAGATTCATGGACTTCCATTAATGAGATGTCTCCTCATATTTTGTATAAATAGGAGAAGCTTTCTCCTATCATAGGTAATGAAGAAGTAATGAGAAAGTAATGAGGAAGTAGATTTGTAACAAAGTTCAAGATGGAATGGGATGTAGATTTATGAGTTTTTGAATAAAGAAGCTTAGTTCTTTGATGCTATTGTGATCTTATCTTTAAGGAGCCGAAGGACTTCACCAAATTGGTAGCAGAGGGCCCCTGCTATCCAAGGAGGCTTTTACATGTTTTCTAGATAAGTTTCTTTCAATTCTGTTTTGTCATATTTCCTTACTTAGATTGCTTTCTGAAATCATAGCTTTTAGCATAATTTTTCATGGCAGCCCGGACATTTGCATATCTTTTGACTAATGACATGGAATCAATATTGTTCTGCTGCTAATTTACTTTTTGTTTAATTCCAGCACTGCTTTGTTTATTTCATTCTTGCACATTTGCTTCAGTAGTTATATTTAGATATATTAAATTGCTCATGTCATTTTCAGTTACCTCCGAAAGCCACAGCTGGACTGATGGTGAGGGATTGTATTATGAACTGTGTAGTTTGATATTAGTTTCCTTTCTGCAAATTTAGATATATTAAACTGCTCATAACATCTTCAGTTGCCTCCGAAAGCCACAGCTGGACTGATGGTGAAGGATTGTATTATGAAATGTGTAGTTTGATATTAGTTTCCTTTCTGCAAGTTAGATATATTAAATTGCTCATAACATCTTCAGTTGCCTCCGAAAGCCACAGCTGGACTGATGGTGAGGGATTGAATTATGGATGTGTAGTTTGATATTAGTTTCCTCTCTGCAAGTTAGAAATATTAAATTGTGCATGACATCTTCAGTTACCTCCGAAAGCCACAGCTGGACTGATGGTGAGGGATTGAATTATGAATGTGTGGTTTGATATTAGTTTACTTTCTGCAAGTTAGATATCAGTTACTCAAGTTGTTTATGGTTACTTCCGAAAATCATAGTTGGACTAATGATGAGGGATTAGAAGACAAGTTGATGTAATTTGATTTAGATTTACTTTATTGCAACTTTTGGATTTCTTTCAGCATAGTTTCTTTTGTGTTTAGATAGCAGCAAGAATAGTTTGGTTTCATGCTCACTAGTTCACTGTTTTGATTTATTAGATTAGCGGCACCTTTTTCATTTCAGTAGCACATTTTCATTTCCTTTCAAGTTTTGTCATTGTATGTTTCAAATTCCTTTTTCAGTTTCAAGTTGGTAAATCATTATAAAGGACATTGCCTTGAATATTCATAACCATACTTGTCTTTTAGAATTTCCATCTCACATTAGGAAACCAACCAAGATCAATAAAAATCCAAAAACGAAAAAAAGTAAGAGATAGGTTATCTTGCACATATAGTGTGCCACACTTCGTCAGTTTACGAATCCCTGGTTGATAATTTATGTTAGCAATTTAGGACACACTAAATTGACCAAACAGGATGTGCAATCCGAGAGAAGTTCTAGATGAACCCCCTATAATAGTATGCTAGCCCCATAAATGATCTTACCTTGTCCACATTTCTAGGAGCTTCCCAATCCATGATAGCTCTTATCTTCTCTATATCCACTCCTATAACTTCCTTAGAGACAACATGTCCCAAGTAATCTACCTTTGTCTGAAAGAAAATACATTTGCTAATATTAGCATACAATTTATGCTCTCTAAAAAATATCAATATTAATGCTAAATTTTCGGCATGTTCTTCCTCATTCTTAGAATATATCAAGATGTCATCAATGAATACAATAACAAACTTGTCCATATAAGGACGCAAGACACAATTCATCAAGCACATAAAAGCAGTTGGAGAATTATTCAAACCAAATGGAACTACAACAAACTCATAATGCCCATAAATAGTCCGGAAAGTTGTCTTGTAAATTTCCTCTTCCTTGATGAGTACCTGATGATATCCAGATCTCAATCAATCTTCGAGAACACATTTTCTCCCTTTAACTGATAAAATAAGTCATCAATCCTCGACAAAAAATATTTGTTCTTGATGGTCACCTTGTTCAACTGCCTGTAATTGATGCACAACTTGAGAGTACCATCCTTATTCTTCACAAACAATATCGATTCAACCCATGGTGATACACTTGGCCTAATGTATCCCTTTTCAAGAATTTCCTTCAACTAAAATTTCAGCTCTACCAAATCTGGAGTGCTCATTCTGTATGGTGCCTTTGATGCTAGTGCTGCCCCGGGTACCAACTCAATAGAAAATTCCACTTCTCTGCAAGGTGGAAACTCTGAAATATCTACTGGAAACACAACCTGAAACTATTGTAAAACTAGGTACCTGCTCAATATCTCTACATCCTCAT
>CM076573.1:141460406-141667334 GCA_034641835.2 Pinus albicaulis
AACATCACGGATAAACAAAACACAGTAGGAGAAACAACTACAATAATCAAAGCTATGGAAGACATGTCCATAAAAGATCAAGAAATATTCAGTTTACAAGGAACTATCAAAGATCTGGAAACGTCCAAAAGAGATGCCTTAAACACTTCCAAAGGACATGAACAGAGGGCTGACAGATTACAGGAATAGGTGAAAATTCTTCAACAACAGGTAAATCTTACTGAACAGGTTGCCTACATAAAAAATCATTTGTGGAAAAAAATCACTGAAGGCATTCACTTGCAATGGCCTTCTATTCAAATAATATATGAACAAAAATATCCGCTACAAGCTGCCTTAGCAGAAATTGGTAAAACAAAGAAGGAACTTGGAAACAAACCCCCACAATAAATTTAGCTCATATCATTCTTGAACAGTAAAAATAGGGAAGAATTAGAATATTTGAAGATTCCAGACAGGACAGAGGCTATTCTTGAGATCAGAAAGGTCATAACAAGAGAAATATTATGAACAACTTGGAAGAAAAATGTGACAATATGAACATATCAATCAGTAAATTCAAGACCAAGTATGACTTGCTGCTAGAAGCAGGACTTCCAGATATTCATGCATTGAATGAAAAAATAATGCCACAGAGGGACTATCACCAGAAAATTAGAGCCCATGCTAAGGAGTATGCTAAAAAGCCTTTGCCACAAGGGTCTCCAAATGGCAAAGTAATACTTCAATATTTTGAGAATTTGTTCTTTTTGGAGAATGAAATTAAGCATATATTCATAGTAAAGCCAAAATTTTCTAAATACATAGAGGCTGGTGAAATCTACAGAAAATTGAAGAGTATACAGATCCCCACAGCTCAACAACGACAAGAATTCACAGATCTGATGTGAATTTGACAAGTAAAAGAGCAGAAAAATCACATGAAGAAAACACATTTTACTGTTACCTTAGGGTAAAAGTTCAAAGTCAAAGTATATTAGATGTCAAAGAGTATCAGTAAAAAAGAATGTTACTACTGGTTATTTTTCAATTATAGTAGTAAAACAGTGAAAATCAAAGATAAAGAGTATCAGGATTGAAAGTGAAAAGGAGTGATCTACAAGCCATCTTCCACGAGATAAAGCATCCAATGCCAGCAATGATCACAATGAATCATGAAATCATTTTAATTAGGATAATCAGTTCTATATTTCCTTGTAAAAGAGAACAACTTGCAAAATGTTTTGCTGATGTCCCTCTTCTTATGTTATATTTCATATTTTTCCTTGAAACATTATCTCAAACTTTGAGATATTTTGTAAAGAAATTTATTTGTATAAATAGTTCATCTTTAGAAGTATTCAGTGTGGAATAAAATTTATGAAGACTACTATAGTAATTTTGCTGGATATATTGAAGTTGGTGTGAGTCAATTAGCAAAGCAGTAGACTGGAATTGAGATTAAAGACATCATAACTCAGAATTCTTGTGCTGACCAGATAAGTCTAGTCTTTTTCCTATTTTCATTGTTTTTCTTTCAAAAGTTTTCATACATTCATTTTAATGTGTTTCTATCTTTAATGATTAACTAGGAGAATTTAGATAGGATTAGTGATAAAAAGCTCCCTATTTTTTACCAGTTGGCATTGTTATGTTTTCTGCTTGATAATCGGACTATATAATTCTTAATTTCTCTAGGTCCCTATTTGATCCCCTCCTTCAATCTTATTTTCTGTAACTTAAGGATTCTTAAGTGCCCTTTTGTTTAGATTTCACCCATTCCATCGTCAAAGCCTATTCTAAAGCCTTAGAAGGTCATCTACCTTGCCCTTAGTACATTTGCATCTTTAAGTCTTATTTCCTAGCTCTGCTTGCCTAGAAAGTTGACTCCATAGCCCAATGTTCTAGTAGATCCCTCTGGTTTACCTTGAAACACTTTTTATTCCCACCACAATTTCAAAACAAGTCCCACTGTCCACTCATAGCTAGCCTAAAACCCAATTATAAAACAAAGTTAAATCTTTAGGAGAGATCCCTATCCGAAACTCAGGAAGGCTAGATACTGAATTCTAAAAGAGGTTTACAGTTACCCCTGGTTTTCTTAACTAAAAAAATCCTCATCCCACAACCTGAGAATTAATAGGGTGATAACATACTGGCGACTCCACTGGGGAACTAACCATTCTCTAGTTTTAAGTTTAATCTTGAAGGAAGATTTTTAACTATATATTTTCTACTTTAAGATTAGGTTTAAAGGTTGTGGGTATTTACCCAATAAACATTCTGGCTCCCAAGAAATTATATTACACTAGTTCCAATCCTGATCCTAATCCTCCAGATATAGTAGACAATTCGGACGAGATAGGAAAAAAGAAAAAACAAATTGTTAGTTTTGAGACTGAAATACCCCTGAATAGAGCTGATTCTTTAACCAAAGAATTAGTAAGCTTATCAGACATTGAATTTGATTTGAAGTTTGAAAAATCTCTGTTTAGAACCAAATTTGAATTTGATTTAAAGGAAATTGTTTTGGATCCAGTTTTTACTTCTTATGCGAGTGAAAAACACAAAATTATTTATGTTCCTACTAAATCAGACAAAACTGAAAGTCAAATTCTAGTGAAAAGGGTAAATGTTACAAAAATTAAAGACATTGAAGAATCTGTTAAGTTAGCTAATTTTTTGTCTCAATTCAAACCCCCAGTTTCCCAACTATACACCACAGTCTTTCCAGCATCAAATTCTACTCTGTATGCTGCCACATCATTTACAGATTCCACTATCAGTTCACCTCAAGAGCCCATAAGCCCTGAGTTTCCTCTGCACCATAGAATCATATATTCATCATATCCACAATCCACTGCTAGTTCATCAACTGATCCATTCATCCCTAAGCTGCCCTTGCAGCCTAAAGTAATATATCCATCATTCACTCAGTCCATTACATCCACTACCACTATAAGAACTAGCCATACTACTTCTTTTTCATCCCCTTTACCAAGCTCTTCAAGTACAACCACTATTGTAACCAGCACTATCCCTTCCACTACTACTGTTCCTCCTAGTTCAGCAAAAATCCAAGCCATGGCAGCCAGATATGCTCTCTTGGTATTACCACAAAATCTCCATGACATGCCCCAAAACTACCAAAAAGACATTCTACTGTTTGATAATTTTTCACAGATCACAGCACAACAACATATTACTAGAATGAATGATTTCTAGGAAATTTATGAAATAGATGAGGCTGATGTCAAAATGAGATTATTTGCACAAAGATTAACTAGAGAAGTTAAAACATGGTTTAGAAGTTTAGCTGCCGGTAGCATAGCAGACCTAGCTGCATTCCATAGAGCCTTCCTAAATAAATGGGAGAAAAAGAAAAATCATATGCAAATGCTATCAGAGTTTGATGTTGTTAAGAGAGCCCCTCATGAGTCTGTCCAAGACTTTTGCACCAGATACAACAGTGTTTATAACGCCATTCCTACAGACCTTAAACCCACTCCGTATTCCGTGCTACTCAAATTCCCTGATTGTTTTTATGTAGACATGGCTTACCAACTTAGAGAAAGGGATGCAGATACCTTAGAACAAATGCAACAAAACATTGTAGGTGTAGAAATCAATATAATTGCTAAGAAAGCCAGACTGAGAAATGAAAGAAGGGTTACTATCACTTAAGAAACTTCACATTTAGATGGTAAATTTGATTTCATTACCAAAGCATTAGAAAAAGTAGTTGAGAGACTATATCAAATCGAAAGGAAACCATAATGGGAGAATCAATCCCAAATCCGGAATCCCAACTATAGGAAAAACAACAATCCTGGGAAAGGTAAAGAACCTTCCCCAGATTAGAATATAAGAACCCCATTCCAAGAAAACTTTGCAGAAAGTTTACAAAACAATGTTGAGGAGGAGGAAGACATCAACATAGTTATGGGGATTGATGAAAACAATACCATTTTCCTCACTCAAGAGGACCAGGAACTCTTTGAGCTTCAACAGTTCAAAGTAGAATCTGGAGAATCCTTCGATTATAAACAAGGCTATGATTTTGCAATTAATGAAATTCACAGTCAATGCAACCTTAGGAGCAACAAAACCAATGAGCCTACCATAAAAAATAATGCTCCAACCCAAAAAGAACAAAAAACAAGAATACTGATGCTCCTAAAACAAAATTTTTGCAGATTCTTCCTAGAGAGAATAAAAAAATTTCAAACCCACCCAGTCCTAAAAAGTAGCAAAGCCCAAAGATTGTAGATATTACTAACGAGGTGGCTCAATCTTCCAAATATGCTCCAAAATATAATACTACTAAAACCACCAATTCAGCAACAGTCAATGAGCCAAGAAATAATCCAGCCAACCCAAATCTGAAATCTTCTGTTGAGAATCCTAAATCTGATAAAACTTCTGCTAACCCTAAAAATATTTTTGAAAAAATGTTTAAAGATAGCAGAAACCAAGAAAATCAAACAGAAGACAAGAGAAAAGCTCAAACCAAAGGTAAAACTGTAGATACACAAGAAAAATCATCACAAACCATAGTTCCAAAAGACGAAGTAATTCAAGCCATCAAATCTCAGCCAACATTTAACATGCAATCTGAAATATCCAAGTTAAATATAGTTGTTACATTAGTTGAATTAGCTAAAAATGACTTGTATAGATCTATGATTTCTGAAGCATTGAATATGAATGAAAATGAAGATACAATTAACATGAGTGATGATAGGCCTGAATTAATCTTTGGTCCCAACGTAGATGGAAAGCATTCAGATGGGTCAGTACCTCCCATTTATGTAAGTCTTACTGTACATGATCAAATATTTCACAATGCTATGCTTGATACTGGAGCTTCCCACAACCTAATGCCTAGAGCTATAATGGAAACCCTGAATCTAGACATAACCAGACCATATAAGGACCCGTTCTCATTTGATTCATCCAAAGTCCAATGTATAGGTTTGATTAAATATCTGTGTGTAAACCTAGTCCAATATCCTGGTAAAAGCATGATCATGGATGTTGTAGTAGCTGACATCCCTCCAAAGTATGGCATGCTTCTTTCTCGCTCATAGGGAGCAAAGTCGCAGGGATCTATACAACTTGATATGAGTTATGCCACTATCGCGGTATTTGGACAGCCTAAAAAGCTTTACAGAGAAACCTTGATGAAATTCATGATCATTACTGCTGACAAACCCACCAATTATCCAATCTATTCCACTCCTACTAATCTTGATTCCTTTATCCTCAGTGACTCTGATCAGAATGAAAATCCAACTGAACTCACTGATAAAAAACTTAAAATAATGGATGATTATATTGGTCATGAGCTTTATGGCATTTAGATTTTAATGGATCTGTGTTATAGCATCATTTCTCACCTTCACATGATTCATGATTGCTTATATGGCTTTGGGCACCCATTCCTACAAACTTGGACAAATTCACTTAAAAATAGTGTAAAAATCCCCATACGCGACTATGCCCGTGATTTTCCGCGTGTATACGCGAGTCCATCTAGACTTTTCCACGTATGCCATTAAAATGATTAAAAAATATATAATTATTCCCTATTTTCGGGATGGGTTGATGGTTACTCAGGTAGTTCAACCACCCCAGCATGTGGCCAACTGTTTCCAACTGTTGAAACTACTTGGAGGGAGTATAAAAACCCCTCATGTGCATGGCCTAAGGGAGAGAGAGAATTTATTGATATTATACTCTGTTGGTATTCCCTATCCAAGTCTGATTCCCCGTGCCTCCTGCACTTTCCCAGTTCATTATAGGAAACCCTTGTTTCCTTGAGATGCTCATCCCCCTATATGACATCTCGTATGCACCAGTTTGGAAGGAGTCTAGCGAGGCAAGGGCTGGACGGATCCGGACGATGGTCTGCGAAGGCCGTGGAAGGATCAGGTGATCTCTCCACTCGTTAATTTTGTACATGCTATTTATAATACAGAAGTACCGTGTTGTTCCCGAAATAAACGTGTTAGTGTATGCTTATATGTATGTGAAAATTGTTATTTAAGCATTCATTATGATTTATTTAATGTTTTATATGAATCTCACTAACATTTAGAGTAGATATATGCTGTACAACCAGTCCTTTGTGCTTGTTTCTTCTTGTCTTTCAGGTTAAGAAGGAAGGACGGTTGATGGGGGTTTGAACCCTGCAGGATCTGCTTCAACCGTAGGACCTACGGGTAACTTTCTCATTCTAGTCTATTTAGTTTTTTCGAACGTGCATGGTTGTGTGAGTCTCTGTTAAGTAGCATGCCCCTGCTCTGTGGAGGTTGTAACCCAACGAACCTCTAGGGTGATATTCCCCGAAACAGAACTGGCGACTCCGCTGGGGATCACATTTTTGTGATTCTCCTGTTGGGTTGTTTCAGCTGTTTGGTAGGATTCCAACAGTTTTAACTTTCATTTGCAGTCCAGTTTACTTTCTTGCAGTCAGTCTGAAGTCCTGGTGTCTTTTCCTATATGCGCTTTGTTCTGCACACAGTCACGTATACACGCAAGTTTGTCTAAAGGAACCCGCATATACGCGAGTTTCCCTTAGCACAGACGCGTATGCACGTTGGTTGCATAACTATGAAGTAGCGTATACCTAGGCAGATTTTGAATTTTTGGGTTTCTTGACTTTTTTGTCCTTTCTGGCTGTGGAGACCTGTTCCTACATTGTCTCTGTACTTACTATATTGTGAAGGAAGTGGTTTCATGTCTTTTCTCTCTTTCGTTTGATTGAAAACTAGTCTTTTTGGCAAAGTGTTGTTTCTGGTGCTGGCACTTCTGGATTGAGTTCCAAGATCGCTTTCAGAGCATTCTTGGTTGTTCTGCTTTATCAGAACAGAGAGCTTCTGCTCACTTACTCGCTCCTATCTTTGTGTTGTGCTTCGCATTACGATTTTTGCTTCGTTTTTTATTGGTTTTCTTGAGTTCCATAGGCTAGGTTTTGTTGCAACTTTTGAAGAGCTTTTCTTGCTTCTTTGGAGTTTTTGTTTGCGACGAGTTTGCACTATTTTTCTAGGCTGAGTGGCTGAGTTTTCTGGTCTTCTTTTGCTCTTATTGATCTTGCTACGACTTAGCCTTATAAGGTTTGGGAGAATTGTTGAAGTTTGTGCTTGAAATTCGGTCTTGTTTGGTTTGGATTTTGATAGTTGTGCTTGGTCTTTTCGAGCTCTTTCTCTATAAAACTAAAAAGCTCAAAAAACATTTGCTTTGCTTTTTGTTTTTGCATTTCAAAGGCTTAAAAAACATTTTCACTTGTTATTTGCTTTTGTTGTTTCATTTTCATTTTCGTTTGCTATAACTTTTGAAGCTTTTGTGAGGTTTCTTGCTTTTAGTTTTGGCTTGATTTTGAGGAGGAGTTGTCATTTGATTTCTTCTTCTTGTTTTTAAGTGTTTTGGTGTCCTCATTTTAAGAGTTCTTGATTTCGAGAATTAGCTTTCTGGACAACAAAAGAAGAGTTAAAAATGAAGGACTTTTTGGGAATTTCACTCTACTTTAAGAGATTTGCATCTTAGGATTTACATGCTTGTAGTGATTTGCATTAGGTGCATTTAATCATTTAGTCAATTTCTTAGTTTTTGTGAGTGTGAGTTTGCTATTTGAAAAGAAAAATACAATTTTTAGTCTCGTAGAACCTGTATAGAGATTGCTCTTCATCGAAAGACAAAGAACTGCATTTGCATGTAGTTAAGTTTTTATTAATTTCTTTTGCGTCAAAACACCATAAGTTTCATCTCCATATCCTTGTGACTTAACATAACAGCCATTAAAATAAGTGATTTAATCTAAAATCAACTAGCAAGTTTTCTAAGTGTCATTTACCAACTAGCTAGGTTGTAGGGCCTTGGAATAGGTGAGTGGAGAGTTAACTCTCCAAGGCCGCTCAAACAAACATAGAAGTTGATTAATTGAGCGAAATCCAACTCCGTTAGGTGGACCGGGAAAGCTCTCATCCGAGAATCAAGCACGAGGGGAAGTGAAGGTTGAGAAGAGAGATACCCCCCCTCCGATTAGCTGAATCTGACCTCAAGATCATTCCGCCCAGCTTCTGATATGGATTGGTGCCCATAGTTTCCACTCCTAGGTTCCACACAGGTGACTGCGGGGGGGAATACCCGTGGTACCTGAGGCAGACGTCGCATCACTTTCAGCAGTACTTCTGGGGGGTGCCCTTGCGAAGCTTGGGTGCTTGAGCCGGAAAAGGCTGTCGTTAGGAGGTCGGCGTAACTGTTTCTGATACCTTCGCTAGTTGTTCTGGGCCCTAATCATCCCAGACTGCTTTCGGGAGGTCCTATACTTTGCTTTCCTGTATTTTGGTGTCCAGTCCTCATCACCCGGAGCAGAAATACTTGGAGGTTGTTTGCTTGACTGTATCTCAGGGATTTTTATTTTAGTGAGTGCTCTTTGCTCCTAGCTTGCCTAGCTTTTCACTTTTTTGAGTCTAATTTAAAAAAATCTATAAAAGTGGTTGATCAAGCGCCTCAACGTTCGAGGAGAATCCGGGGGTTATCTCCCGAGAGTTCAGAGCCTTCTTCGAGAAGGTGTAGGAGTGATTTAGCAGGTGGTTACCACCCTGTGGCATCTGACGCAGTGGAGAGAGATCCTCCACAAAGGTCTGAAGGTTTCATAGCTGATTCTGGTTTCGGTCCCGAGAGGAGCGTTCCGCTCACCTCGCGAGTTTTGTTTCCTCAGGAAGAAGATTTTCAAATTGAAGACGTACCTGAGCCTCCTGCTACAGGTCCATCTCCTCTTCCTCCTGATTATCCGTTTGTTGTTCAGTACATCGGACCGGAGTCTGAGAGACCGCTGGATCTTCCGTATCATTCTTATCTTTCGATGGCCACGACTGGGAACGCGGCTTCTACCGTGAGTGCTGCATGCATTTAGACCCCTGCTTCTATCGAGGCAGGGGGCACTATTGCTTCATCTTCGATTGCTTCTAGTGCTGCTGTGTTTGGCTCTGGGTTCACCCAAGCACATGCTTCTCATTCTGGTCCCTTCTGTTCAGGGATGTCCATTAGTGGAAATCCCTCTTTTTCCTTTTCCGCTGCTTCAGCTGGATCTACGCCCATGTCTAACATGGCTAGTGGATCAGCTTCATTTCAGGGTTTCCCCTTTGGGACTGGACACATTCCTAGTTCCAATCCTTCTTTAGGGTCGTTTCCGTTTACATCCCAGACCCAGAGTTTCAACCCTTGGTATGGAGGGCAAAGTTCGACTACTTTTACGGGATGGAATCCTGTCTTTACTACAGCGGGGGCAGGGAATCAGTTTTACGCAGGTCATCAAGGGAATGCTTCTTTCCCTTCATCGAGTGCTTATCAGTCCTTTTCTCCCCTGTCTAATGCTTGGAACCCCTATCAGGGGCTATCCTCTTCATTTAACACTTCAGCGGGGGGAACTGGTCTAGGCTTTGGTAACTCGGCGTGGGGAGGAGGTTCTTCTCCATTTTCTACGAGTCCTTTCTGGCAGCCTGGTGCCTCATCAAATCCAGGCTATTCTTTTCAGAATGTTGGGAATCCATCCCATCAAGGATGGAATCCTCAGGCTCCGCCTCGCTTACCTTTTCTAGCAACGTTAAACTTGCCAGATTTGTCGAAGTTGACTAATGACCCGATTCGTTATAGTCCGGGGTGGCCTCCGGTCCCGACCAAACTTCCTTCAGACATTCCAAAGTTTGAAGGTAAGAATGGAGAGGATCCGGCGGACCACATCACCACTTTCCACTTATGGTGCTCTTCAAACTCCCTGATCGATGATTCGATTAGGTTGAGATTATTTCAACGCACCCTAACTGGAAATGCTGCCAAATGGTATATCGAGCTCACTGGGGGCAGTTTCGCTACATTTGGAGAACTGGCCGTCACATTTCTAAACCATTTTCAGTTGCCTGTCAGATATGAGGCTGGGACCGAACTCCTGGCTAATTTTAAGCAGGATGAGGCAACTCACATTTCTGATCACATTCAGGAATGGAGGAGAAGGAAGAGGCTTATCAAAGCTCATATTCCAGGTGAATTCCTTCTCGAGTGGTTTTTGAAATCTCTGCAGTCAGATATTTCAAAAGATGTATCCTTATCTCGGGTATTTTCTGAGGAGCAGGCCATTTTTAGGGCCCAGCAGTTAGAACTGATATATTCTCAGTCTGGGATGCTTTATAAGTATTTTCCCAAAGCTCCTCGCTCCAAATTGGATTTATCGAAACCTAAAATTGGTCTGCATGGTGATGGGCTTGTCGGATCGGTCAATAGTAGTGCAGCCAACCTGCTTTCTCAACTGCAGCAGTTGTCTTTACAATCTGCTCCTTCTGGTCAGGCTGTGCCTGCTGATTCATCACCTTCCCAGTATTTTTCCATAAATGTTGTCCAAGCTTCTGATCCCAAAGGAAATCAACAATCCGATGGGAAGAAGAAGGGACGAAATAACAAGAAGAAGGGCAAGAACGGGAAGGGCAATGTAAATAAAACCAACGAGCGTGTTGGTGAGGGTCAAAAGGAGAAAAAGAAAGTGAAGTTTCCATGCAAGCTTTGTGCTGGAGACCATCTCACGCACCTTTGCCCGAAAATTCAGGATGCTCAGCGCCTGTTATCTCAGCAGGGTTCTTCTAGTTCCCAAGCTGTGCTAACAAACCCTTTTCCCCAAGGGCAGCAATTAATTGCTGGCGCGAATCAAAATCCTGGGGCTTCCTCTGGAGGTCCTCAGGAAGGGGAAATTCCATCGAATATCTTTATGATGAGTGCTCACGTGGATGTCGTTACGAGATCCCGTGATTATGGCGGAGAGGAATCTTCAAAAGCTAAGGAAGTTCCTGATGCTACTGAGCCGCCCACATTACGGGTCACAGTTGAGTTCCATGCCGATGCCCAAAGCATCTTCTAAGCGATCAACGATTAATCCAAATGCGAGGGCTGCCCAGAACTACTCGATTGTAGAAGATCTGGCGCAGAGTCCTTGTGCTATGTCGACTTTAGAGGTACTCCAGTCTTGTCCGGCTCAGCGCAGTGCTTTGCTCACTGCCATTGGGGCTATTGATCTGAAAAATTCTCTTCTGATTACTTTTGATATGACTAATTTTAAGAAGAGACTTCCTCATCACATGGCTTTCCATATTAAATCGTCGTATCGGAAGTGCAATATCTTTCGAACGGTTGTTGATGAGGGTGCTTCCACATGCGTGATGTCTCTCGCATGCTGGAAGACACTTGGATCTCCCAAAGCTGTTCCATATAGCACTGTTCTTACTATGTTCGATGGTCATTCTCATAGACCCCATGGTATTGTCCCGGCTTTGCCCATCTGTGTTGGGGGAAAAACTGTTAACATAGAGGTTGAGGTAGTGGATGCAGCCTTGGACTACAACCTTATGTTGGGGAGGAACTGGATATATGAGATGGATGCCATTGCATCCTCATTATTTCGAATTGTATGTTTCCCCCACGAAGGGAGGATCGTTACAGTGGATCAACTGGACTGTCCTCAGGTAGACCTGAATGCGCCTTCTGACTCATCTGTTCCTAAGTTGGACAATACTAAGGCGCCTGTTGAGAATCTAGGAGTTGGAATGTATTCTTCCCTGATGGGTACTTTCGATCTTCCTCCTCCTACAGTGCATATTAATGCTATTTCATCCTCCAGGGCTCCCCTTCGAAGAGAGTTCTTTCGAACTCATTATTTTTCAAACCCTTGGACCTTACCTTCCCCTACTGCCACATATTAGCGAGTCAAGGGTGGAATGCATTTCCGATTTCTCGCGCGCAGCTCGAGATTGCGTATCAGTCTATTGTTGACTCTGCAGAAACCATCCCAGCTCCTCTTTCACCGGAAGAGTTGGATGGTGATGTGGCTCCGGCTTGGACGCTTAGTTCTTCTTCGGCCCAAGATTGCCTTGATACCACTCTTCCATCTGAAGAGGCAATCCTGGAAGCCATGACTGGTATAGATAGACCGTGGGATGATTTGCATCATCGGTCTTACTTCCTACCTGACTTGAACGAAGTTGAAACTTGTTTTCCAAGTCCTCAATCTCCTGGTCCTGTTCACCCAGTCTTGAACCCTTTGGCACCAACACAGGTTTATGCTGAAGGGAACATGGCTGTGATCTCTCCTACTATCCCGGTGAACATTTCCAGGGATCCCAATATTATTGAGAATGTCTTCATTGGAGCTGAATGTTCCCGTGAAGAGATTCAAATCTACACCGAGCTCTTTAAAGAGTATAGGGATGTATTTGCTTGGTCTTATGAGGAAACGCTTGGCATAGACCCATCTATTGTCCAGCATGAGATCAAGACGTATGAAAACGCTAAGCCGATCAGGCAAAAACTTCGTCTGGTCAATCCCAGGAAGGCAGCAGCTATCAAAGCTGAAGTTGAAAAGCTGCTTAAGGCGGGATTCATTTTCCCAGTTCCTCTGACTGAATGGGTTTCAAACCCCGTTCCCATAGATAAAAAGCAAGGAACGATTCGAGTGTGCATCGATTTTAGAGACCTAAATAAGGCATGTCCTAAAGACAATTACCCCACACCATTCATCGATCAGATCATTAACGAGTGTGCCGGTAA
Organism: Pinus albicaulis; assembly: GCA_034641835.2. Lineage (NCBI taxonomy): Eukaryota > Viridiplantae > Streptophyta > Pinopsida > Pinales > Pinaceae > Pinus > Pinus albicaulis. The sequence goes on from CM076573.1 coordinate 141,472,980, forward strand.
CGAGATTTTTTCCTTCATGGACGGTTTCTCCGGATATAATCAAATTACTATCCGTCCTGAAGATCAACATAACACTGCATTTATTTGTCCCTGGGGTACGTTTGCATACAAGAAGATGCCTTTTGGTCTTAAAAATGCTGGGGCTACCTTTTAGCGGGCCATGTCTTACGCCTTCCACGACATCAAGAAAATTATCGAGGCATACTTAGATGATCTAGCTGCTCATTCTCGAAAGAGGATGGATCATCCTGGTCACCTCCGACAAGTATTTGAAAGATGTCGTTTTTATAAAATTCGATTGAATCCGAACAAGTGCGTTTTCGCGGTTACATCCGGTCGGCTATTGGGATTCATTGTGTCTAGGGAAGGGATAAGGGTAGATCCCTTCAAGGTTGAGGCAATACTTCGGTTGCCTCCCCCGTCTTCAATCCGTCAGCTTCAAAGTCTCCAAGGAAAGTCTAACTTTCTTCGGAGGTTTATCGTTAACTATGCTGAGATTACAAAGGGATATATGAGACTGCTGAAGAAAGGAGTTCCTTTTCTTTGGGATGACTACGCTCAACGCTCATTCGATGCCTTGAAAAAGGCATTGACCTCTGCTCCTTTGCTGAGTCCACCCGATTATAGCAGGGATTTTCTTTTGTATCTGGCTACAACAGAATCTACCATTGGTATGGTTCTGGTTCAGGAGGATGATGCTCTGGCTGAGCATGTTATTTACTACCTTAGTCGAGGACTGGTAGGACCTGAACTGCGATACACCCCGATAGAAAAATTAGCCTTAGCAGTAGTCCATGCTGTGCAGCGACTCCGACATTACATTATTCTTCGCAAAACTTATGTCTTGGCAGCTGCCAATCCATTTCAGTTTGTCCTCAGCAGGCGAGTGATTGGGGGCAAGTATAATAGATGGATTGTGATTTTACAAGAATTTGATCTCGAGTTCATGTCTGCCAAATCCAAGAAGTCATTATTTTTTGCGGAATTGATCTCCGAGTTGCCTTGTGGAGAGGAGATGATCTATGATGAGTCCTTTCTGGACGAACACTTGTTTCTGATCTCTCCACAGGATCCTTGGTATGGGGATATCATTGTGTATCTCCAGACTGCGAAGTTTCCCTCTACTTTTTCGAAAGATGAGCGTCGTAAGCTGCGTCACTTAGCCAAGAATTATCTGATTATTGGTGATGCTTTATACCGTCGAGGGGTTGATTCAATCCTAAGACGCTGCTTAACTCTCGAAGAAGCCGAGGCTGTGCTCAATGATTCTCACAGTGGAGCTTGTGGGGGTCATTTATCTGGGCTTGCTACAGCCCAAAAGATTTTGTGTGCTGGATACTTTTGGCCCTCGATTTTCAAAGATTGTATTGAATCGGTCAAAAAGTGTCATCCGTGTCAGGTATATACTCGAAAAATGCGCGCTCATCCAGCTCCGCTTTTTCCAGTCGTTACTGTCGGACCCTTTACAAAGTGGGGTATTGATTATACTACTTGTAACCCACCTTCGGAAAAAGGTCACAAGTACATTATCGTAGCAGTAGACTACTTTACGAAGTGGGTCGAGGCTATGCCTACTTTTGGGAACGATGGTGAGACTGCAGCTTTGTTCCTTTTCAACCAAGTTATCGCTCGTTTTGGTATACCTAGAGAGATTGTCACTGACCATGGCAGTCACTTTCAGAATAGTATGATGGCTGAGTTGGCTCTCAAATTGGGTTTCCGGCAAGAGCATTCATCTCCATATTATCCTCAAGCCAATGGGCAAGTGGAAGCCGTGAATAAATCCTTGAAGACAATTCTTCAAAGGACAATTGATAAAGCTAGATCCAACTGGCATATTATGCTATATCCCGCACTTTGGGCATACAGGACGTCAGTGAAAACTGCAACTGGCTTTACTCCGTTTCAGTTAGTGCACGGGGTGGAATCCGTATTTCCTATTGAATGCGAGATTCCTTCTCTTAAATTAGTTGTTGAGCTTCTTCCTGACACTTCCAGTCTGGCAGAACGGCTTCTTCATCTGGAACATCTCGATGAGCAGCGTCGAGATGCTGCCACGATGAATGAAGCGCATAAAAACCGAGTAAAATTTCAGTACGATAAGGCGGTCAAGCCTAGGGTCTTTTCGGAAGGTGACCTTGTTTTGGTCTATGCCCAAGAAAAGGATGCCCTGGGGGCAGGAAAGTTTAAGTCTATGTGGTATGGCCCCTATATCGTTAAAAAGTCCTTAAGAAAGGAGCGTATACCTTGGTTGATTTCGAAGGGAATGAGTTGCCGGAGCCCCGAAATGGGCTCTATTTGAAGAAGTATTATGCCTAGGCTTTGGCCTGGCATTTTGCTTTTGTATATAGTAGTTTTTGCTTTGTACATATCTGATTGATTTTTTATTTTTGATGAGGTGGTGATGTTTTTTGATCTGCTTTGGCAGGTTGTGTTGGATGTCATGAGTCATTTTGGTTTCGCCGATGGTGCTAGTAGACACACCCGGAACTTAGCTTCCGCGGCTTGGGTGCTTCATTATCCATCCGGTCAGTTGTTGGTATCAAGAGGGGTCTGCATTGGTCATGCTTCCAATAATATAGCAGAATACACTGCAGTCGTTCATCTACTCTCGGAGGCAATATCTTTGGGTGTTGATTCGTTGGTAGTTTTCTTGGACTCTCAGCTGGTGGTGTCGTAGTTGAACAACACTTATCGGGTACGAGATCCATTTTTATTACGATTATTCTTGAGGGTACATTTGTTACAAAGGTCATTTCAATTTTTAACTTTCATTCATATTCCTCGAGCTGACAATTGGTTTGCTGACTCATTAGCTAATCAAGCATTAGATTGGCATATTAATAATTCCATACAATAAATTTTTAATCATCAAAAACATCATACATTTGATACATTTATCACATCACATCAAATATCGCTGTATATATATCATCGGAGTGTCAAAAAACTTTACAAAATTTGGATCCATAAATGCCGTACAAAACTTGGGCTTATGCCCCATCATGTTCAGTCTCAAAAAATATACAGTCATCTAATATGTAAAATCTGTCTACTCCTGAGGACCCTGCCCAGAAGTTGCGTTCCTATAGAACATCACTGCAGTGGCCACACGACGGAATAGTCTAACCCAGTCCCAGGGTACTCCTACAACCCGTCTCTGGACGGCTTCTGGCAAATCCTCCACAGCAGCCAGAGGGATTTGGTGCGTCAGTCCCTCCAAGTTTCTCTGCACAGCCTGGAGTGTCCTGTCAGAATCCGCTGTCTCCGCCTCACCTCTGCGGCGCTTGTGACGTGCTAGGCCCTCAGGACGAACTGGTCCAACATCTGAAACATGATCATTTTTTCATTTGTCAGTCATTATGAATCCAATCCAAAAACATGTTTGTTTTTCATTTTTCATACATAATTGAAAAATCCAAAAAAATCATATAAGTTAAAATTTTTTGCAAAACTTACCGACTGCTCCCCATGCTGCTCCGGGTGGAAGTACTAGATCTGGATCTCCTCGGAAATCCATCCCGGCATAGGGATAGTCGTCCACTGCGATGATCTGTTCTCCCCACCACAGGAAGAACTCATCGTCCCATGTGGTCCGGGGTACCTCACTACCCCCCAGTCTCTTCATCATGTCTGCCCAACGGGCAATTCTTGGGTCCCGCGGGCTACTGATAGTAGAGATAACTCTGGGTCTCAAAGCTGGAATCTTCTCAAAGAAGAATGTTGTCAAAATGGTCCCATAGCCAAAGTGTTTGGTCTTTACTTGGCGAATTGAGGTCAGCTGTTGTTTCATGTTCAGTAGAAGGGCTGTGCACCAATCATACACATGAGTCAAACATTCTACAACTATGCTCATTTGCGTCCTGGACGCCTGATGTAGAGAGGCGGATCCTGCCACTCTGCCGATGGTGAAAAGGAGGATTTTCATGTGCAAATCCCTCACATCTTTAATTTCAATCTGAGTTCCAACCTTTTTGGAACCCCCTATGCAATATACCTGGACATAGTCTTCCACGGTTAACCCTCCCAGGGGCTTCCCGTGCAAGTCTACTGGTTCTCCCCTCCGGGAGAGTCCAGTAATGAAATATATGTCTTCCACTTCAATGCGTAGCGGCATCTGATCAATTATGAAGCAATCCTGATCTGGTTCCCAGTAATTTACGAGCATTTCTAGCAACCGCACATTGCTTTTCATATTTGGCATCTTGAAGAATTTGAACAAACCGCAATTCCAGAGGATATTTTGCGCTGCGCGATCTTGCATGACCTCTTGGTCTATTGCGCTATGCTCACGTTCCCTCCATGAGATTGTCATCCTGAGAAATTTCATCAAATTATGCATTAGCCATGCTTTTTTGCATTCGGACCTGCGCATACACGGTTTTTCCTTTGCACAGTCGCGTGTATATGCGAGTTTCCTTTAATGAACCCGCGTATGCGCAAGTCCGCATATTTTAGCAAGGGTTTTCAAGCTAAAAATAACTTAATTTTAAATTCCAAACAGACAAAATGAATAAACAGGATGATTTAGGAGCCTACCTGAAGTTTCGGCGTGTTTCGACGGTCGGTTGTTCCTGATTTGACGAAAGAATTTTTTTGCTCCAGAGCACTTTTTTCCAAATCAGCAATGCAATAATGCACCAAATATGAGGTAATTTGTCTATTTATGGCTAAAAAGTTGAAAATTTTTGCAAAAATTCCTTATGCTTATTTTTTCGATCTATCTTAAGCTGCATAACTCGGTTGCTTGGAAGTGCCCAGTTTGGTACGTTTTCAGGTACATTTTGACGATTTTGAGATTTTTCCCGGTTTTTGATCCATGATTACCGACTCGTCACGGCAGGTATATGATCTTCACTGGCATATAGGTTAGGGAAATCATTCTCCGTTGCATCTTGCATACTAGCCTCCATACCGATCACTTGCCTTAGGGTCGATCCCATCAGGTCATGAGTATTACACCCATTTCACTCGCCGATTATTTAATCATGACTTGATGGTAGAGCCTTCATTTACATGGGATTTCTAGTTAGTTCCTCGCTATCACTTGTTGCCCATGCTGCGTTTTATGTAGGCTCGGGAGTCCTCTTTAGTCCCGCCATGTCTTATGTGTTGAAGCTTCATTCTTCTTCTTCATCACTTATCATTTTTTCTAGCTTTTACCCTAGAGGCTCCCTGGTGTCGTTTAAGTTGTATTACTGCATTGCATATTGGCTACTTGTTTATCCTGGCCTTTAGCCGGCTTCATTTGGACTCGATGTTTAAGCCAACTTTTGACCTTGACTTTCTGTACAAGTTAACCATCGCATGCACTTAGCTATCACGACTTGACACCTTTGTACCCATGGATGGAACGTTCCTCTGAGTATCACTGACCAGTTTTCGCCACCTTGCATTGAGCATAGGATTGTTCCAATCCCAGGAACTAGTGCATCTGATTTCTTGATACTCGTTTTGTCCATTGTACCATAGCATTCTTTTATTCTTTTTCAGGCTTATTATGAAAAAGACAAAAAAATCAAATATAACAAAAAGAGCGGGAACGGGATGTATCTTCATTATTTTGATGGCAGTACAGAGTCAGTTTGTCGCCCTTGAACAAAGCACATATACTTATATATATTTCCTTCATTTGGGATGGTTCTAGTTTTGACCTAGGTTCAGCTTTTACCATGTTTCACTTGTCAGTTCTCCCCCGGTTGGTTATCTCTTCCAATCATATGGAGAGTTTGTTTTTCCTCCTGCAGGACAGACTTATACAGTGTCACTTTTTACTGCCATGGTCATCACAGAGTCGTGCTTTTGTTCAAGGGAAGTCTAGCCTGAGTCGGCCATTCTGCGGTGTCTCTTGACTCATTATTCAGTCGGCCTTCCCGGTCTTGTCAGTATCATGTTCTATCACATAAGATGTTTTGATCTTCTGCTCGTGCTGGTTTGAGAAGGTCCCCATTGACTTCTTGCCGGCGGGTTTGTCTCTTATCGACTACGACACATTGCTCTGAGAGCAAGCCTAGATCCGCACCTTGGGCCTATTTTCATCATTGATAGGTGACCTCGTGCTCAGCATTTGATCATCATCATGGGTCTTTGACTGAGTGGTTTCCCCTGTGTTCGACGTCAGCACACATTATCACACTTGGGATTCGTGCAGTACCTTGATTTCCATTTGACCCTATCTGTGGATTTCTCGCCTCTGTGTCAGCTTTCATTATTGGTTGGTTCAGAGGGTTTCTTCCATGCGCTAGCTTCATCTTGTGCATGTCGGAAACGTACTTCGGTTTTGGTTCCATCACTCTACTTCGTCCGATTCCTTCCAAATCTTGGCCTACGGGTTACACTCGCGCTGGACTGATGTGGGATGCCTTAATGCCTTCCTTCCAACAGATATTTTCCCATCAACTCCGACTCATTGCTCTGGGAATAAGGTCTAGAGTCTTTTTGTCAGTACCTTAGGGTTTGCAGTCATCAGTGGCAGACTCTTCGCTATCGACAGTGGGGATTCATCATTTCCTCCTGATTGGTAGATTCTTTCAAGTGTTCGACTTCAACTCATTCATTCACACTTGTTAGATTGTACTGGGGCACCTTGACACTCATTATCATTATCGGTGGGTTGTCTCGCGTTGGTTAACGGGATACATCATTGCCCGGTAATCCAACGATTTCTCACATGGTCGACTTCACCTCATTTATTCCCATTGTGTAGAATTGTGCCATAGTGATCGGTGAAGACCTCGGGTTGCATCAGCATTTCTCGGTTCACTTTGATACCATCTGGGCCGCTGCTGATGCCGTCCACCCTTATATATGTCATTAGGGGGCTCAAAGATGTACATGATCTCTATATGTTGGCTCCCGGTGCTGCGTGATTGTACTGCCATCCACCTCTTATGATCCCAGACGGAGATTCAGTTACTTATTTGATCGATATCCAACTTGCACCATCTTTGATCACCATATGTGATACTTGGACATTGATTCAGACTTGTATTTCCGGGCCCTGCTCAGATGATTCATTATGTACTTTCAGTTCAGCTATACTTGTATACATATTGGATCTATTCAGTACTTTCTATATGATGTATTTTTGACTGAGCATGGGTATGCCCGCCTCAGCATGAGTTGACTCTCTGTTTTCTTTCATTGGTTTTTGGCAGGCTGAAATCTGGTGAAGTCCTCTCTTGTTGCGAAGTTCTTTCTATGTGCATAATACATTTCGGCCATCATGTACCCCTTCTGACCTCATATATTAGGGGGCATCTGTTATAGCATCATTTCTCACCTTCACATGATTCATGATTGCTTATATGGCTTTGGGCACCCATTCCTATAGACTTGGACAAATTCACTTAAAAACAGTGTAAAAATCCCCATACGCGACTATGCCCGTGATTTTCCGCGTGTATACGCGAGTCCATCTAGAATTTTCTGCGTATGCCATTAAAATGATTAAAAAATATATAATTATTCCCTATTTTCGGGCTGGATTGATGGTTACTCAGGTAGTTCAACCACCCCAGCACGTGGCCAACTGTTTCCAACTGTTGAAACTACTTGGAGGGAGTATAAAAAACCCTCATGTGTATGGCCTAAGGGAGAGAGAGAATTATTGATATTATACTCTGTTGGTATTCCCTATCCAAGTCTGATTCCCCGTGCCTCCTGCACTTTCCCAGTTCATTATAGGAAACCCTTGTTTCCTTGAGATGCTCATCCCTTTATATGTCATCTCGTATGCACCAGTTTGGAAGGAGTCTTAGCGAGGCAAGGGCTGGACGGATCCGGACGACGGTCTGCGAAGGCCGTGGAAGGATCAGGTGATCTCTCCACTTGTTACTTTTGTACATGCTATTTATAATACAGAAGTACCGTGCTGTTCCCGAAATAAACGTGTTAGTGTATGCTTATATGTATGTGAAAATTGTTATTTAAGCATTCATTATGATTTATTTAATGTTTTATATGAATCTCACTAACATTTAGAGTAGATATATGTTGTACAACCAGTCCTTTGTGCTTGTTTATTCTTGTCTTTTAGGTTAAGAAGAAAGGATGGTTGCTGGGGGTTTGAACCCTGCGGGATCTGCTTCAACCGTAGGACCTATGGGTAACTTTCTCATTCTACTCTATTTAGTTTTTTCGAACGTGCATGGTTGTGTGAGTCTCTGTTAAGTAGCATGCCCCTGCTCTGTGGAGGTTGTAACCCAACGAACCTCTAGGGTGATATTCCCCGAAACAATCTGTTAATAAATTTTGAGCTGGAGTAGGTGTATGGATTACCAATATTGAAACAAGCCATTCTGAAGGACATGCCTTTAGATTGAACTTCAAATGCACCAATAACATGGCTGAATATGAGGCTCTTATCTTAGGTTTGAAAATTATTAGAGAAATGGGAGGAAAAAGAATAATGGTCATGGGAGATTCTGAATTAGTTATCAAACAAATTAACGCAGAATACTCTGTTCATAATCCCAGACTTGCAAGATACAGAGAAACAATATTGGATTTTCTTGATGATTTGAATAAAAGTTTGCTATCATCCCTAGAAAATAGAACATACAAGCCCATTGTTTAGCAACCTTTGCCAGCAGTTGTAAATTTCCATTTTCACCATTACAAAAATACACTACTGAAATCAAACACAGGGCTATTGTTCCTGATAATGTGAAATATTGGCAAATTTTCTCAGAAGATGAGAAAATTTATCACTTTTTGAACAATGAGCAAGAATTTCAAAATTTCCAAATCGATAATGACTGTAATATAGATTCACCTTGTGATATGGATTTAAATTTTTGTCGAATAGATGATTTAGATAATTTAGATGTACATAATTTTGACAGGCCTACTATATTTACTCAAAGTGACATAGTTGAAATGGAAGAAGTAGATATAGAGGAATTGATGGAAGATGAAAAAGATTTGATTGATTTAAATAATAACATTTTACCCAGAGGTTTAACTCCCCCAGAAGACTTATTTTATTCCAATGATGTGCCCAAAAGGCCAAAAATGGAACCAGTAAAGTCTGATATGGAAGAGTATAACTTAGGGACTGATGAAAAACCAAAAACAATCGAACTATCAAAATCCTTATCATCAGAAGAAAAGGTTAAATATATAGAACTTTTGAAAGAATACCAGGATGTCTTTGCATGGAGTTATGAAGACCTGAAAACTTACAACACAGACATAATCCAACATAAAATTCCTTTGAAAGAAAATCAAAGGCCTTTTCAACAAAAACTCAGAAGGATTAATCTAGTTTTGTTACCTTTAATCAAAAAAGAAGTCAAAATAATGTTTGATGCACAAATAATTGCACCAGTCAGATATTCTGACTGGATATCTAATTTAGTGCCCACCAGAAAGAAAACAGGAGAAATTCATCTAAGCATAGACTTTAGAAATCTCAATAAAGAATCCTTGAAGGACAATTACCCCTTGCCAAAAATGGATCATATTTTGTAGAGGGTGGCAGGTTATTCAAGAATTTATTTACTAGATGGTTTCTCTGGTTACAATCAGATTCTAGTTCATAAAGATGACCAAACTAAAACTACATTTACTACTCCATGGGGCACTTTCATGTACGTGAAAATTCCTTTTGGGTTAAAAAATGCAGGAGCTACATTTCAAAGGGCCATGGATATTTCCTTTGCCAAGGAGATCCATGAATTTTTAGTTACTTATCTTGATGATATTATTGTTTTTTCAAAAACAAATGATGAACACTTAGATCACCTGAGGCAAGTTTTTATCAAATGTAGAAAATATGGTATATCTCTTAATCCTAAAAAGACTCTTTTTGGACTGGAAGAAGGAAAATTGTTAGGTCACATCATCTCAAAAAAAGGCATTAGAATAGACCCTGCAATAATTGAAGCCATTTTAAACATTCAACCACCAAGGAACATAAAAGAACTCCAAGCATTCTTGGGTAAAATCAATTTTTTAAGAAGATTCATCTCTATTATGGCTGAAATTATAAAACATCTTAACAATATGCTTAAAAAGGAATCAATAAAATGGACAATAAAGGCCAAACAATCTTTTGAATCTATTAAACATGCCTTAACAAAAGCACCAGTCCTTATCAGCCCAGATTATACAAAAGACTTCATAATATTTTCCTTTGCATCCGAACACACCATAACTACAGTTTTTTTGCAGAAAAATGATCAAGGCTTTGAACAGCCAATTGCATTCTTTAGTAAAGCCCTTAGAGAAGCACCACTGAAATACAATATAATGGAAAAATAGGCTTTGGATTTGGTTAAAGCCATCAAATATTTCAGAGTGTATATACTTCATTGACACATCATTGCATATGTCCCTAATGTAGTAATTAAAGATATTTTGACACAAGATGGACCAGATAGTAGGAGAGGAAAGTTTATAGCCACATTCCTTGATTACGATCTGGAAATAAAACCAACTAAACTCATTAAAGGACAGGGTTTAGCCAGACTGATGGCTGAATCAAATTGCAATGCCTTAGATATTAATTTCATTGCACAAATAGATGAACAAGAGGAGATGGTGACTCCATTGATCAGTGAGGCCTATCTAGACTCACCATGGTACTCTGATATTATCTTCATACTAACAAATTTACAAGCTCCTCCTGGGCTAACAAAAACCAAGTCAAGATTCATAAAACAGAAAGCAATGAGGTTTTGTATCTTAAACAATGCACTTTATTGGAAATAAAGTACTGGGATTTTACTAAATTGTTTATTAAAATTTGAGGCTGACAAAATTCTTGAGGAATTTCATGCAGGTGACTGTGGAGGCCACCTATATTGGAAGAGTACAACAGACAAAATACTAAGAGCTAGTTTTACTGGCCAACTTTATTTTCTGATGTTAAAAAGTTTGTTACCTCTTGTGACAAATGCCAAATTTTCAAAGGTAAAAATAAATTGTTGCCTTTACCTCTGAAACCTATATCCACTGAAAAACCATTTCATCTATGGGAGTTAGACTTCATAGGTGAAATCCATTCTCCATCTTCAGGTCAACATAAATGGATTTTAACTGCTACAGATTACTTTACCAAGTGGATAGAAGCAATTCCCACTAGGCAAGACACCGATTTAATTATAATCTCATTTATAGAAAGTAATATTTTGTCAAGATTTGGATTCCCACATAAGATTATTACTGATAATGCAACAACATTCAAATCCAAGAAAATGATTTCTTTTTGCCATAAATACCATATTACCTTAGGTCATTCCACAACATATTATCCTCAAGGTAATGGTTTGGCCGAATCATCAAATAAAAGTTTAATAAACATTATCAAAAAACTACTCCAAGACAATAAAAAGGCATGGAACAAAAAGCTGGTCTATGCCCTTTGAGCTGATAGACTTACCACAAAATGTTTTATAGGAACTTCACCTTATCAGATTGTTTATGGTACATATGAAGTTTTCCTTTCTTCCTTGGGTGTCCCAGTCATGAAGATTATCCAGGAATCACAGGTGGAAACAAATGATATTCAAAGAAGAATCAATGAAACCATACATATCCAACAAACCAGAGATGAAGTTTATGAAAAATCACAAGTTTTACAGGATAAGATCAAAAATATTTTTGATAAAAGGGTTAAGGAAGATGGTTTTTCATAGGAGATCAATTTTTGAGATGGGATTCACGAAGAGAGGATAAAGGTAAACATGGGAAGTTTGACTCTCTATGGCAAGGGCCTTATGTGATATATGGTTACAGAGGTAACAATTCCTTTTTCATCAGGAATTTGGATGGAACTGAGCTTCAAGAAGGACCAGTGAATGGTAGGATGCTGAAACACTACTATTCCTTAGAGTCATTTAACAATTAGATTCATTTACTTTATCATTGTAAATATTCATAGTCAGTGTGTAGATTGGATTGGATATTTTATCTACAAAGTTGAAGCTCGAAGAGAAGGCCCTAAGCTTTGCAGTATAAAATTTCATAAATATGATTCATTGCAGAAAACATAAGACATTTACAAGATCACCAAGGGCAATGGATAAGGCTATTGATCTCAGAGTTCTTGACATTTCACCAGGAAATGCCATCCCCAAGTGAAGCTAATGTTAGTGACCTATAAATATAGGATTCATAATTTTGACTTGACTGTTGATAATCTTGTAAATCTGTACATACTTTGCCTTCTACAGGTTGTATTCACATATTTTGTAAAAAAATCAAAAAAATCAAAAAATCAAAAAGAGGGTAAAAAGTCCTAAAAGAACAATCAAAGGACTTAGAAAAAATAAAAGACCCCAAAAGAAAAATGAATAAAACATGAAAGTGTGCAAGTATAAATACCACTAATTTTACCTTTTGACTATGGCAGAGTGTCAATAAATGCCATAGTTTGTGATGAGTTGAACAATTTAATCTTGACTTGTCACTTTTCAATTTCGAATGTTGTAGATAGAGAATAAAGAATTGTCATACAGTTTAATCATGATAATTCAGTAGTTAGGTAGAGAAATAAGTGAATCCAACAGTTTAATCTGGATTCATGGATGAAATAAGTGTAGAATTAGATAGTTTTATTTGCTTTCAGAAAGAATAAATTCTGTAAAGGTTGCTAGCTCAAATGCACCTTACTAAAAAGGAAGAAAAAATGTTAGCATGATAAGTTGGGTAGGTAGAAGAAGGTGAGAAGCATCAATGTAAATATGGCTGCAAATAACTAACTTCCCCTTCCCATAGCCATTAAGCATTCTAAGCTATCAGTCAGAAAGGCTCAAGGCATTTCCTTGACTTCTGTTGGGACCGGACCCAAGGCTCTATGGCTGATTAGTGGAAAATGTTAAATGTCTATGTTAATCCCTTAAACTCACATCATTACTCCATTTCATGCATTCATTCCCCTGAATAATCTTAAGTAAAACCTCATTTTTTCTGAAAAATACTATAATTTCCATTTGACTAATTTCCTTCATCATATGAAAACATTAAACCCTCAAAATTACATTTTATCATAAGTTAAAGTGGTGAGGTTAGTATGATGCAAATTTTCCTTTTAAACATCACTTTACTTGGTTATTTTTATGTATTTTGAGTATACCTTGTCTCCTTTTCATATTAATTTTAACTTATCTATTAACTCCTTATAGAAATAACCTTTTCCTATATTATATAACTCCCTTTTATATAATAGCCCCAAAAACCCATTTATTATAACTTTAGCCAAAGTTATTAATTCCCACATGTTTAAATAAAATACCCACTTTACAACCCCTTTGGCTAAATATATCGTTATATAAATATCCCGCCCCTATGGTAATTAAATCACTTTGATTTAATTTACTATATAATAAAAATATATGAAAAAAAACCTTTAAACATGTTTAACTATATGTTTAAAACAAAAAATAGTAAAAATATAGAAGTTTTGTTTAAACTAAACTTCAAATAAAGCCCTATCTCCTTTGCTTATTTTCCCTTGCCCGACTCCCTAACCTAAGGTTAAATTATTAACCTTGGTTAAATCCCTTTCTAAAACCCCTCTTGATCACTTTTTTCATTGGAAAAAGTCTGTTTTATATATAAAACTCAAGAAAATTCTTTTTCCCATCGGGCTCAATCCTAACCCTCCGATCTTCAAAACTCATTTAAATCCAATGGCTCTTGTTTAGCTTGATAATTCTATTGCATAAACTTACCCTTCCCATCGCGTTAAATTTCAACCGTTGGATCTTTATCAAACCTTAAGATCCGACGATCCGCAGTCAAACTGATATCTCCATCTCCAGTCCCCACCACCGCTTATCGCGCTTGATGACCACCATTGATCTTCCGCCCATCAGATCAATGGTCAAAAATTGATGCCCTGGGCCCACAACACTTTCCCCGCACCTTTTCTTTTAATCTTGACCTTTCGCTTTTGAAAGCCAGATCCTACGGCTGATATCCTATATCGCGCAACTTAAGTGCTCGACCAAAGTTTTGTAAAATTCACGTGCTATGGGTTGTTTTCCCAAACCGCCCTGTGTTGACGTGTCATGATTTAACTGGATCGCGTGCAAAAAGTGCTTTTCCACTTACCACCTTAAAGTCGCGCGATAAACCACCCTGCCCAATACAAAACCGCTCTCGCCATACCTGCAATTAATGCATTTAAAATATGATTTGACCTTTGGTTTAATGTATTAAAACTTATGGTTTTCATCGAATTTTCACCTATTCACGCCTGATAACCTTTGAGAAACTTTGCAGAGCCTCCTGTGTCTATTTTCGAAACTACCAGTGAACCAGTGACCATTTAAAAGACCATTTTTCTCTATATTTCACTCACAGAGAGCCTCCATAAACTCTGATAGCCTAATTCAGTAGAATTGAAGACTGTAAGCGCACCTACAACACCTTCGACTATAATTGTATCTTTTTTAAAGGTATTTTTCGTCAATCTTGTCCATAAAAACTTCAATTTCAAAGGAAAATAATCATTTTATCAGCCATTTCCTTCAATTAGCTAAGTTATCCATACAGAGAATCCAAAAAACATCCAAAATATAGGGGAAACCCTGTCAAATTTTCCCCAGAATCCCTCCTTTCCATTTTAGCAAGTTTTACCCACTTCCTGATCATTTTTCACTGCTGAAATTGATCAAAGTCTTCTTCTGAGCATTAAAAATCCTTTTTATCATCCAAAACTATACTCAGAGTCCTATTTTTCCAAAAAAATCCTTCAAAAACCCCTTGTTTCCAAAAGAGAACTTAGAAAACAGTTTAAACTTGCTTTGTTCAGCTAAAAATGAGGAAGAAAGAAGTGACCCCCAAATCAGAAGGTCCAAAACCTCAAAAAAAGGCCTGAACTAAAATACCTTAGCCTGAGCCTTCCAAACTTGATAAGCCCACTCCTGCACTTACTGCCGAGTCTACTAAAGTTGTTAGACCTGTTCAACCTCCTGTAATTTCCCAAGAGAGTAGTTTTCTAGTTGATCTTGATTACAGAATTTTTGACCCTTTAGTTGAGTTCAACCTACTGGATGTCTATAACTGGTGTTTTGGAAAATCTGTAGAGAAAAGTGATAAGGATATACCTATGTCGGATTCTAATCTGCCAAAGTATATTGTCCCTCTTACTCATTTAGCCCCTGATTTTGTCAGATTGTGTCAATCTTATTATCTTCCAGACTAGAGGTGTATTGTCAATAAAGATAGGGAGGTCATATTCTATATCAATGCTGAATCCATAAACTCTATGTTGTAATTAAACCAAGACCCCAATGCTGCTTCATTGTCAATAGAGGATTTAACCCAGCATTACCCGGACTTAAATTTTTCTTCCAAGTCCAATATCTTTCAAACTTTTTGGTCTACACATGTCAATGTCCCTTAAGTTAATCCTCCATTCGATACATTTGACTTTCCAAGTGAAACAAGGAAGATTGTATCCATGCTATCATTTATACTTGGATATAACAGTGATGAATTCACTGATGTTGCTATCTTGGGTTTTCTATCTACTTTAAGTCCTGGCCAGCCTCCATCCATTGTATACAATTTTGCCAAGTTTATTGTAGAAAATATGCGCTACCAATTGTCCAGATTGCCAGAAGAAGGATTTTTTAGATATACTTCATATCTACTTCATCTCTTTTTGTATTACCAAGCAGACAAGTTTCCCATTGAGTTCCAGAAGCTAGATCCAAAAGGGAATTTACTTTCAGTTGTATTTTGGTCATCCATTTTGAGGAAATGGAACAGGGAATACACATATGCAAACTTCAATGACTTCTTTATAGTACCTGCAACAAATTTGTTGAATAAGGAACAAACCCCTAGAATTAGTGAAGAAACTAAGAGGATCTTACAGCTATCTGAGAGCTGTAAAATAGGCGATTGGTACTTGTATGAGAACTACATAGAGATCAGAGTGTATGGTGCACTCTTGGCCCCATATAAATTGCCTAGATTTGTGACTACAAGGGTTTTTGCTCTAGAATATTTGAGGCAACTTTTGAATGCAGATGAGTCAATTTTATGGCCCCCAGGAAAAAGACTTAGTTTAAACTCAAAAATCAAGTTGGGCCATTCATTGTTAACAACAGAGAAGCAGCAAATGAGATTAATATCAAGTTGAAAGAATACAAATTCCCATATATCTTTATGTGGAATTATTATCCTCAGGGTGTTTTAAGTCAATTAAGATTGAAATGAAAATTGTCTGCTTTCTTGCATGATTACAAGCCTCAAATTGAAAAATATGCCAATAAAATTGAATGAGAGGTAAATACTTTATTTGATGATGACTCATAGGGCATACAGTGAAACAATTAACAGGATAAACAGGTGGATCAAGCATAGGTGGTTACAGTCAACAAAGAAGCTGAAAGTTTTCATAAAAGAAGTAGAGAGGAAGGCAGTTTCACAGCAGAAACTATTGTAGACAAAAGATTCAGGATTCCATACAGTAAGAAGAGTAAATTGACTGATGAAGAAAGGGATAAAGCTATTAATGTTGAAGATAACAATGGCCATCAAATTGATGATGAGGCCACTTTAATTGTAAATGAAACAATCAAGGAGCTTCAGAATGTCCAACTTGAAGCACAGAAGAAAGACACTGTTATGATTGAAAAGTAAACAAATGTTGATATTCCCTCTTCTTCCAAAGAACTTGACAACATAGAGTTAGATATTCAAATCAGGTTCAGAAAAATCAGAGAAAAAAATGAAGAAATCAAAAGTGAAGTATATTCCAAGTTTCTTAAAGAAAATCCTGGGAATAAAGATAGAATCCTCTCAGCTTTTTATTACTCTTCAAACATATTGGTAATGTCATTTCTGAAGCCCACAGTGGCTGATCCAAAAACAATTGCAGACTACTCAAAGACAGATTTGGAAGTTGATGCAGATGCTGTCCATGAATTAGACCAAATAGAATTCCACAGGAGCAATACAGAGATGTTGTATTCAAAAATAGTCAACAAGACTATGAATTCTATTAAGCTTGAGAAAACATTGATAAATCTTCAGAATCAAATGAAATTGGATAAAGCATCATTGTATGCCAATGACTTAAGAATCAAAGCATTGGAAGATATAGTAATTGAAGCAGGAGCTGACCCAGCAAACATTGAAGGGGTAAAGGCCATAATCAAACAGAAAAATGAAGACATAGCATCTCTCAGGAGACAACTGAAATTACCTCAAAGTGAAAATCCTTAGGAAAAAGAGATCTTTCAACAAAAAAAAGAGAATGATGAATTAAAACAGCTTGTTCTAAATATGACAGCCCAAATAAAGGAAATGGAAATCCAAATAGAAGTTTTCATGCAAGAAAATGAAAAGAAAGCTCAACAAGTTTCCATTCCTACAATTATCCCAACTGTAAGCACAACTATCCCCTCAACATTGGCAGAACATTTGGCACCACAAGGAGTATTGGCAACTGCAGTGTCAAGTACTTCTGAAGATATTTTTTCCACCTCTTCATCGACATCACAGATAAAAACAGTAGGGGAAACAACTGCCATAATCAAGGCAATGGAAGACATGTCCATAAAAGATCAAGATATAATCAGTTTAAAAGGCACCATCAAAAATCTGGAAGCATCCAACAGAGATGCCTTAATCACTTCCAAAGGACATGAAAAAAGGGCTAACATATTACAGGAGCCGGTGAAACTTCTTCAACAGTAGATAAATCTCACTGAGTAGGTTGCCTACATAAAAAATCATTTATGGACAAAAATCACTGAAGGAATTCACTCACAATGGTCTTCTATTCAGATAATATATGAGAAAAAAGATCTGCTTCAAGCTGTCTTAGCAGAAATTGATAAAACAAAGAAGGAACTTGGCAATAAACCTCCACAAGTAATTCAGCTCATATCATTTTTGAATAGTAAAAATAGGGAAGAACTAGAAGAATTGAAGATTTTTGATAGGACAGAGGCTATCCTTGAAATCAGAAAGGTCCTAACAAAGAGAAACATTATGAATAATCTGGAAGAAAAGTGTGATAATATGAACATATCAATTAGTAAATTCAAGACCAAGTATGACTTGCTTCTAGAAGCAGGACTTCCAGATATTCATGCATTGAATGAAAAATTAATGCCACAAAAGGACTATGACCAGAATATTAGAGCCCATGCTAAGGAGCAGGCTAAAAAGCCTTTGCCACAAGTGTCTCCAAGTGGAAAATTAATACTTCAATATTTTGAGAATTTGTTCTTTTTGGAGAATGAAATTGAGCACATGTTCATAGTAAAGCCAAAATTTTCTAAGTGCACAGAAGCTGATGAAAGCTATAGAAAATTGAAGAGTATAAAGATCCCCACAGCTCAACAGTGGAAAGAATTCACAGATCTGATTTGAATTCGACAGGTAAAAGAGTAGGAAAATCACATGAAGGAATCACATTTTACTGTTACGTTAGGGTAAAAATTCAGAGTCAAAGTGTATCAGATGTCAAAGAGTATCAGTAAAAAAGAATGTTATTGCTGGTTATTTTTCAATTACAGCAGTAAAACATTGAAAATCAAAGATAAAGAGTATCAGGATTGAAAGTGAAAAGGAGTGATCTACAAGCCATCTTCCATGAGATAATGCATCCAACGCCAGCGATGCTCACAGCAAATCATGAAATCATTTTGATTAGGATAATCAGTTCTATATTTCCTTGTAAAAGAGAAAAGCTTGCAAACTATTTTGTTGTTGTCCCTCTTCTTATGTTATATTTCCTATTTTTCCTTAAAAAACTATCTCAAACTATGAGATATTTTGGAAGAAATTTATTTGTATAAATAATTCATCTTTTGAAGTATTCAGTGTGGAATAAAATTTATCAAGACTATTATAGTAATTTTTCTGGATATATTGAAGTTGGTGAGAGTCAATTAGCAAAGCATCAGACTGGAATTGAGATTAAAGACATCATAACTCAGGATTCTTGTGCTGACCAGATAAGTCTAGAATTTTTCCTGTTTTCATTGTGTTATCTTTCAAAAGTTTCCATACATTCATTTTAATGTGTTTCTATCTTTAATGATCAACTAGGAGAATTTAGACAGGATTAGTGATAAAAAACTCCCTGTTTTTTACTAGTTGGCATTGTTATGTTTTGTGCTTGATAACCAAACCATAGAATTCTTAATTGCTCTAGGTCCCTATTTGATCCCCTCCTTCAATCTTCTTTTCTGTAACTTAAGGATTCTTAAGTGCCCTTTTGTTCAGATTTCACCCATTGCATCAAAAAAGCCTATTCAAAAGCCTTTGAAGGTCATCTACCCTGCCCTTAGTACATTTTCATATTTAAGTCTTATTTCTTAGCTCTGCTTGCCTCGTGGGTTGCTCCAAACCATTTTAAGATTTTGGTGGGGGCTCGAGAGCATAATCATTTGCGAGACGCGGGATCCCTGCCTCCACGACCCAAAAAGTCCCGCCCTCCTAATGTACATGGCGGGGCTTGAAAATTCTGTATATCCCTACCCCCTACTTAAGGAACTCTTCTACAAAGAGTTTTTCCCTATCTTGGGCGGAGAACTTCAATGTATGAAAAGGAAGGGGTGGGGGACGATATGCGCCATGTTCCCAAATCTAGATTTCCATCCAAATCTGGCTCTATGGGATACACTTTTTATTCCCACCACACTTTCAAAACAAGTCCTACTGCCCACTCATAGCTAGCCTAAAATCCAATTATAAAACAAAGTTAAATCTTTAGGAGAGATCCCTCTCTGGAACTCAGGAAGGCTAGATCCTGAATTCTAAAAGAGGTTCTTGGTTACCCCTAGTTTTCTTAACTACAAAAATCCTCATCCCACAACCTGAGAATTACTAGGGTGATAACAAGAAGAAAAACATAAGTAAACTTTGTAGTTGTAGTTTTTCATAAATTTATTCTCTCAAGCCCAAAAAAGGATAAAATAATACAGGAGAGAACTCTATTGACCATTACTAGTCAACGTATACCTTTTTCATAAATAGTCCATTTCAGTCCGGAAAAGGGGTAAATGTTTGCTGAAAGGATGAATGTTCATTTTATTTAACGATTTTGAATAATCAAGTACTCGGCGATCTTTTCATATTTAGAGAGTTTGAAAAGGGCTTAAAAGGAAACTCCAGGGTTTCACTTTTTCGTAATTTTCAAGGGCCCGAAAAAGTGATAAAAGTATACGCAGCATCAAAATAATTATTTTCACCGAAAAATCCTGTATCCTGCAGAGAAACTCAAAAGATTAGACATACCTATTTCCAAGAAGTAAAAATATTGAAAAATAGCCTTTTAAAGTGAAAAAGAAATAAAATATAATATTTTATTCATTCAAAAACTATAAAAATGGGTTTAACAAAATCATTTTCACCTTTTGTCTCCAGAGTAGTGAATTGAGAGCTTTTGGAAAAAAAGTTCCGGAGCTAATATCGGGAGAACCGACCGGTCATTCAGATTCGTCAGAACCAGGTAATCCACATCATCTTACTCTTCATTTTTATCAGTTTCAACTCTCCTTTTTAGCTTTAATTTCATTTTTTGGGAGGAATTTATGTTCAAAAATGTGCTATCGGGGGTCCGCAAGCCATGCGCACACTACCTTCGGACCCTAATAATTTTTCAAAAGGAAAATTATCGGGCTACCGTGGTTTTTATGTGGAGCCCGTGCGGATGTCTGCACTATCTCTGAACAAAAATTGCGGAGACGCCGTGACCGTTTTAAAATTTGTAAATTCTCTTAAAAATGATTAAATTTTTACACTCCAATGGTTTCTAACTTTCAAATCTGTTTATTTGTAGGCTATTCCACCATGCTAGAGTGGAGAGAACACGAGCATGAGGCTATAGAAAATGAAGCCATGAATGATCCCACAACAATGCATGTGCTAAACAATTGTGGTTTATATAAGTTCTGGGTGATCCAAGGTATGAAAGCACAGGTAGAGCTGATGACATGGTTAGTAAATACATGGGATCTTCAAGATCAATGCTTTATCATTGCTGACCATTGGCTCAAAATCTAGCTCGAGTATATCTATTTCCTCACTGGATTGTCCCAAAGAGGAGAAAACATATCCTTTTTTGGGGTTAGACAGGGTGGCCTTCTCGTTGCTAGCTACAAACAACAATTTTGTAGTGATGAAGTAGATTCAAAGGATAATCGCATAGACATAAAAAATATCTTGTGATTAGATCTCAAAGTGATTGCATTCATGGTAACTAGGTTGTGTGGAAGTGTGGCTCCACATGTAGCCACTAAATCTCAAGTGTAGACCGTGGTAGAGTGTTTCAAAGGCACCATATTCAACTAGTGCGAAGGGATATTAGCTAACATGAAAGGCCAACTAACCAAAGAAAATAATGAAAAGTTAAAAAACTTTGGTTATGGCACCATTTTTATTTCTTTTTCTTTGGATAGAATCCCGCTTCTCGCCCCTTAGCTTGTTCCAATAGATCGTGGGGACCTCGGGAACCTCGAATGGTATGTTGGGTTGCATTAATGGCCTACCATGGTGGCGATGGAAGTTCAGTGATTCAGTTCACTCCGACGTACTTTATGTGGCTAATGAACCAAGTCTTCACAATTGAAGACTTCCCTTATGCAGGTATATATTTCAGAGGTGATCCTGAGATGTCCTTGCCTCCAAGGGCACAATGGGACGAATCAGGTAAGTAAACTATTTTGATGTTTTTAATCTTTTTTATTTTTATTTTTTATTGTCCAATACTGATAACAATATTTAAATGCAGATGTTGGTCCACGATGACCAACTACACTCCGCCGCTTTGATAGGCGGCAAGCAGAGCGTATAACACCACCACAGGATCAGGCAGTAGAGATCCTAACTGATATGGAACACAACCTAGAGAGGTTAACCATATATATTCCTGAGACAGGGACATATGACATTCCTCTCCATATTCAGAGACATGTTACAGGTGTTCCAGGACAGTTTAGGAGATTCCGACGCAAGGTGGCGCATTCCATAGTCTATTACCATGATCATCATCATGGATAGTGGATGATCATCGTGGATTGACATGTTTATTTTTTTGTATCATTATGTATTAGATGATAAGGTGTTTGAACCTATGATCATAGATGATGTAATATTTTTTAAAACAAACCTATCTATAATATTACTACTTTATCTAAGTATCTTGTTCAACATGTATCGAATGTTGTTTTGGTTTACTATTTTAATGTTGAAAATGTCTATTTAGAACATAATTAGCTAATGCATCGGCCAATGTGTTTAAATTTCTTGAAATGTGTTGATATTCGATGTAATAAAAATGTCATTCCAAGAGACGAACCTTCAATAATAATCTCAATAACATTGGATTTTTAATTGCGTATACTATGTTTAAATGTAATACAATGAGTTTTGAATCCAACCTAATGATCAAACATCGAATACCAAATGAAATGGCATCAGATAATAACTCAATGACTGCGCTATATTCTGCAATATTTTTCAGTGTTTGACCAAGGCTTACCCCATGCATAGAAACTAACTCATCAATGGGTGAATAGATAACCCAAGCTGCGGAAGAGATATTATGTGTACTATGATAGGCACCATCAGCAAAACCAATGTACGTTTGAAGGGATGTCAATATTGCGAAGGGATGTCGACATCTGCAATGTTAAGAGTAATCAAGATAAGCAGTGATAGTAGTAACAACAAACTTAATATAGGCACACTATCTAAATATAACTAATATACAAGTGAGATCTTCACACGAGAGTCAAGCATAATATCTCTTAAGATTAAGACCATTTTTGGGCTTATCTAAAGAGACCTTGTCATAATCAGTCAATTCATAGGCCCCTTTTGCAAGCACATGCTTGAAAATGTAGGGACCATGCCACATCGGTTCGAATTTCCCAGCACCTATCTTATCATTAGCTTGATCATATACTAAGACTAGGTCACCTTTTGAAAAAACACGAGGGTAACACTTCGATAATATTGAGCTTTCACACGTTTCTTATGAGCTTCGGTAGCTAATGCAGCGGTGCATCGATTCTCATCTAATTGTGCTAAGTACAAAAAGCATTTTTCCTCTTCAGAGGTAGCTAGTAGTAACTCTATGGATAATTGGAGTGACGGTATTTCACATTCAATGGGTAACATAGCTTCTAAACCGTAGACCAGTTGAAAAGGAGTGAACCCTCTAGTAGTTTTTTCTGAGGTTCGGTATGCCCATAGTGCCGAAAAAATCATGGTATGCCAATTCGATTTGTGATTTCCAATAATCCATTTAATCATGGTGGTTAAAACCTAATTGATAGCTTCAACCTGACCATTAGCCTGCAGGTAATATGGAGCAGAGTTATCATGGTGCAGGCTAAGTTGATCGGAAAGTTCGGTCATCATTATATTTCAAAAATGACTCCCATGATCTGTGATAATAGCTTGGGGTACACCGAAACAAGCAATCACATGATTGAATACAAACATAGCTGCAGTTTTGCAATCTACTGTGAATGTAGGCATCACCTTTTCCCATTTGGTAAAGTAATCTACAGCGAGAATAATATACCCATGCCCCCCCGCCAAGTGAGGGTTACATGTAATGAAATCAATGCCCCATTTCATAAAAGAGATGAAATAAATGATTGGGTTAAGAGGAGCTAGAGGCGCATTCATCTTTCGATCAAAAATTTGGCAATTGTGGCATTTTTTGGGCTGCAATAATATAACCTTTGAACAATGAAGGAAAAATATAACTAGTGCGAAATATCTTTTGGGCTGTGGCAAACCCAGACATATGACCACCACACGCTCCAGAGTGGCAGTCATTCAAAACCCTTTCATCCTCTTCGTGAGTTATACAAGGTCGAAAAACAGAATCCGCACCATGACAATAAAGTGTGTCCCCAACAATATTGTATTGCTGGGATTGATACCGAATTCTCCGTCGATTTGAACGTGAAATCTCTGGGTGAAAGGTTTTGGTTTCAAGATATATGATGATATCTCCATACCATGGATATAACATACTGATAAGAAACATAGATTCATTTGTGATGGGATTCTCTACCACAGTTTCAGTCTTAGTATTGGGAAAGTCACACATGAGTTCTGCAAACACCAGTGATTTCTTTGATTTAGATTTCTCAAATTTCAAATCAAACTCTTGTAGGATGACAATCCATTTAGATTACTTTCCCTCGAGTAATTTTTTTCTCAAAATATACATCATCAGGTTTCAATTAGATATCATAGTTGTTTTACGTAACAGTATGTAGTGACAGAATCATTGAACAGCTTGAACTGCTACCAAGGCCAATTTCTCCACATGCGAATATTTAATTTCGGTGGGGTTATGAATTTGACTTAGATAATAGATCACATGCTCATTGTGAGATTCATCCTCTTGAACTAGAACCATTCCGATCGTGGAATCAGAGGCTGCTAAGTATAAAAATTAGTCTTGGTGGTAATTGGGTGGATGCAATAATGGTGCATGGGTTAACGCATGTTTTATAAAATCAAAAGATCAATCAAGAATCTCATCCCAAATAAAAGGAAAATTATGTTTCAACAACCAGTTAAGACCTTTTTTTAACTCAGCATAGTTCGGGATAAACCTACATAGAAAATTTTCTTTCCCCTGCAAACTGTTGAGTTGGCGTAGTGTGGAAGGAGGAGGCAAATTTATGATGGCCTCAACCTTCGAGGGGTCGACATGAATGCCGACTTTTGAAACAATGAATCCCAGTAATCGTACTGATTTCACATAAAAAACACATTTGTGCAGGTTCAAACAAATCTTGTAATGCCTACATCTCATGAAAATAACTCGTAAGTGTGTAGGATGATCATCCCTGTGTAATGAGTGAGAAAGTAAGTCATCCAGATAAGGTTATACAATATGTTTGATATCATGAAAATCATAATACATGGCCCTTTGAAAATTTGAACCATCATTCTTTAATCTGAAAGGTAATTTGCAATAAGCAAATGTCCCGCAAGAAAATATAAAAGTTTTTTTTGGTAGATCAACAGGGAGTATGTCGATTTGATTATATCAGGAAAATCCATCCATAAATGAAAAAATTTCATTTCTAGCACAATCATCGATAATTTGGTCGATATAGGGGGTAGGATAATTTTCTTTTGGAAATTCTTTATTGATATCCCTATAATCGACGCATACATGTATAGTCCCTTGTTTCTTGGTAACGAGAACTATATTAGACACCCAATCTGTCAATGGGATTGGATAAATAAATCCTTCTCGCAGTAGCTTTTCAACTTCAACTTTGATAGTAGCAGCGTTTCGCAAATGTATTGGACACAATATTTGTCTAATAGGCTTGGCATCCGGGTATGTCTTTATTTCATGAATGACAATATTTGGATCGATTCCTGGCATCTCTTCATAAGACTAGGCAAATTTGTCTCGAAATTCTTGAAATAGGGCTTTATATGTATTAATCTCTTCAATCGTACAAGAAGAGACTATATGAATGTTTTAAACAATTCCAGGTTTAACTGATATGTTGATAGGAACAGTTGTAGAAATGTTTCTAAAATAAATCTCAAAATCCGAATTTGTAATCGATATGGGATTTTGTGGTTCCTTGACATAATCAATCGTAAAAATAGATGAAAAATCATTTTCAAACCTATCAAGTTTAGGTAAAAACAAATATATATGGTGTAGATCATCCCAGGGTAATTCATCCACAGACAAAAGTTATCGAATACTTTCATCAATGTGAAACACTTGTTGAAAAGGATCTGAAAATGATGTCAAGCCTAAGCTTGATGGTGAATAAGATTCTTCGGTGATCAAATAAATTTTATTAGGTGTAGTTAAAAGTGTGTCATAAAATGACTGTACTTCCACATATGCCATTTCAAAAGGACTCAAAGGCATCTCGCCATTGAAAGAATCCATTTCTGACTCTAAAGGCACTACCCAAGTGTCATCGAATCGTATAGTGCTTGATGTTGGAAATGGTACGTGGTACGTTGGGTGGAGGCATAAAGAAAGTTCCCATGAGAGCAGATTCCTTTACTAAAACTACCCCAACATCTTCATAAGGGATAGTCGATTATCCAACATGTTGGATACTATCTGTATGAGCAGGGTCGGATGAATAATATGACAACTGATCGATTTTCACAATATTTCTTTTATGAGGAAACATTATTAATCGAAAGACGGATGAAATGACAACAGTCATGGCATAAGACAAACTACGAACCAAAATAAGGTTGTAATCCAGAGGGGCATCAACAACTTCCACATCTAGATTAAGAGTTTTGCCTTCTACTTCTATATGTAGATCCTGGAGTATTCCATACAGATGAAATCCTCTTCCATAAAAGGCTTTAAGGATTGTCGGTGATTGGTTGAGTGTTGGAGAACCTAGAGTTTTCCAAAAATTTAACGACATTATGCATGTGGATGCCCCCTCATCAATTACAGTACGAAAAACTCATATGTTTTTTACTAATACTGGAATCTAAAAATCCATCTGATGAGGGAGTCTTAGTGTAAAATTTTCTAGATCAAAGACCATGAGTTTAGAATCTTGAGGATCTATAACTCCAATAGCTAATAAAAGTAATTTCCTTTGTGATGGACATGATTGTAGCACTTCTAAGGCCGACATTGCCGAAGGGGATATCACCAAGTCTTCAACAATGTTGTAATTCTGAGTAGCTCTCGCATGTGGATTGAAAGTTGATTTTCGAAGTATACCTTTAGCAGGTGGTTTAATCACTAGATCAAGATTAGGTTTCCTGATGTGAATTGGATCTGAAACCGAAGGAGATACAACTGGTGTTTGACTAGAATTATCTGTCTCTTTACCAATTATAGGATTTTTACTTCCATAGTCTTGTGATCGTGTCACAACCATAACCTCAGACATCATTAAAATATATGCCCATGAATTTGAAGATCCTATCATTTTTCTATCTTAAGTGGGAAAAGGATCCTTCAAGACAATAGGTGTGGGTGAACCTTTGATGAATTTAGAGACCTCGGACCGATGTGGGCACTATTTGGTAAAGTGATCCTCGTCATAGATAAGACAAGGATAACGAGGTTTCTACTTATCATCTGATGGTTCATTCTTTTCAGTTTTCTCTTTGGGAGAGGAAGTTTGTTTGTTTTTATTTTTTCCTTTCTTCTTATTACCGGTTTTAGATTTAGCTATAGATGAATCTACAACATGAATGTCGGCAGAAGTTTCAAGGGAAGAACATCCTTTCGATGAATCTGGTAAATTTATGATAGGAGAAGTAGTTTTGGAGGACTTCTTCTTATTCTTATTAGTGCTAACTAAACCAATTACACCATCTGCTACATAAGAACCTGAAGGAGTTGCAGTTATTTGACCACGACGTGGTAAGTCAGGAATTTTTTCGTATAAAATACTAGATTGTGTATATACAAGATCTAAGTACTAAGCTTGAGCAATGACTTTTTCTTCTGGAACAACCCCTCCCTTAGCCACATATTCAATGATCTTTGGAAGCAATGATTTGATAAACCATTTTTCCAAAATTTGATCCAGAATAAAAAAATTCACTAAACGTCTTCTACATCTCCATTCATGTATGTGATATGATATGTACGTAGACATAGATTGTTTTAATGAAGTCAAGGTTTTCGTGCCATTGTCTTATCGGAATGGAAATTGAAAGTGTGTTAAGAAAGTTGTTGCTAACGTGTTGAAATTGTTGAATGAGCCACGTGGTATTCAATATACCATTTTGCAGCTAAACCTATCAGTGTTCTCTGAAATAGTCTTAATTGAATGGAATCATCGATTAAAGAGTTGGATGCGCACTAGAGGTGGTAAGTCATGACATGGTTTGAGGGGTCTTCTCCTGATTTACATTGAAATTATGAATATCATTGGGAAACTTATTAGGCACTGGCGGCCAATACTGAAGATAATAAATCGGATCATTCATTAGAAGCAAAAAATCGGGTAAATCCAAAGTTGCTATGAATGGTAACCAACGATTAGGGTCCTGCTAAGCAATTGATAACCTTGTGGAACTATACCAGTACCAGGAGGAGGATATCCATGATATCCTAGAATATCCTGTGCATTCGGGATTGGAATGCCTCCCAGATAACTAGGGTTGGCCAGACCATACTGAGGTTGAGCTGGCATTTGATACATGTAACCAGGGTACGGATGATGTTGGTATATTAGATTATGTGATACAGGTCCATATTGATACTACCCTTGATATAGTTGATAAACAAACTGAGGTTGGCTTGTTACAATTGTTCTTGTACCAGGTTGTCCCACAGGCATCTAAACAGTAGTTTGAACTATGGGTCCAGGTTATTTTTCAGTGACTGGAGGGATTTTTTGTGATACTTGAGGTGTTGTAGAAATAGGGGCTATAAAAATTCTAGGGATAGGTGTGGTAGGTTGAACAGAAGTTGGTGCAGCAGTTTTAGGTGGAGTTCTATGTGTACTCGAACCAGGCTATTGAACATTAGTAGGTGCAGATACATGTGGTATAACTTGAAGCATAGGTTGGACAGGTTGCTGGATTTGACTATAACCAATTGGCTGACTAGGTTTATTATAAGGTACTTGCCTGTTAGCTTGCAAATTATTTTTATTTGGTATCGGATTCTACACCATGTTTACTCCAGGATATGGAGCTCCCATTGAAAGTTATGCTGCATAAGATGGACCATAAACAGGTTGATAATTTGAAACATATGTTTGATAGTTGGCTGGATAATTCTTACTAAAAAATTGACCTCCCTGAAACAATTGTTGTTCCTGATAGAACTGCGGCCCTAAAGAAGGTTGTTGTGCTTGGAAATACTATTGCCCTGGTATATGGTATTGTCCTTGAAGAGGTTGCAGACCCTGAATAGAGTATTTCCCTTGAGGTTGATATTGTCCTTGAGGTATGTATTCTCCTTGAGGTGTGCACTGTCCTTGCGGTATGTACCATCCTTAAGGTGTGTACTGCCCTTGAGGATGCACCCCAGGTAGTAAATTACTACCTTGGGGATGCCCTCCAGGTGCTAAGTTATTACTTTGAGGGTCAGGGTTAGGAGTGTTTCCAGACATCATGTAAACTTGTTCCACGTTCAAATTTTCAGTATGTGATGCATTTGGGCCAGGTGATTGGATAAGTTTTTCAGGAGAAGGAGCTTCTCCTGAGAAAGTAACAGAAAGCGACTGGTACCCCGAAAGGAAGCCATGAAAGATAATAAGCTCTAATGTCATGACAAAGCTTCTAAAGAAAGAAAAACGAGGCGTAATTGTACAATTATGCTCACTAGAAGTTCCAACATCAAAATCATTTCTTTCTGCAGATATCCAACAAGTCTTGGACAACCATTCCAAGGTGTTTGAAACTCCCAAAGGACTCCAACCTATTCGTGATCATGATCATGCTATTCATTTGATTCCAGGAAGTGTTCCTCCAAACATCAGGCCTTATAGATATCCTTATGTCCAAAAGAGCGAAATTGAACGCATAGAGTTGCAAAAATGTTGGGAATTGAGTATAATTCAACCTGGTGAGTTCTTTCTCTGCTCTGCCATTCTTAGGCACACCAAGAAGGATGGATCATGGTGCATGTGTCGGATTATAGGGAGCTCAATAAGCTCACCATTAAAGATAAATTTCCTATCCACAGTGATTGATGAATTATTGGATGAATTACATGGAGCAATTTATTTTACCAAGTTGGATCTCCATTTAAGATATCATCAAATTAGAATGAAGACCAAAGATATTCCAAAAACAACATTTCTAACTCATGAGGATCATTATGAATTTTTGGTCGTGACTTTTGGCCTTAACAATGCACCTTCTACATTTCAATGGTTCATGAATTCCATTTTCAAACCCTTCCTCAGAAAATTTTTGTTAGTATTTTTTGATGATATAATAATATACATCAGGTCTTGGAAGGATCATGTTCAACATGTTGACAGGGTGCTCAAACTGTGCCGGGAGAAGCTTGATTATATGCAAAAACCTCCAAATGTTTCTTTGGAGTACAAGAGGTGGAATATCTGGGTCATATTGTATCTCACAAGGGTGTTAAGGTAGACCATAACAAAATTAAAGCCACTAAGGAATGGAAATTCCCCACAACCATAAAGCAATTGCGAGGATTTCTAGGGTTAACAGGGTATTATCACAAGGTTGTTAAGAATTATGGGAGAATAGCAACACCTCTAACAACGTTATTGAATAAAGATGCATTTTCATGGAATCTTGAAACAACTAAGGCCTTTGAACATCTTAAAGAGGCAATGTGCCTAACACCGGTCTTAGATACACCAGACTTCACAAAAACCTTTATTGTGGAATGCGATGCCTCAGGAAATTGAATTGGTGCCGTTTTAATGCGGGAAGAAGACCCATTGCTTTGAAAGTCGTCCAATCAAAGGAAAGTATTTACGAAACCTATTTATGAGAAGTAAATGTTAGCAATATTGCATGCACTAAAGAAATGGAGAACTTACCTAATGGGAAGACACTTCAAGGTAAAAACTGATCATGATAGTCTTAAACACTTTTTGGAAAAAAGACTATCTTCAGAAGAGCAGCAAAAATGGGTCACAAAGATGTTGGGTTATTACTTTGAAATAATCTACAAAAAAAGGAAACAAAATGTTGTTGCGGATGCACTCTCAAGAAAGGATGTGGATGTGGAAGCATTGCTTTGTGCTATTTCTATTATCCAACCTGATTGGATAATCGAAGCAAGGGATGAATGGAAGAATGACGGAGAGGTGTGGACACTCATTCAAAATTTGTAGCAAGATCCCAATACGTCTTATACATTTAGTTGGAAAAATGATTCATTGTGGTAAAAATATTGCTTATATATTTGTAATAATTCCCAACTCAAACAAAATATTCTTTTGGCATTTCACACCTCCCCCTTAGGAGGGAAATCGGGATTTTTAAAAACTTACCACAGTGTCAAGAAGGAATTTTTTTGGGATGGCCTTAAATCTAATACTCAAATTTTTGTGGCGGAGATATTTTGGTTTGCAGTAGAGAGGAATAAATTTGAGAAAATTAAGACCCGAGGACTTCTACAACCTTTATCCATTCCAAGTCAACGTTGGGAGGATATTTCAATGGATTTTATCACAAGTTTACTTAAGTCCAAAGGAAAGAGTGTCATCATGGTGGTAGTTGATAGACTTACCAAATATGCACAATTTTGTGCATTATCTCATCCATTTTAAGCAAGTACATTTGCTACTGAATTTATGGAAACAATTCAAAAGCTTCATGGAAACCCAAATATTATTGTAAGTGACATAGATCCCATTTATGCTAGAAATTTTTGGATGCAATTATTTTCTTGTTTTTGTACTCAACTAGCTCATAGCTCATCGTATCATCATCAATCCGATGGTGAAATTGAGATAGTGAATAAATGTTTGGAAGGATATATTTGTTGTTTTGCATCTGATAAGAAAACATAATGGGTCAAGTAGTTACCTCTCGCTGAATGGTGGCATAACACTTCCTTCCATTTTGCAGCAAAACTGACCCCATTTATGGCACTTCTTTATGGATATCATCCACCATCCATCACATCATATTTAAGAGAAAATTCGAAGGTTCAAGCAGTGGAAGATCACATCGAGCATCAGCAAGAAGTTCTCCAACTCTTAAAGGATAACTTTACTTTGGCACAAAATCGAATGAAACAACAGGCAGATCAACATCGCAGTGAGAGAAGTTTTGATGTAGGAGATTGGGTGTTTTTACGGCTACAACCATACAAACAAATGCCCCTCAAGCAAGCTAAGAAGGATAATAAATTATCACCAAATTACTATGGTCCTTACAAGGTGTTGCAAAAGATTGGTACTATGGCATAAAAATTGTAGCTTCCTGCTTCTTCATGAGTGCCTTCCTGCTTCTTCATGAGTGCATCCAATTTTCCATGTTTCATGCTTAAAGAAGTTTATAGGTGAAAATCTTCCAGTTCAAACAATATTGCCAGAACTTGATGAGAAAGGAAAAATAATATTAGAGCACAGACGGTCATGGAAACAAGAACTCGGCATTATGGAACGATCAATTTGAGTATCTCATCAAGTGGAAGAATTTATACACTGAAGGTTCTACATGGGAGGATGAAAAATTTATACAGAAGCACCCAGAGCTACTCAAGCGTTGAGGACAACGCTTTTTTGAAGGAGAGGGGCATGTTAGGTCCCTATATTACTAGTATAGTACCTTATTGTTGTTAGTGTAACCCCTTTATTGTTATTATTGTACCCTTGTAACCCCCATTTTTGTTATTATTGTGCCCTTAAATTATTATTGTTAGGTCGGCTAGGATTACATTGGGGCCCACTAGGATTACATTATGGCCCCATGGACTCCTATATATAGAAAGGAGATTTTGTAAATTGAATCATCCAAGAATTGTTCATTCATGTAATGTATTGGAGGTTGCCCCCTCGAAGTGGCTTATTTCTAAGGCATTGATATTTTTCTTTTCTTCTATTTTGGAGTTGGTTTCACAACATTTGGTATCAGAGCTTTGGATTCTAGGGTTTTTCTCCTCCAAACAGGTCATCGTGGAATTTTCGCTATAACGTTTTTTCTACGAAGGTTCAAAAGCTGCAATTTTTAGAGTGCGAATAAAAAATCTTGAGGAACATCATCGCAAAATTTCAGAGCTTCGTTCACAACATTTTCGGAGATATGATCTGTAGAAGTTAGGTCTTTTTTCAGGCTCCTAAACAGGTCATCATGGAATTTGTGCTATAACTTTTTTTCTACGAAGGTTATGAATCTGAAATTTTTAGGGTGCGAAGGTGAAGTCCTGAGGAAACGTGTCACAAAATTTTAGAGCTTGGTTCGCAATATGTTTGGAGATATGATTTGTGGAATGTAGTGCTTTTTCGAGCTCTCCGGGTGTTCTCAAAGAGGTGATCGTGGGAAAATTTCAATAACTCTCTCTCTGAGCATCGGATTGGAGTGCCGTAAAAAGTGGTCACAATTAAATGGACTATAGTTTCTTGGATATCAATTTCAGAGGTGAAGGATGAAACAATGACATGTGGCAATTCGTACAAGTTCACTCTATTGAACCAGTCCATAATTAGGTCATTGTGGGAGATTGGACATAACTTTGTCTTGGAGAATACAAATTATGTCAGAACTGTGGCATTCAAAAGAGAATTTAGAGGGCTACTTCAGTGCTGAATTTTAGATATTTAAGAGCCACAATCATAGAGATAATCTAATTTCAATATCGATCTCCTCAAAATCAAGAAAAAGGTGTGTATTTGTTTTTCCGAATTGCATAAGTCTTGTTTGAAAAATCAATTTGAATTGATTCCAAGGGCATATTGTATAATAGATATTAGTATTGGGTTCTAAAAAATGCCCCGTAAAAATAATTCAACACCCATTAAGCCTTCAGAAGGCTCTACTATGACTCATGAAGATGAAGAATTGCAACATGATCTATCAAAATTACAAGAGCAAGTGCACCAAATTTAGCTCTCGCAAAGAGCAGCAAAAAATGAAATGGAAGTTTTGAAGAAAGGCGTGGAAGCAAATATGGATGGTGTGAAGAATAATATGGATGGTTTGAAGAATAATATGGATGGTTTGAATAAAGGCATGGAATCTAAGATAGATGGCATGGAATCTAAGATGGATGAAATGGAAGCTAAGATCGATGAAAAAATGGAAAACATGAAGAATGATCTAAAAGTAGACATGGAAGGTTTGACAAAGTTGATACAAGAAATGTTTCCTAATGGTGAAAATATAGTAGAGGAAACTCATGATGAGAACAAAATAAATGTTAATCATGATTTCATAAACTCTCTAATGTTGGTGGGAAGAACCACCATATTCCAAAGATGGATATGAGGAAGTTTTATGGCAAGGATCTTGTAACATGGATACTACAGATGGAGCAATATTTTGATCTCAATAATGTGAAAAGCACACAAAAGGTACGCATTGCAACTTTACATTTAGAACAAAATACATTTGTATGGTATCGATGGCTTTGCTCCCATAAAAAAATTGTCACTTGGTCAATTTTTATGGAGGAAATGATAGCACATTATGAGGATACAAAGAGTAACACCTTGTTTAGCCAATTGGTAAATCTCAAACAAAAGGGTTCAGTAGTGTAGCACATTAGGACTTCCAAAAATTGAATATAAGGGTAAGCGATATTCTAGAGGCCTATCACGAGTTGATCTCTTCATAGGCACATTTAAAGGTCGTCAACATGAAGTTCACGTTTTGGAACCTGATTCATTAGAGAAGGCATTCAGGTTGGAAAGAAAAATTGAATGTAAAATTATGGATGAAGCCTACCACTCACTTCTACTAAAAGAAGAGTGTTTCTACGCCTAGATTTCCACAACCTACAAGGTTGACACCACAACAATTGGAAGAAAAAAGAGCAAAAGGGCTTTGCTACAGTTGTGATAGAAAATACACTAAAGTTCATATGTGTGTTGAGAATAAATTATTTTACATAGATTGTGAAGAAGAAGAAGAAGAAAATGAACAAGAAGAGGATATACACCAGGAACCGGCCCTAGAAGAGGAAGAAATGAATCCGACCATATCATGTAATGCACTGGCAGGAATTACCACTCCTCAAACTCTCAAGATAGCAGGACAGATCAAGAAGAAAAAGGTAATAGTGTTGATTGATTCAGTAGCACCCATAATTTTGTTCATTGTAAGGTAGCCAAGGAATTAAATTGTTTCCTATACCCAGCACCAGAATGCCAAGTGATGGTTGAAAATGGAGGAACTATAAATTGCTCTGGGAAATGCCATAATATCAAGCTAACCATGTGGGAATATGTATTGACTTGTCCAATGCTTTCCATTCCTATGGGAGGTGCTGATGTTGTACTAGGAGTACAATGGTTACAATCTTTGGGGACGGTAGCTTTTAATTTTCAACTTTTCTTGAAATTTTTTTCAGAAGGAAAGGAAGTTGAATTACGAGGTATAGCAGGGAAGCCAGGAAGGATAATAAGCTCTAATGTCATTACAAATCTTATAAAGAAAGAACAACAAGGCGTAATTGCACAATTATGCTCACTAGAAGTTCCAAAATCAAAATCATCTATTCCTGCAGATCTCCAACAAGTCTTGGACAATCATTACAAGGTGTTTGAAACTCCAAAAGGACTCCCAGCTACTTGTGATCATGATCATGCTATTCATTTGATTCCAGAAAGTGTTCCTCCAAACATCGGGCCTTATAGATATCCTTACGTCCAAAAGAGCAAAATTGAATGTATGATTGAAAAAGTGTTAAAAGGCGGGTATAAATTCAACAGTCAAATTGTTCTCATCCTACCGTAGTATTGGTACACGAAGGATGGATCATGGTGAATGTGTATAATATTATAGGGAGCTCAATAAGCTCACCATTAAAGATAAATTTCCCATTCCTGTGATTGATGAATTATTGGATGAATTACATGGAGCAATTTATTTTACCAGATTGGATCTTCGTTCAGTGTATCATCAAATTAGAATGAAGACTGAGGATATTCCAAAAACAACATTTCGAACTCATGAGGGTCATTATGAATTTTTGGTCATGCCTTTTGGCCTTACGAATGCACCTTCTAAATTTCAAGGGTTGATGAATTCCATTTTCAAACCCTTCCTTAGAAAATTTGTGCTAGTATTTTTTGATGATATACTAATCTACAGCAGGTCTTGGAAGGATCACGTTGAACATGTTGACAGGGTGCTCAAACTATTGCAGGAAAAACAATTATATGAAAAAACATCCAAATGTTTCTTTGGAGTACGAGAGGTGGAATATCTGGGTCATATTGTATCTCACGAGGATGTTAAGGTAGACCCTAACAAAATTAAAGCCATTAAGGAATGGAAAGTCCCCACAACCATAAAGCAGTTGTGATTATTTCTCGGGTTAACAGGGTATTATCACAATTTTTTTAAGAATTATGGGAGAATAGTAGCACCTCTAACAACATTATTGAAGAAAGATGCATTTTCATGGACTCCTGAAGCAACTAAGGCCTTTGAACATCTTAAAGAGGCAATTTTCCTAGCACCGGTCTTAGCTATGCCGGACTTCACAAAAACCTTTACTGTGGAATGTGATGCCTCAGGAAATGGAATTGGTGTTGTTTTAATGCAATAAGGAAGACCCATTGCTTTTGAAATTCTTCCAATCAAAGAAAAGTATTTATAGAAAAATATTTATGAGAAGGAAATGTTAGTAATGCTACATGCACTAAAGAAATGGCGAACTTCCCTAATGGGAAGACACTTAAAGGTAAAAACTGATCATGATAGTCTTAAACACTTTTTGGAACAAAGACTATCTTCAAAAGAGCAGTAAAAATGGGTCAAAAAGATGTTGGGTTATGACTTTGAAATAATCTACAAAAAAAGGAAGCTAAATGTTGTTGCAGATTCACTCTCAAGAAAGAATGAAGAAGTGGAAGCATCGCTTTGTGCCATTTCTATTATCCAACCAGATTGGATAACCGAAGCAAGAAATGAATGGAAGAAGGAAAAAGATGTATGGACACTCATTCAAAAGTTGCAGCAAGATCCTAGTACATCTGATACATTTAGTTGGAAAAATGATTCCTTATGGTAGAAAGATTTCTTGTATATTTGTAATAATTCCCAACTAAAACAAAAGATTCTTCTGGAATTGCACACTTCTCCTTTAGGAGGAAACTCAAGATTTTTAAAAATTGCACACTTCTCCTTTGGGATGGCCTTAAATTTGATATTCAACCAAACAAAATCATCTATTTCTACAGATATCAAATTTAAGGCCATCCCAAAAAAATGTCCCTCAAGCAAGCTATGAAGGATAATAAATTATCGCCAAAGTACTATGGTCCTTACAAGGTGTTGCAAAAGATTGGTACTATGGCATACAAATTGGAGCTTCCTGCTTCTTCGCGAGTGCATCTAGTTTTCCATGTTTCATGCTTAATGAAGGTTATAGGTGAAAATCTTCCAGTTCAAACAATATTGTCAGAACTTGATGAGGAAGGAAAAATCATATTGGAACCTGAAGCGGTCACGGAAACAAGAACTCGACAGCTACGAAATCGATCAATTTCAGAGTATCTCATCAAGTGGAAGAACTTACCCACTGAAGATTCTACATGGGAGGATGATAAGTTTTTACAGAAGCACCCAGAGGTACTCAAGCGTTGAGGACAACAATTTTTTGAAGGAGAGGGGCATGTTAGGTCCCTATATTACTAGTATAGTCCCTTATTGTTATTAGTATAACCCCCTTATTGTTATTATTGTAGCCTTGTAACCCCCATTTTGTTATTATTGTGCCCTTAAATTATTATTGTTAGGTCGACTAGGATTACATTGTGGCCCACTAGGATTACATTATGGCCACATGGACTCTTATATATAAAAAGGAGGTTTTGTAAATTGTATCATCCAAGAATTGTTCATTTATGTAATGTATTGGAGGTTGCCCCCTCAAAGTGGCTTATTTCTAATGCATTGATATCTCTTTTATTTTATTTTTGGAGCTGGTTACACAACATTTGGAAAATGGAAAACAATAACCCTTGGGCTTCCATGTAGCTTTTCAATTGTGTCCATAAATGTAGTAGCAACTGTACTTGCTTTAAATGGATGAGATAATGCACAAAAATGTGCATACTTGGTAAGTCTATCAACTACCACCATGATGACACTCTTTCCTTCGGACTTAGGTAAACCTGTGA
This sequence comes from Pinus albicaulis, assembly GCA_034641835.2. Taxonomy (NCBI): domain Eukaryota; kingdom Viridiplantae; phylum Streptophyta; class Pinopsida; order Pinales; family Pinaceae; genus Pinus; species Pinus albicaulis. Next base: position 141,510,698 of record CM076573.1, read on the forward strand.
TAAAATCCATTGAAATCTCCTCCTAATGTTGACTCAGAATGGATAAAGGTTGTATAAGTCTCAGGTTCTTAATTGTCTCAACTTTATTCTGCTGGCAAACCAAACATTCCGCCACAAAATTTTGAATATCACTTATAAGGCCATCCAAAAAGAATTATTTCTTCACCCTGTGGTAAGTTTTTAAAAATCCCGAGTGTCCTCCTAAAGGAGAAGTGTGCAATTCCAAAAGAATCTTTTGTTTTAGTTGGGAATTCTTACAAAGATATAAGTGATCTTTGTACCATAAGGAATCATTTTTCCAACTAAATGTATCAGATGTACTAGGATCTTGCTGCAACTTTTGAATGAGTGTCCATACATCTTTGTCCTTCTTCCATTCATCTCTTGCTTCAGTTATCCAATCTGGTTGGATAATAGAAATGGCACAAAGCAATGCTTCCACCTCTTCATTATTTCTTGAGAGTGCATCCGCAACAACATTAAGCTTTCCTTTTTTGTAGATTATTTCAAAGTCATAACCCAACATCTTTGTGACCCATTTTTGCTGCTCTTCTGAAGATAGTCTTTGTTCCAAAAAGTGTTTAAGACTATCATGATCAGTTTTTACCTTGAAGTGTCTTTCCATTAGGTAAGTTCGCCATTTCTTTAGTGCATGCAGTATTGCTAACATTTCCTTCTCATAAATAGGTTTTTGTAAATACTTTCCTTTGATTGGACGACTTTCAAAAGAAATGGGTCTTCCTTCCGGCATTAAAACTGCACCAATTCCATTTCCTGAGGCATCACATTCCACAATAAAGGTTTTTGTGAAGTCTGGCGTAGCTAAGATCGGTGCTAGGCACATTGCCCCTTTAAGATGTTCAAAGGCCTTAGTTGCTTCAGGAGTCCATGAAAATGCATCTTTCTTCAATAATGTTGTTAGAGGTGCTGCTATTCTCCCATAATTCTTAACAAACTTGCGATAATACCCTGTTAACCCAAGAAATCCTCGAAACTGCTTTATGGTTGTGGGGACTTTCCATTCCTTAATGGCTTTAATTTTGTTAGGGTCTACCTTAACACCCTCGTGAGATACAATATGACCCAGATATTCCACCTCTTGTACTCCAAAGAAAAATTCGGATGTTTTTGCATATAATGTTTCTTCTGCAATAGTTTGAGCACCCTGTCAACATGTTCAACATGATCCTTCCAAGACCTGCTGTAGATTAGTGTATCGTCAAAAAATACTAGCACAAATTTTCTAAGGGTTTGAAAATGGAATTCATCAACCCTTGAAATGTAGAAGGTGCATTGGTAAGGCCAAAAGGCATGACCAAAAATTCATAATGTCCCTCATGAGTTCGAAATGTTGTTTTTGGAATATCTTCAGTCTTCATTCTAATTTGATGATATCCTGAACGAAGATCCAACTTGGTAAAACAAATTGCTCCATGTAATTCATCCAATAATTCATCAATCACAGGAATGGGAAATTTGTCTTTAATGGTGAGCTTATTGAGCTCCCTATAATCTGGACACATTCGCCATGAGCCATCCTTCTTGTGTACCAATACTACAGGAGCAGAGAAAGAACTTTGACTAGGTTGAATTATACCCGCCTCTAACCTTTCTGCAATCATACGTTCAATTTCACTCTTTTGGACAGGGATATCTATAAGGCCTGATGTTTGGAGGAAAACTTCCTGGAATCAAATGAATAGCATGATCATGATCACGAATAGGTGGGAGTCCTTTGGGAGTTTCAAACACCTTGGAATGATTATCCAAGACTTGTTGGAGATCTGCAGAAATAGATAATTTTGATGTTGGAACTTCTAGTGAGCATAATTGTGCAATTACGCCTCTTTTTTATTTCTTTAGAAGATTTTTCATGACATTAGAGCTTATTATCTTTCCCAGATTCCCTACAATACCCCGTAATTCGACTTCCTTTCCTTCTGAAAAAAAATTCAAGAAAATTTCTTGAAAATTAAAAGCTACCGTCCCCAAAGATTGTAACTATTGTAGTCCTAGTACAACATCATCACCTCCCATAGGAATGGAAAGCTTTGGACTATTCAATACATATCCTCCCATAGTTAGCTTGATATTATGGCATTTTCCAGAGTAATTTATAGTTCCTCCATTTGCAACCATCACTTGACATTATGGTGTTGGGTATAGGAAACATTTTAATTCCTTGGCTACCTTACAATGAATAAAATTAAGGGTGCTACCTAAATCAATCAACACTATTACCTTTTTCTTCTTGATATGTCCTTCTATCTTGAGATTTTGAGGAGTGGTGATTCCTACCAATGCATTACATGATATGGTCGGACTCATTTCTTCCTCTTCTACGATTGGTTCCTGGTGTATATCCTCTTCTTATTCATTTTCTTCTTCCTCTTCACAATCTATGTAAGATAATTTCTTCTCAGCACACTTATGACCTTTAGTGTATTTTCTATCACAACTGTAGCAAAGTCCTTTTGCTCTTTCCAATTATTGTGGAAATCTAGGCATAACAACACTTCCTTCTTTATAGAAGTGAGTGGTAGGCTTCCTTGTTGCCATAATTTTACATTCACTCTCTTGCCAACCTGAATGCCTTCTCCAATGAATTAGGTTCCAAAACGCGAACTTCATGTTGGATGTTATCCTTTAAAGTGCCTATGAAGAGATCAATCCTGTGTTCCTCTGGAATATCAGTTACCCTTATATTCAATTTTTGGAATTCCTCAATGTGCTCCCCCACTAAACCCTTTTGTTTGAGATTTATTAATTGGCTAAAGAAGGTGTTGCTCTTTGTATCCTCATAATGCGCTATCATTTCCTCCTTAAAAATTGACCAAGCGACAATTTTTTTATGGGAGAAAATCCATCGATACCATACAAATGTATTTTGTTCTAAATGTAAAGTTGCAATGCGTACCTTTTGTGTGTTTTGCACATTATGGAGATCAAAATATTGCTCCATCTGTAGTATCCATGTTACAGGATCCTTTCCATCAAACTTCCTCATATCAATTTTTTGAATATGGTGGTTCTTCTCGCCAACATTAGAGTTTATGAAATCATGATTAACATTTATTTTTTTCTCATCATGAGTTTCCTCTACTATCTTTTCACCATTAGGAAACATTTCTTCTATCAACTTTGTCAAACCTTCTATGTCTGCTTTTAGATCATTCTTCATGTTTTCCATTTTAGCTTCCATGTCATCCATCTTAGATTCCATGCCATCTATCTTAGATTCCATGCCTTTCTTCAAACCATCCATATTATTCTTCAAATCATCCATATTATTCTTCACACCATCCATCTTTGCTTCCATGCCTTTCTTCAAAACTTCCATTTAATTTTTTGCTGCTCTTTGCGAGAGCGAAATTTGGTGCACTTTCTCTTGTAATTTTGATAGATCATGTTGCAATTTTTCATCTTCATGAGTCATAGTAGAGCCTTATAAAGGCTTAATGGGTGTTGAATTATTTTTACGAGACATTTTTTAGAACCCAATACTGATATATATTCTACAATATGCCCTTGGGATCAATTCAAATTGATTCTTCAAACAAGACTTATGCAATTCGGAAAAAAAATACACACCTTTTTCTTTCTTTTGAGGAGCTCGATATTGAAATTGGATTATATCTGTGATTGCGGCTCTTCAATATCTGAAATTTAGCCTTGTAGTATCCCTCTGAAGCTTCTTTCCAATTCCACAAGTCTAATATGATTTGGATTCTTCAAGACAAAGTTATGTCCAATCTCCCACAATGAACCAATTTTGGACTCATTCAGTAGAGTAAACTTGTATGACTTTCCACATGTCACTGTTAGATCCTTTGGCTCTAAAAACTACAGTCCATGTTCTTACCACCACTTTTTACGGCACTCCAATCTGATGCTCAGAGAGAGAGTTATGAAGATTTTCCCATGATCACCTCTTTGAGATGAAATTCAGGAGCTTTAAAAAGCACTACCTTCCACAGATCATATCTCCTAAAATATTGCGAACCAAGCTCTAAATTTTTTTTACGATGTTCCTTAGGATTTCGGCTTCACACCCTAACAATTTCAGCTTTTGAAACTTCATATAACAAAATTTATAGTGAAAATTCCACGATGACCTGTTTAGGAGCCGGAAAAAAGACCTAACTTCCACAGATCGTATCTCCCAAAATATTGCGAACCAAGCTCTGAAATTTTTTGACGATGTTCCTTAGGATTTCAGCTTCGTACCGTAAAAATTTTAGCTTCTCAAAATTCGAAAAAAAAAAATTGTAGTGAAAATTCCATGATGATCTGTTTGGAGTAGCGAAACCCTAGAATCCAAAGCTCTGATACCAAAAGAGCTATGAGCTAATTGAGATATCAATGCCTTAGAACATTTGGTATCAGAGCTTTGGATTCTAGGGTTGCGCTGCTCCAAACAGGTCATCGTGGCATTTGTGCCATAAATTTTTTTCTACGAAGTTTCAGAAGCTGAAATTTTTAGGGTGTGAAGCTAAAATCCTGAGGAACATCGTCGAAAATTTCAGAGCTTGCTTCACAATATTTTCGGAGATATGATCTGTGGAAGTTAGGGTTTTTTTGCAGGCTCCTGGATTTAACCTAAACAGGTCATCGTGGAAGTTTCACTATACATTTTTTTCGACGAAGGTTCAGAAGCTGAAATTTTTAGAACGCGAAGCCAAAATGCTAAGGAAGATCATCGAAAAATTTTAGAGCTTGTTTCATAATATTTTCGGAGATATGGTCTGTGGAATTTAGGGCTTTTTCAGGCTCCCAAATTTCATGTCAAAGAGGTGATCGTGGGAAAATATTCATAACTCTCTCTCTGAGCATTAGATTGGAATTCTGTAAAAAGTGGCCACAAGTAAATAGACTATTATTTCTTTTCTATCAATTTCAGAGCTGAAGGAGGAAACCGTGACACGTGGCAAGCCATACAAGTTCGCTCTACTGAATCAGTCCATAATTAGGTCATTCTGGGAGATTGGACATAACTTTGCCTTGAAGAATCCAAATAAGGTCAGACCTGTGGCATTCGAAATAGGATTCAGAGGGCTGCTTCAGGGCCAAATTTTAGATATTGAAGATCTGAAATTACAAAGAGAATTCAGTTTCAATATATAGATACTCAAAATCAAGAAAAAGGTGTGTACTTGTTTTTTAAAATAGCATAACGTTTGTTTGAAAAAGCAGTTTGAAGTGATTCCAAGGGAATATTGAAGAATTTTTATCAGTAATGGGTTCTATAATGGCTGTAGAAAATAATTCCATACCCATTAAGACCTCAGAAAGCTATACTATGATGCATGAAGAGGAAGAATTGCAATATGAGATATCAAAATTATGGTACCAAGTGCAACAAATTTCGATCTTACGAAGAGAAACCGAAGATGACATAAATAGTTTAAATGAAAAAATGGAGGCTAATTTGGATTGTTTGAAGGATCAAATAAAATCTATTATGGATGATAAAGTAGTGGAATATCACATCGAGCATCAACAACAAGTTCTCCAACTCTCAAAGGATAACCTAAATTTGGTGCAAAATCAAATGAAACAACCGGAAGATCAACATCACAACGAAAGAAGTTCTGAAGAATTCACAGAAACAAGAACTCAAAAAGTACAATTAATTTTAGATTATCTTAGCAAGTGGAAGAACCTTCCTGTAAAATATTCCACATGGGAGGATGAGAATTTTATACAGAAGCATCAAGAAATAATCAAGCGTTGAGGACAACACTTGTTTGAAGGAGAGGGGCATGTTAGGTCCCTATATTACTAGTGTAGTCCCTTATTATGTTAGTTTAGACCCATTTATTGTTATTTTTGTACCCCTGTAACCCCCATATTGTTATTATTATGCCCTTACATCATTATTGTTAGGTCGGCTAGGATTACATTGTGGCCTCATGGACTCCTATATATAGAAAGGAGGTTTTGTCATTTATATCATCGAAGATTTTTTCATTCATGTAATGTATTGGAGGTTTCCCCCTCGAAGTGGCTTATTTCTAAGGCATTGATATATCTTTTCTTCTATTTTTGGAGTTGGTTTCACAACATTCAAATTGGTTACAAATGTTGTGTAACCAGCTCCAAAAATAGAAGAAAAGAGATATCAACGCCTTATAAATAAGCCACTTCGAGGGGGAAACCTCCAATACATTACATAAATGAACAATTCTTGGATGATACAATTTACAAAACCTCCTTTCTATATATAGGAGTCCATAGGGCCATAATGTAATCCTAGTGGGGCCACAATGTAATCCTAGCCGACCTAACAATAATAATTTAAGGGCACAATAATAACAATATGGGGGTTACAAGGGTACAATAATAACAATAAGTGGGTTACACTAACAACAATAAGGGACTATACTAGTAATATAGGGACCTAACATGCCCCTCTCCTTCAAAAAAGTGTTGTCCTCAACGCTTGAGTAGCTCCAGGTGCTTCTGTATAAATCATATCAGACTTGTGGCATTGGAAAGAAGCTTCAGAGGGCTACTACAGGGCTGAATTTCAGATATTGAGGTTCCACAATTATAGAGATAATTCAATTTCAATATCGAGCTCCTCAAAAGAAAGTAAAAGGTGTGTATTGTTTTTTCCAAATTGCATAAGTCTTGTTTGAAGAATCAAGTTGAATTGATTGCAAGGGCATATTGTAGAACATATATCAGTATTGGATTCTAAAATGGCCCCTAAAAATAATTCAACACCCATTAAGCCTTTGGAAAGCTCTACTATGACTCATGAAGATGAATAATGGCAACATGACATATCAAAATTACAAGAGCAAGTGCAACAAATTTCACTTTCACAAAGAGCAACAAAAAATGACATGGAAGTTTTGAAGAAAGGCGTGGAAACTAAGATGGATGGTTTGAAGAAAGGTGTGAAATCTAAGATAGATGGCATGGAGGTTGGCATGGAATCTAAGATGGATGACATGGAAGCTAAGATCAATGAGAAAATGGAAAACATGAAGAATGTTCTAAAAGCAGACATGGAAGGTTTGACAAAGTTGATAGAAGAAATATTTCCTAATGGTGAAAAGATAGTAGAAGAACCTCATGATGAGAACACAATAACTGTTAATCGTGATTTCATAAACTCTAATGTTGGTGGGAAGAACCACCATATTCCAAAAATGGATATGAGGAAGTTTGATGGAAAGGATCCTGTAGCATGGATACTATAGATGGAGCAATATTTTGATCTCCATAACATTCAAAACACACAAAAGGTACGCATTGCAACTTTACATTTAGAAAAACATACATTTGTATGGTATCGATGGCTTTGCTCCCATAAAAAAATTGTCACGTGGTCAATTTTTATGGAGGAAATGATAGCACATTATGAGGATACAAAGAGCAACACCTTCTTTAGCCAATTGATAAATCTTAAACAAAAGGGTTTAGTGGGGCAACACATTGAGGACTTCCAAAAAATGAATATAAGGGTAACTGATATTCCAGAGGAACACAGGATTGATCTCTTCATAGGCACTTTAAAGGATAACATCCAACATGAAGTTCATGTTTTAGAACCTGATTCATTGGAGAAGGCATTTAGGTTGGCAAGAAAAGTTGAATGTAAAATTATGGCGACAAGGAAGCCTACCACTCAATTCTATAAAGAAGGAAGTGTTGCTACGCCTAGATTTCCACAACCTACAAGGTTGATACCACAACAATTGGAAGAAAAAAGAGCAAAACGGCTTTGCTACAGTTTTGATAGCAAATACACTAAAGGTCATAAGTGTGTTGAAAAGAAATTATTTTACATAGATTGTGAAGAAGAAGAAGAAAATGAACAAGAAGAGGATATACACCAGGAACCAGCCCTAGAAGAGGAACAAATGAATCCGACCATATCATGTAATGCACTGGCAGGAATTACCACTGATCAAACTCTCAATATAGAAGGACATATCAAGAAGAAAAAGGTAATAGTGTTGATTGATTCAGGTAGCACCCATAATTTTATTCATTGTAAGGTAGCCAAGGAATTAAATTGTTTCCTATACCCAGCACCAGAATGTCAAGTGATGGTTGCAAATGAAGGAACTATAAATTGCTCTGGAAAATGCCATAATATCAAGCTAACCATGGGGGAATATATATTGACTAGTCAAATGCTTTCCATTCCTATGGGAGGTGCTGATGTTGTACTAGGAGTATAATGGTTACAATCTTTGGGAATGGTAGCTTTTAATTTTCAAGAACTTTTCCTGAAATTTTTTTCAGAAGGAAACAAAGTCGAATTACGAGGTATTGCAGGGAATCCAGGAAGGATAATAAGCTCTAATGTCATTACAAAGCTTCTAAAGAAAGAACAACGAGGCATAATTGCACAATTATGCTCACTAGAAGTTCCAACATCAAAATCATCTATTTCTGCAGATCTCCAACAAGTCTTGGACAATCATTCCAAGGTGTTTGAAATTCCCAAAGGACTCCCACCTATTCGTGATCATTATAATGCTATTCATTTGATTCCAGGAAGTGTTCCTCCAAACATCAGGCCTTATAGATATCCTTACGTCCAAAAGAGTGAAATTGAACATATGATTGCAGAAATGTTAGAGGCGGGTATAATTCAACCTAGTCAAAGTTCTTTCTCTACTCCTGTAGTATTGGTACACAAGAAGGTTGAATTATACCTTCTAGTATAATTCAATATGTGCCACAACATCAGCACCTCCCATAGGAATGGAAAGCATTGGACTAGTCAATACATATTCCCCCATGGTTAGCTTGATATTATGGAATTTTCCAGAGCAATTTATAGTTCCTCCGTTTGCAACCAACACTTGACATTCTGGTGCTGGGTATAGGAAAAAATTTAATACCTTGGCTACCTTACAATGAATAAAATTATGGGTGCTACCTAAATCAATCAACACTATTATCTTTTTCTTCTTGATATGTCCTTCTATCTTGAGAGTTTGAGGAGTGGTAATTATTGCCAGTGCATTACACGATATGGTCGGATTCATTTCTTCCCCTTCTAGGGCTGGTTCCTGGTGTATATCCTCTTCTTGTTCATTTTCTTCTTCCTCTTCACAATCTATGTAAAATAATTTCTTCTCAGCATAGTTATGACCTTTAGTTTATTTTCTATCACAACTGTAGCAAAGCCCTTTTTCTCTTTTTTCTTCCAATTTTTGTGGTGTCAACCTTGTAGGTTGTGGAAATCTAGACATAGAAACACTTCCTTCTTTATAGAAGTGAGTGGTAGGCTTCCTTTTTGTTGAGCCTCAAAATTGTGCTTTCTTTCATTCCACTTTACCTCATTTTCCTTTGTACATTTCTATCCTAGACCCAATTGATCAATGAATTTAGTTAAAATTACTTTTAGAATGATTTACATGACTGACTTGCTAAGTTTTGTGATTTTTGCCATTGTAAAGAATTTTGTGGGAACCTTCGTGCGAGTCTGATTGTCCGTAGCCCAACCAACGATTCGCATTTTGTCTTCACGTTTGAGTATGTTCCGGGTGGCCTCTCAAGAAAAACCGCATATGGGTATATTCCACGTCATGTCTACATGGTTCGTTGCTCACCATGAAGGAAGAAACGAATTTTGGGTATGGTTTTGGTACGTGGGAACACATTTAGGAAGGCAGACTTCTATTAGGACTGTCTCAGTCCAGATGTCCGTTTCCTTTTTACGTTGCCACTTCAAGAGTCCTAATGTGATTCCGATAAGGAAAGACAATGATCCTGAAATTGTTGCAAGTCTTGTTATGTGCATTTGTTATATAAACACTTGGGAAACCGAGAGCTAGGCTAGATTTTGTTCTAGATTTTGCTTAGATTCTGTGCTACATATCTGAAGACGCAGATTGCTCTGTTCAAGTTATTTCCTCTTTTAATGAAGCAAACAGTGTTTTTTTGAAAGCGTTAATTTGATTTGGAGTTAGATTCCGTCAGGTGGTAGAGGGCCCCTGCCTCTTGCACGGATTTATTTGCGTAATTTAGATAAGTATTCCAGCTGCCTTTACGTTTTTTTTAAGTTGAATTCGTAGTTTTTTTCATTAGTTACTATAGTTATAACTCGTTCTAAAAACTCTTCCACAAGAAGAAACTCTTCCAACAGATTATGAAAATGAATGGGAAATGGCTATAGTATTGTAGGATTTAATTGTAATCTCTTTTGTTCAACATCACAGTTATACTTATGCTAAATACTCTTCCACAAGAAGAAACTCTTCCAAGAAATATTTATAATGTTTTAAGCATGATTGTGATCCTGAACGCTTCATTTGTGTGTTTGCACTAAGTACCATAGTTGTCCTTGCTCTTAAACGCTTGTCCAACATATCATAATGATGAGTGGGAGATAGCCATGATATCTTAGTTTTTAATTGCTTTCAGTCTTTCTGTTTGCATAGCATAAGTTAGGATACTCCAGAGTTTAATTGCACTTAACTCATGTTCAGTTGTTTTGTTTTAAGTTTGATAATGACTTGTAGTTCAACACTGCTTTAAACTAGTGACATCTTAGTTATAGTTTTAGTTTCACTCATTGCATTGGCACTCCACATTCAGTTTTCACTCACTGCATATTAGATTACTTCAGTTGTTAAACTTAACAAAACAACCTTCATTATTTACAAACCTCTTCTTGTTCTAAAATCCATAATTGATTCATAACCATATGAACAGAAGACAATATCATTTTAAGGCCTGAAGTACTTCTGCAACTTCCTGATCATCTTACAAACAAACATTTCCTCAAAAGACTATTTTAAAGATCTCTAACCTTTGAGTGAAGTGTAGTGTTATCAAACTAAGTGGCAGAATAGAGTTAGAAACTAGATTTAGAGTAGAAGATCTTATGATGGTATCAATGTTTTACTCCAAACATACTTCAACAAATCTCTAATCAAGGATAAAATGTTGCATCATTATAAGTTAGTTGTTTAAACTGTTTAGTTAGGAAGATTTGCATACTTAGTTGACCATGTCTCAAGCTCTCTCAAATGCCTTTGATGAAAGAATTTGACAAGTTTAGTTTGTGTTTTGAATCATTTTTTTAAAAGTCATTATCAAGCTTTATTTCTGCTTAGTCATAGTTTAGATTTGATTTTGCTTTAGTGTTTGTAATTGCATTTGACATTTGTCATCAACCAATTAGGCTTCACTCTGTTTTTAATCATTAGTTCCTTTCCATTAGCTTTCTAGTCATCTTTCTTGTGAACATAAAACCACTAAAAGACCAAAAACATCATAAATCATTACAAAAGACCAAAAACATCACAAAACACTAGACACAACGAAGTGGGAAATGGATACCTAGGCACATATAGTGTACCACACTTCAGCAGTTTACTGACCCTGGTTGACAATTAAATGAACTCAATTTAGGAGACTAGGTTGAGACCAAACATTTTGGCGCCGTTGCTGGGGAAGTGTAACTAGGTAACCTTATTTCTTACATTCAAAAAAAAAAAAAAACAAAAACAAAAACAAAAACAAAAAAACAAAAACTTCAAACACCTACCACACCCACTATATCATGTGGTGCAGTAAGAGCCACACATCCACATCATGAATTCATATTTTTGCAGGTAGAAGAAGAGGTGAAAAATTAGGTTGAAGAAATGGATGGAGATGATGACAATGAGGAAGATCCTTTTGGATTTCCCATTCAAGAAACTGATATCAACATTCAAATGAAGAACATCCATCCATATGTGCTTCCTAACTTCAAAGGTATGAGATCAGAAGACCCGAAAACCTTTCTTTTTGAATTTGAAATAATTTGTAGATCTTATGGCTACTCATTGCACATGCAAAAATTGAATTTGTTTCCGGAAACATTGAAGGATAGAGCTCTTAGATGGTTCATGACTTTAGGAACAAATTCTATAAGGACATGGGATGATATGAAAAGAGTATTTTTGAAAAAATATAAAGGTTATCGCATGCACCATGACCTTAGAAATGAAGTCTTTAACATGAACCAAAAAGAGAATGAAAGCCTAGAAGATTTAGTAGAGAGATTTACTTATAATATCAAAAGATCAAAATTGCATAATTTAGGATCAGATGCATTAAAAACTCTCCTACTAAATTCTATAAAGGGTGAATGGATTGATCTTCTTAATCTTGTGGGAAAAGGAGATGTTTATCAATTACCATTTCAAGAAATTTGTGAACTATGCAAGAACATATCAAGAGGAAAAGCAAAGTGTGTAAGATACCCTCAAGATCCATTTATGGCAAAAGTAAGTAAGTCAACATCAGGATTGGTAAGTCAAACTGAACCTAACAATTTGCTAAACATTCTTGGTAATTTAAATGAACAAACTGACATGCTAAGAATGCAAAACAAGCAAAAAGTTGCTTCATTTATATTTTGCCCTAAATGTAGAAATAAACATGCTTTGCATGAATGTCCACTTGATAACATTAAAATGTGTAAAATTTGTGCAGGATCACATACTACTGAAGATTGCCCATCATTACCAGGGTTGAAGGTAATTTACCAGAAGGATAATGGAGCAAATCAAGCACAAGAGCAACTTTGTTATGTAGCTCCAAGAGGACTATGGCAGCCTCATCAACCCAATATGATGCACTATCCTTATGCACAGTTTCAAGGTTATGCACAACAACCTCAAGGTAATTGGAAAACACCCTTGCCTTGGAAACCTTGGCCATATCAATCCCAACCTCAAAATCAACCTTGGAAACCTTGGCCATCTCAATCCCAACCTCAAAACCAATCTTGGCAACAAAGTTGGCAAAGGCCCTATAAAGGAAATCCACCATATCCTCAATCTTTCCCTCTCTATCCTCAATACCATCATCAATGTTATTCATACCATTTGCCTCCACCACAACATCAACATCACCCTCATTTGACCTCAATCCAACCTTTTCCATTACCATCCACACAAACACCCCAAAGATTCCCCACTCCACTACCTCCACAACCATTTCATATCCCCAACAATAAAACACCTCAATCAACTTACAATTCTGAGGTATTGCAAAATGATTCACCAACTGTCATTGAAGAACAACAACCAGCAGAAGAAGACTCAGATGAGGTCCAAGAATCATGGATGTCTATTGATAGAGAGAAGATATTGGAACTAGAGATTGAAAAGTCTCATGCATGCCTATCACTAGATTCTACGAATGAAGATCACATCTCCGAAGACTTGCATTTCATGATAGAGGAAAGACAAGGAAGACAAGATTACATTGAATCTTGGTTCAATTCAGTCATCGGATTCCAATGCTCAATTATTCAATATCTTCTGACATCATCTAAATCAAGATAGTTGGCATCTCATATACAGGTACATATCAAAGAGTGTCTTTCAAACCCACATATGAGTTTATCTATCATCTTGTTACAGACATGGTTCCATTGGAAGTACTCATATACTTGAACAATATTTTCTTTTTCAAGTAGAGTAGGACATAAAAAAAAAAAAGAGAAAAAAAAAAGAAAAAAAAAAGAAAAAAGAAAAAAAAGAGTAAAGAGAAAAATAAGTCCTATTGTGAAAACCAGCTTGCTGGCGCAATTAGACATGAGCTTTGTTTGAAAACCAGGCAACTGGCGGGCAAAGTTCACAATAAGTTCTGCAATTTCATGATGGTTTCAATCTTTCATGGTTCTTCAAATCATTCTTGGTTCTATGCTCGAGTTGGATGATGAGGAATTCCTTAAGGTCCACCTTCCAACAGATCTTGTCCCATCGACCTCAACACTTTATCTGGGATCAAGATTAGAGATTATTTGAAGTGCCTTGGAGCTTGCATTCATCAATGGCAAGCCTCCTCGTTGATAACAATGGGAATACAACAATGTCTCTTGATTGTCAAATCTTGTAGGCGACTCGACTTCGACACATTCATTCGTCCCTATCAAGATGCACTGAGGTACCTTGACACTCATTTACATTATCGGTGAGTTGTCTCGCATTGGTTAACGATTTTCATTATTGATCGGTAATCCAATGATTTCTTCTCATGCTCGACTTCGACACATTTATTCGCATGGTAAGAATTGTACCATGAATGTTGGCTTTGATGAAGACTAATGGTTTTATGGAATCAAAAACAACTTGCAAGCAGCTGTTACAAAATCATAAGTTCAGATCCATAGTGCTTATGATCCATCTCATTTCATTTCACTTCACTCACCTATCCATCCATACTCCATTTCATTCATTCATTCATATTCTACTTCATTCCATGTTTCATTCATCTCATTCCATACTCCATCCATCTCATTTTCATGCCAAGATTTAAAGTCTGATGTCTTGCTGTAAATAAATAAAACATGTTATGGATTGCAGGGCAGTTCTTATGTTCTTTCACTCCATTTCATAAACTGAATCCATTCCATTTCATCATCCACTTCATACATATCATGTCTCATCATCCATCTTCATTCATACCATATAACATTTCACCTATATTCCCAACCACTCCATTCCATGATCAAAATGCTCTACAGGTATATTCTGTAGCTTAACAGACATTCTGCAGCTGTTTAGCCTTTCCGCAGCTAGCCAGACATTCCACAGCTACAAATCCTGAAGGCATTAGTCAGCAAACATTAGAATTGCAACAAAATGATCTAGTGTATCCATGAATAAAAAGCATCAAGAAGGATTATGAAGACTCTTCCAAAGGAGAACAAAGAAGACAAAGACTACAAAAAATCAAATGAAAAGCAGAGGTAACAAGTTTAGATTATAATGGCATTTCATAAAGTTTAGCATATTTTTAGTTATGAATTGTTCGAAAAGGTTGTTTTAATTATTTTTATCGATCAAGACCAATAAACCCTCCACAGACTTTGGATTAAAATCTCTCATTTCAAATTCCATATTCGACATCATTTAAGCGGTTAAAATGGCCGAGGTGTTTGAATTCTTCACGTCACTTAACCAAATCATTCAATGATGATTCTCTTTTCCGTTGTAAAAAATCTTTGCCGTCTTTTCAATCATTAATTTGTTTCCTCCACCTCACTCCATTACCCCATTCCGTGACTACTTCCATCACTCCATTCTGTAGCCGGCACTTCATTCCGCAAACAGAGATATCTTTACCACCGAGAGCAGAGCAAAAAGGTAAACGCATAGGTATAGCAGCGTGAGAATTTGAAGCCATTTGATTCCGTGGGCAGACAAAGTATCACTGTGGGCAGAGATTGAGCATTATCACTATAAACACAGAGGTATAGCAGAGAAGAATTTGAAGTCATTTGTCACTGGGAGACAGAGGTATAGCATTGAAGAATTTGAAGCCATTTGTTACCAAGAGACAGAGATATAGCAGTATGGGAATTTGAAGCTATTTTCCACCGAGAGACAGAGGTATAGTAGTGTGGGAAATTTGAAGCCATTTGTCACTGTCAAACAGAGGCATATCAGTCAAAAGTTCCATTGTCAACAGAGGCATATCAGTTCGAAGTTTTGAAGCTGTTTTCATTGTCAACCAGAGGTATATCGGCTCGAAGTTTGAAGCTGTTGTCACTGTCAATCAGAGGTATGTCATTCCGAAGTTTGAAGCCATTGTCATTAAGAACTTGAAGCCATTTCAATTCGAAGGTGAAAGTTATTGTTTCTGTGGGTAGAAGAGTGTTAATCTGAACATTGAAGAAGCAATCATGGGTTTCATTGTAAGAACTGAACTAGTGGGTTCAAAATATTTAGAAGGCTACCCTCAATGCAAAGAAATGTTGCAACAGATAGGATGGCTTCAATTTTTGGAGAAATTTAATGGCTTCCACAAAGAAGTCACTAAAACATTTGCAAGATCATTTCAAGGAACTAAAGTTGAAGTGGGAGATGTCAAATTTACTGTCACTGAAGTTTTCATTGCAGAAGCTACATGGTTGCTTAGAAATGGAGAGAGATTGTTCAAAAACAGAGAATTCCACGATGAATCCTGGAAGCAAATTCTAAAATCACCAGGTATGGATGTCACTGTATTTAAGAAAGGAATTCCAAGTTCTGCATTGAAAAATAAATGGAGAAACATACTACTTCTTCTGCAAAAAATTATTACATGTGAGGGTAGATATGGTACATTTTATGTCTACCACATTAGACTGATAATGCATTTTCTGGGGGAAGACTTAAACCTACCCTATTTATTGCTTCAAAGCTTGAAAAAGATGGCTTCCTGTGTTCAAAGAAGGGTTCAATTTTTAGAGACAACTTTATATCATCATGGTTTGGTTAAAATTTTGATTGAACATCATTTAACCAAAACAAATGATACATGGGACAATTTCTTGATAAGAAATCATTTTGAAGAGCCAAAATAACCCTCACCGGAACCACAGCCTACAAGAAGAAGTAGAAAATGGAGAGCTTCAAAAGTTGAAATTGAAAAAACAATCCAAGAAAGTAGTGAGGAAATCATCTCAGAGAAGTTGACTCAAATCAAGAGACAACTTAAGAAAGAAAAAGTAATCAGGAAATCTTCCATGGAGAAAGGAGAGGGATCTTCTCAGCCTAGAAGAAACCACAGAATAAAGGGGAAACTAAGGAAAACTCAAATCAAACAAACAGGGGTGATTAATATAGAAGATGAGGAAACATCCATTGAAGAAGATGTTGAAGAGGATTTTAATGAAGGAACCCCTGAAATTGACCCTGCTCAACAAGAAATTTATGACTATGTGGAAACTTTGGAAAGGAGAGCTTCAGAAAGCAAGGAGAGAACCCCCAGTCCTCCACTGTCTGAAATAGATGTATTAAGAAGGGATAGCTATGAGTTGGAAATACTTAATAGACACATCAAAAATGAGAATGAAATTCTCAAGGATCAAGTCAAGCTCAAAACTGATATGAACTCAACCTTATCCCTACATATAGACAAAGTGGAAAAGACCAATGGCAAGTTGAAGAAGAGGAATAAAAAGCTAATCAGGGCACTTACCAACCTAAGGTTCAAACTTGTTATCAGAAAACCTAGAAGATCTTTAGCTTCCAGACAAAGGAGAAGGAGAGGATTAGATGTTCTTGCAGAAGCCTCTGAGTTCATAGGATAATTTGCATGAGGACATGCAAGGAGACAACAGTGGGGGTATGTTGAGCCTCAAAATTGTGCTTTATTTCATTCCATTTTACCTCATTTTCCTTTGTCCATTGCTATCCTAGACCCAATTGATCAATGAATATAGTTAAAATTACTTTTAGAATGATTTACATGACTGACTTGCTAAGTTTTGTGATTTTTGCCATTGTAAAGCATTTTGACCGGAACTAGCTGCAGAATGCAGACATTCCGTAGCTAACCGGCGATTCTGCAGCTGTCTTCACATTTGAGTATGTTCCAGGTGGCCTCTCAAGAAAAACCGCATATGGGCATATTCCACGTCATGTCTACATGGTTCGTTGCTCACCATGAAGGAAGAAACGAATTTTGGGTATGGTTTTGGTACGTGGGAACACATTTAGGAAGGCAGACTTCTATTAGGACTGTCTCAGTCCAGATGTCCGTTTCCTTTTTACGTTGCCACTTCAAGAGTCCTAATGTGATTCCGATAAGGAAAGACAATGATCCTGAAATTGTTGCAAGTCTTGTTATGTGCATTTGTTATATAAACACTTGGGAAACCGAGAGTTAGGCTAGATTTTGTTCTAGATTTTGCTTAGATTCTATGCTACATTTCTGAAGACGCAGATTGCTCTGTTCAAGTTATTTCCTCTTTTAATGAAGCAGACAGTGTTGTTTTGAAAGAATTAATTTGATTTGGAGTTAGATTCCGTCAGGTGGTAGAGGGCCCCTGCCTCTTGCACGGATTTATTTGTGTAATTTAGATAAGTATTCTAGCTGCCTTTACGTTTTTTTGAAGTTGAATTTGTAGTTGTTTTCATTAGTTACTATAGTTATAACTCGTTCTAAAAACTCTTCCACAAGAAGAAACTCTTCCAACAGATTATGAAAATGAATGGGAAATGGCTATAGTATTGTAGGATTTAATTATAATCTCTTTTGTTCAACATCACAATTATACTTATGCTAAATACTCTTCCACAAGAAGAAACTCTTCCAAGAAATCTTTATAATGTTTTAAGCATGATTGTGATCCTGAACGCTTCATTTGTGTGTTTGCACTAAGTACCATAGCTGTCCTTGCTCTTAAACGCCTGTCCAACATATCATAATGATGAGTGGGAGATAGCCATGATATCTTAGTTTTTAATTGCTTTCAGTCTTTCTGTTTGCATAACATAAGTTAGGATACTCCGGAGTTTAATTGCACTTAACTCATGTTCAGTTGTTTTGTTTTAAGTTTGATAATGACTTGTAGTTTAACACTGCTTTAGACTAGTGACATCTTAGTTACAGTTTTAGTTTCACTCATTGCATTGGCACTCCACATTCAGTTTTCACTCACTACATATTAGATTACTTCAGTTGTTAAACTTAACAAAACAACCTTCATTATTTACAAACCTCTTCTTGTTCTAAAATCCATAATTGATTCATAACCATATGAACAGAAGACAATATCATTTTAAGGCCTGAAGTACTTCTGCAACTTCCTGATCATCTTACAAACAAAAATTTCCTTAAAAGACTATTTTAAAAATATTTAACCTTTGAGTGAAGTGTAGTGTTATCAAACTAAGTGGCAGAATAGAGTTAGGAACTAGCCTTAGAGTAAAAGACCTTATGATGGTATCAATGTTTTACTCCAATTATGCTTCAACAAATCTCTAATCAAGGACAAAATGTTGCATCATTATAAGTTAGTTGTTTAACTGTTTAGATAGGATTTGCATACTTAATTGACCATGTCTCAAGCTCTCTCTCAAAACACCTTTGATGAAAGCATTTGACAAGTTGAGTTTATGTTTTGAATCATTTGTTTAAAAGTCATTATCAAGCTTTATTTCTGCTTAATCATAGTTTAGATTTGATTTTTCTTTAGTGTTTTTAATTGCATTTGACATTTTTCATCAACCAATTAGGCTTCACTCTGTTTTTAATCATTAGTTCCTTTCCATTAGCTTTCTAGTCATCTTTCTTGTGAACATAAAACCACTAAAAGACCAAAAACATCATAAATCGTTACAAAAGACCAAAAACATCACAAAACACTAGACACAACGAAGTGGGAAATGGATACCTAGGGACATATAGTGCACCACACTTCAGCAGTTTACTGACCCTGGTTGACAATTAAATGAACTCAATTTAGGAGACTAGGTTGAGACCAAACACTTTTCGCCATAATTTTACATTCAATTTTTCTTGCCAACCTGAATGCCTTCTCCAATGAATCAGGTTCCAAAACGCAAACTTCATGTTGGATGCTATCCTTTAAAGTGCCTATGAAGAGATCAATCATGTGTTCCTCTGGAATATCAGTTACCCTTATATTAAATTTTTGGAAGTCCTCAATGTGATCCCCCACTAAACCCTTTTGTTTGAGATTTATCAATTGGCTAAAGAAGGTGTTGCTCTTTGTATCCTCATAATGTGCTATCATTTCCTCCTTAAAAATTGACCAAGTGACAATTTTTTTACGAGAGCAAAGCCATCGATACCATACAAATGTATTTTGTTCTAAATGTAAAGTTGCAATGCGTACCTTTTGTGCGTTTTGCACATTATGGAGATCAAAATATTGCTCCATCTGTAGTATCCATGTTACAAGATCCTTTCCATCAAACTTCCTCATATCCATTTTTGGAATATGGTGTTTTTTCCCACCAACATTAGATTTTATGAAATCACGATTAACATTTATTGTGTTCTCATCATGAGGTTCTTCTACTATCTTTTCACCATTAGGAAACATTTCTTCTATCAACTTTGTCAAACCTTCCATGTCTGCTTTTAGAACATTCTTCATGTTTTCCATTTTAGCTTCCATGTCATCCATCTTAGATTCCATGCCATCTATCTTAGATTCCACACCTTTCTTCAAAACTTCCATTTCATTTTTTGCTGCTCTTTGAAAGAGCGAAATTTGGTGCACTTGCTCTTGTAATTTTGATAGATCATGTTGCAATTCTTCATCTTCATGAGTCATAGTAGTGCCTTTTGAAGGCTTAATGGGTGTTGAATTATTTTTATGGGGCATTTTTTAGAACCCAATACTGATATCTATTCTACAATATGCCCTTGGAATCAATTCAAATTTATTTTTCAAACAAGACTTATGCAATTCGGAAAAAAATACACACATTTTTCTTGCTTTTGAGGAGCTCAATATTAAAATTGGATTATCTTTGTGATTGCAGCTCTTCAATATCTAAAATTTAGCACTGAAGTAGCCCTCTGAATTCTCTTTTGAATGCAACAGGTCTGACCTGATTTGGATTCTCCAAGACAAAGTTATGTCCAATCTCCCACAATGACCTAATTATGGACTGTTTCAGTAGAGCGAACTTGTACAACTTGCCACATGTCACTGTTTCATCCTTCGCCTCTGAAATTGATAGCCAAGAAACTACAGTCCGTGAAATTGCGACCACTTTTTACGGCACCCCAATCCGATGTTCAGAGAGAGAGTTATTGAATGTTTCCCACAATCACCTCTTTGAGATGAAATTCGGGAGCCTGAAGATATTCCAAAAACAACATTTCGAACTCATGAGGGTCATTATGAATTTTTGGTCATGCCTTTTGGCCTTACCGATGCACCTTCTACATTTCAAGGGTTGATGAATTCCATTTTCAAACCCTTCCTTAGAAAATTTTTGCTAGTATTTTTTGATGATATACTAATCTATAGCAGGTCTTAGAAGGATCATGTTGAACATGTTGACTGGGTGCTCAAACTATTGTAGGAGAAACAATTATATGCAAAAACATCCAAATGTTTCTTTGTAGTACAAGAGGTGGAATATCTGGTTCATATTATATCTCATGAGGGTGTTAAAGTAGACCCTAACAAAATTTAATCCATTAAGGAATGGAAAGTCCCCATAACCATAAAAAAATTGTGAGGATTTCTCAGGTTAACAGGGTATTATCGCAAGTTTGTTAATAATTATGGGAGAATAGCAGCACCTCTAACAACATTGTTGAAGAAAGATGCATTTTCATGCACTCCTAAAGAAACTAAGGCCTTTGAACATCTTAAATAGGAAATGTGCCTAGCACCAGTCTTAGCTACGCCAGACTTCAAAAAAACCTTTATTGTGGAATGTGATGTCTCAGGAAATGGAATTGGTGATGTTTTAATGCAGGAAGGAAGACCCATTTCTTTTGAAAGTCGTCCAATCAAAGGAAAGTATTTACAAAAACCTATTTATGAGAAGGAAATGTTAGCAATACTGCATGCACTAAAGAAATGGCGAACTCACCTAATGGGAAGACACTTCAAGGTAAAAACTGATCATGATAGTCTTAAACACTTTTTGGAACAAAGACTATCTTCAGAAGAGCAGCAAAAATGGGTCACAAAGATGTTGGGTTATGACTTTGAAATAATCTACAAAAAAGGAAAGCTTAATGTTGTTGCAGATGCACTCTCAAGAAAGAATGAAGAGGTGAAGCATTGCTTTGTGCCATTTCTATTATCCAACCAGATTGGATAACCGAAGCAAGAGATGAATGGAAGAAGGACAAAGATGTATGGACACTCATTCAAAAGTTGCAGCAAGATCCTAGTACATCTGATACATTTAGTTGGAAAAATGATTTCTTATGGTACAAAGATCGCTTATATCTTTGTAAGAATTCTCAACTAAAACAAAAGATTCTTCTGGAATTGCACACTTCTCCTTTAGGAGGACACTCAGGATTTTTAAAAACTTACCACAGGGTGAAGAAAGAATTTTTTTGGGATGGCCTTAAATCTGATATTCGAAAGTTTGTGGCGGAATGTTTGGTTTTCCAGTAGAATAAAGTGGAAACAATTAAGACCCTAGGACTTATACAACCTTTATCCATTCCAAGTCAACTTTGGGAGGAGATTTCAATGGATTTTATCACAGGTTTACCTAAGTCCGAAGGAAAGAGTGTCATAATGGTGGTAGTTGATAGACTTACCAAGTATGCACACTTTTGTGCATTATCTCATCCATTTAAAGCAAGTACAGTTGCTACTACATTTATGGACAGAATTCAAAAGCTACATGGAAGCCCAAGGGTTATTGTGAGCGACAGAGATCCCATTTTTATCGGAAATTTTTGGACGGAGTTATTTTCTTGTTTGGGTACTCAATTAGCTCATAGCTCATCTTATCATCCTCAATCTGATGGTCAAACTGAGATAGTAAATAAATGTTTGGAAGGATATCTTCGTTGTTTTGTATCTGATAAAAAAACACAATGGGTCAAGTGGTTACCTCTCGCCGAATGGTGGTATAACACTTCCTTCCATACTGCAGCAAAAATGACCCCATTTATGGCACTTTATGGATATCATCCACCATCGATCACATCATCTTTAAGGGAAAATTAGAAGGTTCAAGCAGTGGAAGATCACATCGAGCATCAGCAAGAAGTTCTCCAACTCTTAAAGGATAACCTGAATTTGGCACAAAATCGAATGAAACAACAGGCAGATCAACATCGTAGCGAGAGAAGTTTTGATGTCGGAGATTGGGTATTTTTACGGCTACAACCATACAAACAAATGTCCCTCAAGCAAGCAAAGAAGGATAATAAATTATCGCCAAAGTACTATGGTCCTTACAAGGTGTCGCAAAAGATTGGTACTATGGCATACAAATTGGAGCTTCCTGCTTCTTCACGAGTACATCCTGTTTTCCATGTTTCATGCTTAGTCATATATTATGAAAATCTTCCTAAATAAACAACATTTTAACTTGATGAGGAAGGAAAAATCATATTGGAACCTCGAAGTGGTCACTAAAACAATAATTCGATAGCTACTTTAATCGATCAATTTTTATTATTCCATCAAGTGGAATAAATTACCCAGTTGAAGATTCTACATGGGAGGATGAGAAGCTTATACAAAATCACCAGATACTCATCAGCTGAGGACAACACTTTTTTTAAGGAGAGGTAAGAACTCCTATATTACTAGTATAGTCCCTTATTGTTATTAGTGTAACCCCCTTATTGTTATTATTTTACCCTTGTAACCCCAATTTTGTTATTATTGTGCCCTTAAATTATTATTGTTAGGTCGGCTAGGATTACATTGTGGCCCACTAGGATTACATTATGGCTACATGGACTCCTAAAAATCCTAGTGGGCCATAATTACATTATGGAATTTTCCAGAGCAATTTATAGTTCCTCCATTTGCAACCATCACTTGAAATTCTGGTGCTAGGTATAGGAAACAATTTAATTCCTTGGCTACCTTACAATGAATAAAATTATGGGTGCTACCTGAATCTATTAACACTATTACCTTTTTCTTCTTGATATGTCCTTCTATCTTGAGAGTTTGAGGAGTGGTGATTCCAGCCAATGCATTACGTGATATGGTCAGACTCATTTCTTCCTATTCTATTATTGGTTCTTGGTGTAAATCCTCTTCTTGTTCATTTTCTTCTTCCTCTTCACAATCTATGTAAAATAATTTCTTCTCAGCACACTTATGACCTTTAGTGTATTTTCTATCACAACTATAGTAAAGTCATTTTGCTCTTTTTTCTTCCAATTGTTGTGGTGTCAACCTTGTAGGTTGTGGAAATCTAGGCGTAGCAACACTTCCTTCTTTATAGAAGTGAGTGGTAGGCTTCCATGGGCCATAATGTAATCCTAGCCGGCCTAACAATAATAATTTAAGGGCACAATAATAACAAAATGGGGGTTACAAGGGTAAAATAATAATAATAAGGGGGTTACACTAACAACAATAAGGGACTATACTAGTGATATAGGGACCTAACATGCCCCTCTCCTTCAAAAAAGTGTTGTCCTCAACGCTTGAGTAGCTTCAGGTGCTTCTGTATAAATCATATCAGACCTGTGGCATCGGAAAGAAGCTTCAGAGGGCTACTACAGGGCTGAATTTCAGATATTGAGGTTCTGCAATTATAGAGATAATTCAATTTCAATATCGATCTCCTCAAAATAAAGTAAAAGGTGTGTATTTTTTTTTCCGAATTGCATAAGTCTTGTTTGAAGAATCAAGTTGAATTGATTACAAGGGCATATTGTAGAATATATATCAGTATTGGATTCTAAAATGGCCCCTAAAAATAATTCAACACCCATCAAGCCTTTGGAAAGCTCTACTATGACTCATGAAGACAAATAATGGCAACATGACATATCAAAATTACAAGAGCAAGTGCAACAAATTTCGCTCTCGCAAAGAGCAACAAAAAATGACATGGAAGTTTTGAAGAAAGGCATGGAAAATAAGATGGATGGTTTGAAGAAAGGTGTGGAATCTAAGATAGATGGCATGGAGGCTGGCATGGAATCTAAGATGGATGACATGGAAGCTAAGATCGATGAGAAAATGGAAAATGAAGAATGTTCTAAAAGCAGACATGGAAGGTTTGACAAAGTTGATACAAGAAATGTTTCCTAATGGTGAAAAGATAGTAGAAGAACCTCATGATGAGAACAACATAAATGTTAATCGTGATTTCATAAACTCTAATGTTCGCAGGAAGAACCACCATATTCCAAAAATGGATATGAGGAAGTTTTATGGAAAGGATGTTGTAACATGGATACTATAGATGGAGCAATATTTTGATCTCCATAACGTACAAAACACACAAAAGGTACACATTGCAACTTTACATTTAGAAAAAAATACATTTGTATGGTATCGATGGCTTTGCTCCCGTAAAAGAATTGTCACGTGGTCAATTTTTACGAAGGAAATGATAGCACATTATGAGGATACAAAGAGCAACTCCTTTAGCCAATTGATAAATCTCAAACAAAAGGGTTTAGTGGGGCAACACATTGAGGACTTCCAAAAAATGAATATAAGGGTAACTGATATTCCAGAGGAACACAGGATTGATCTCTTCATAGGCACTGTAAAGGATAACATCCAACATGAAGTTCGCGTTTTGGAACCTGATTCATTGGAGAAGGCATTCAGGTTGGCAAGAAAAGTTGAATGTAAAATTATGGCGACAAGGAAGCCTACCACTCAATTCTATAAAGAAGGAAGTGTTGTTGTGCCTAGATTTCCACAACCTACAAGATTGACACCACGAAAATTGGAAGAAAAAAGAGCAAAAGGGCTTTGCTACAGTTGTGATAGCAAATACACTAAAGGTCATAAGTGTGCTGAGAAGAAATTATTTTACATAGATTGTGAAGAAGAAGAAAATGAACAAGAAGAGGATATACACCAGGAACTAGCCCTAGAAGAGGAACAAATGAATCCGACCATATCGTGTAATGCACTGGTAGGAATTACCACTCCTCAAACTCTCAAGATAGAAGGACATATCAAGAAGAAAAAGGTAATAGTGTTGATTGATTCAGGTAGCACCCATAGTTTTATTCATTGTAAGGTAGCCAAGGAATTAAATTGTTTCCTATACCCAACACCAGAATGTCAAGTGATGGTTGCAAATGGAGGAACTATAAATTGCTCTGGAAAATGCCATAATATCAAGCTAACCATGGGGGAATATGTATTGAATAGTCCAATGCTTTCCATTCATATGGGAGGTGCCGATGTTGTACTAGGAGTACAATGGTTACAATCTTTGGGGACGGTAGATTTTAATTTTCAAGAAATTTTCTTGAAATTTTTTCAGAAGGAAAGGAAGTCGAATTATGAGGTATTGCAGGGAAACTGAGAAATATAATAAGCTCTAATGTCATGACAAATCTTCTAAATAAAGAACAACGAGGTGTAATTGCACAATTATGCTCACTAGAAGTTCCAACATCAAAATCATCTATTTCTGCAGATCTCCAACAATTCTTGGACAATCATTCCAAGGTGTTTGAAACTCCAAAAGGACTCCCACCTATTCGTGATCATGATCATGCTATTCATTTGATTCCAGGAAGTGTTCCTCCAAACATCAGGCCTTATATATATCCTTACTTCCAAAAGAGCGAAATTGAACATATGATTGCAGAAATGTTAGAGGCGGGTATAATTCAACCTAGTCAAAGTTCTTTCTCTACTCCTGTAGTATTGGTACACAAGAAGGATGGATCATGGTGAAGGTGTCCAGATTATAAGGTCCCTATATTACTAGTATAGTCCCTTATTGTTATTAGTGTAACCCCCTTATTGTTATTATTGTACCCTTGTAACCCCCATTTTGTTATTATTGCCCCTTAAATTATTATTGTTAGTCGATTTAGATTACATTGTGGCTCCACTAGATTACTCTTCACACATGGACCTTCTATATATAGAATGGAGGTTTTGTAAATTGTATCATCCAAGAATTAGTTCATTGATAATGTATTGAGTGTTTCATGGCTTATTTCTAAGGTGCTGATATCTCTTTCTTCTATTTTTGAGCCGGTGGTGCCGGTGTTGTACTAGGAGTACAATGGTTACAATGGGTCAAGTGGTTACCTCTAGCTGAATGGTGGTATAACACTTCCTTCCATACTCCAGCAAAAATGACCCCATTTATGGCACTTTATGGATATCATCCACCATCCATCACATCATATTTAAGAGAAAATTCGAAGGTTCAAGCAGTGGAAGATCACATCGAGCATCAAGAAGAAGTTCTCCAACTCTTAAAGGATAACCTGAATTTGGCACAAAATTGAATGAAACAACAGGCAGATCAACATCGCAGCGAGAGAAGTTTTGATGTAGGAGATTGGGCATTTTTACGGCTACAACCATACAAACAAATGTCCCTCAAGCAAGCTAAGAAGGATAATAAATTATCGCCAAAGTACTATGGTCCTTACAAGGTGTTGCAAAATATTGGTACTATGGCATACAAATTGGAGCTTCCTGCTTCTTCACGAGTGCATCCAGTTTTCCATGTTTCATGCTTAAAGAAGGTTACAGGTGAAATTTTTTTAATTCAAACAATATTGCCAGAACTTGATGAGGAAGGAAAAATCATATTGGAACCTGAAGTGGTCACGGAAAAAAGAACTCGATAGCTATAGAATCGATCAATTTACTAGTATAGTCCCTTATTGTTATTAGTGTAACCCCCTTATTGTTATTATTGTACCCTTGTAACCCCAATTTTGTTATTATTGTGCCCTTAAATTATTATTGTTAGGTCATCTAGGATTACATTGTGGCCCACTAGGATTACATTATGGCCACATGGACTCCTATATATAGAAAGGAGGTTTTGTAAATTGTATCATCCAAGAATTGTTCATTTATGTAATGTATTGGAGGTTGCCCCCTCGAAGTGGCTTATTTCTAAGGCATTGATATCTCTTTTCTTCTATTTTTTGAGCTGGTTACACAAAACAATGAAGATAAAGACTACCACTCCTCAAACTCTCAAGATAGAAGGACATATCAAGAAGAAAAAGGTAATAGTGTTGATTGATTCAGGTAGCACCCATAATTTTATTCATTGTAAGGTAGCCATGGAATTAAATTTTTTCCTATACCCAGCACCAGAATGTCAAGGGATGGTTGCAAATGGAGGAACTATAAATTGCTCTGGAAAATGCCATAATATCAAGCTAACCATGGGGGAATATGTATTGAATATTCCAATGCTTTCCATTCCTATGGGAGGTGCCGATGTTGTACTAGGAGTACAATGGTTGCAATCTTTGGGGACGGTAGCTTTTAATTTTCAAGAAATTTTCTTGAATTTTTTTTTAGAAGGAAAGGAAGTTGAATTACGGGGTATTATGGGGAAGCCATGAAGGATAATAAGCTCTAATGTCATGAAAAGGCTTTTAAATAAAGAAAAATGAGGCGTAATTTCACAATTATGCTCACTAGAAGTTCCAACATCAAAATCATCTATTTCTGCAGATCTCCAACAAGTCTTGGACAATCATTCCAAGGTGTTTGAAACTCCTAAAGGACTCCCACCTATTCGTGATCATGATCATTCTATTCATTTGATTCCAAGAAGTGTTCATCCAAACATCAGGCCTTATATATATCCTTACGTCCAAAAGAGCGAAATTGAACATATGATTGCAGAAATGTTAGAGGCGAGTATAATTCAACCTAGTCAAAGTTCTTTCTCTGCTCCTGTAGTATTGGTAAGCAAGAAGGATGGATCATGGCGAATGTGTCCAGATTATAGGGAGCTCAATAAGCTCACCATTAAAGATAAATTTCCCATTCCTGTGATTGATGAATTATTGGATGAATTACATGAAGAAATTTATTTTACCAAGTTGGATCTTCGTTCAGGATATCATCAAATTAGAATGAAGACTGAAGATATTCCAAAAACAACATTTCGAACTCATGAGGGTCATTATGAATTTTTGGTCATGCCTTTTGGCCTTACCAATGCACCTTCTACATTTCAAGGGTTGATGAATTCCATTTTCAAACCCTACCTTAGAAAATTTGTGCTAGTATTTTTTGAGGATATACTAATCTACAACAGGTCTTGGAAGGATCATGTTGAACATGTTGACATGGTGTTCAAACTATTGCAGGAGAAACAATTATATGAAAAAACATCCAAATGTTTCTTTGGAGTACAAGAGGTGGAATATCTGGGTCATATTGTATCTCACGAGGGTGTTAAGGTAGACCCTAACAAAATTAAAGCCATTAAGGAATGGAAAGTCCCCACAACCATAAAGAATTTGCGAGGATTTCTTGGGTTAACAGGGTATTATCACAAGTTTTTTAAGAATTATAGGAGAATAACAGCACCTCTAACAACATTATTGAAGAAAGATATATTTTCATGGACTCCTGAAGCAACTAAGGCCTTTGAACATCTTAAAGAGGCAATGTGCCTAGTACCGGTCTTAGCTACGCCAGACTTCACAAAAACCTTTATTCTGGAATGTGATGCCTCAGGAAATGGAATTGGTGTTGTTTTAATGTAGGAAGGAAAACCCATTGCTTTTGAAAGTCGTCCAATCAAAGGAAAGTATTTACAGAAACCTATTTTTGAGAAGGAAATGTTAGCAATACTGCATGCACTAAAGAAATGGTGAACTTACCTAATGGGAAGACACTTCAAGGTAAAAACAGATCATGATAGTCTTAAACACTTTTTGGAACAAAGACTATCTTCAAAAGAGCAGCAAAAATGGGTCACAAAGATGTTGGGTTACGACTTTTAAATAATCTACAAAAAAGGAAAGCTTAATGTTGTTGCAAATGCACTCTCTAGAAAGAATGAAGAGGTGGAAGCATTGCTTTGTGCCATTTCTACTATCCAACCAGATTGGATAACCGAAGCAAGAGATGAATGGAAGAAGGACAAAGATGTATGGACACTCATTCAAAAGTTGCAGCAAGATCCTAGTACATCTTATACATTTAGTTGGAAAAATGATTCCTTATGGTACAAATATCACTTATATCTTTTTAAGAATTCCCAACTAAAACAAAATATTCTTCTGGAATTGCATACTTCTCCTTTAGGAGGACACTCAGTATTTTTAAAAACTTACCACAGGGTGAAGAAAGAATTTTTTGGGGATGGCCTTAAATCTGATATTCAAAAGTTTGTGGTGGAATGTTTGGTTTTCCAGCAGAATAAATTTGAGACAATTAAGACCCCGGGACTTCTACAACCTCTATCCATTCCAAGTCAACGTTGGGAGGAGATTTCAATGGATTTTATCATAGGTTTACCTAAGTCCAAAGGAAAGAGTGTCATCATGGTGGTAGTTGATAGATTTACCAAGTATGCACACTTTTATGCATTATCTCATCCATTTAAGGAAAGTACAGTTGCTATTACATTTATGGACACAATTCAAAAGCTACATTTAAACCCAAGGGTTATTGTGAGCGACAGAGATCCCATTTTTACTGGAAATTTTTGGACGGAGTTATTTTCTTGTTTGGGTATTCAATTAGCTCGTAGCTCATCTTATCATCCTCAATCCGATGGTCAAACTGAGATAGTAAATAAATGTTTGGAAGGATATCTTCATTGTTTTGTATCTAATAAACAAACACAATGGGTCAAGTGGTTACCTCTCGCAGAATGGTGGTATAACACTTCCTTCCATACTGTAGCAAAAATGACCCCATTTATGGCACTTTATGGATATCATCCACTATCTATCACATCTTCTTTAAGAGAAAATTATAAGGTTCAAGCAATGGAAGATCACATCGAGCATCAACAAGAAGTTCTCCAACTCTTAAAGGATAACCTAAATTTTGCACAAAATCAAATGAAACAATATACAGATCAACATCGCAGCGAGATAAGTTTTGATGTAGGAGACTGGGTATTTTTACGGTTACAACCATACAAAAAAATTTCCCTCAAGCAAGCTAAGAAGGATAATAAATTATCGCGAAAGTACTATGGTCCTTAAAAGGTGTTGCAAAATATTGGTACTATGCCATACAAATTGGAGCTTCCTACTTCTTCGCGGGTGCATCCAGTTTTCCATGTTTCATGCTTAAAGAAGGTTATAGGGGACAAACTTCCAGTTCAAACAATATTTCCGTAACTTCCGATGAGGAAGGAAAAATCATATTGAACCTCGACGCGGTCAATGCGAAACGAGAACTCGACAGCCTACGACCGATCAATTTCAGAGTATCTCATCAAGTGGAAGAACTTACCCACTGAAGATTCTACATGGGAGGATGAGAAGTTTATACAGAAGCACCCAGAGCTACTCAAGCATTGAGGACAAAACTTTTTTGAAGGAGAGGGGCATGTTAGGTCCCTATATTACTAGTATAGTCCCTTATTGTTATTAGTGTAACCCCCTTATTGTTATTATTGTACCCTTGTAACCCCCATTTTTTTATTATCGTGCCCTTAAATTATTATTGTTAGGTTATCTAGGATTACATTGTGGCCCACTAGGATTACATTATGGCCACATGGACTCCTATATATAGAAAGGAGGTTTTGTAAATTGTATCATCCAAGAATTGTTCATTTATGTAATGTATTGGAGGTTGCCCCCTCGAAGTGGATGAATTACATGGAGCAATCTATGTAAAATAATTTCTTCTCAACACATTTATGACCTTTAGTGTATTTGCTATCACAACTGTAGCAAAGCCCTTTTGCTCTTTTTTATTCCAATTGTTGTGGTGTCAACCTTGTAGGTTGTGGAAATCTAGGCGTAGAAACACTTCCTTCTTTATAGAATTGAGTGGTAGGCTTCCTTGTCGCCATAATTTTACATTCAACTTTTCTTTTTAACCTGAATGCCTTCTCCAATGAATCAGGTTCCAAAACGCGAACTTCATGTTGGATGTTATCCTTTAAAGTGCCTATGAAGAGATCAATCCTATGATCCTCTGGAGTATCAGTTACCCTTATATTCAATTTTTGTAAGTCCTCAATGTGCTGTCCCACTAAACCCTTTTGTTTGAGATCTATCAATTGGCTAAAGAAGGTGTTTCTCTTTGTATCCTCATAATGTGCTATCGTTTCCTCCGTAAAAATTGACCAAGTGAAAAAAAATTTATGGGAGCAAAGCCATCGATACCATACAAATTTATTTTTTTCTAAATGTAAAGTTGCAAAGCGTACCTTTTGTGTGTTTTGCACGTTATGGAGATCAAAATATTGCTCCATCTATAGTATCCATGTTACAGGATCCTTTCCATCAAACTTCCTCATATCCATTTTTGGAATATGGTGGTTCTTCCTGCCAACATTAGAGTTTATGAAATCACGATTAACATTTATTTTGTTCTCATCATGAGGTTCTTATACTATCTTTTCACCATTAGGAAACATTTCTTGTATCAACTTTGTCAAACCTTCCATGTTTTCTTTTATATCATTCTTCATGTTTTCCATGTTGTCTTTCATGTCATCCATCTTAGCTTCCATGCCAGCTTCCATGCCATCCATCTTAGCTTCCATGCCTTTCTTCAAACCATCCATCTTCGCTTCCACACCTTTCTTCAAAACTTCCATTTCATTTTTTGTTGCTCTTTGCGAGAGCGAAATTTGGTGCACTTGCTCTTGTAGTTTTGATAGATCATGTTGCAATTATTCATCTTCATGAGTCATCGTAGAGCCTTCTGAAGGCTTAATGGGTGTTGAATTATTTTTACAAGGCATATTTTAGAACCCAATACTGATATCTATTCTACAATATGCCCTTGGAATCAATTCAAATTTATTCTTCAAACAAGACTTATGCAATTCAAAAAAAAAATACACACCTTTTTCTTGCTTTTGAGGAGCTCGATATTGAAATTGTATTATCTCTGTGATTGCAGTACTTCAATATTTTAATTTCAGCACCAATGTATCCCTCTGAATTCTCTTTTGAATGTCATAGGTCTGACCTGATTTGGATTCTCCAAGACAAGGTTGTGTCCAATCTCCCACAATGACTTAATTATGGACTAGTTTAGTAGAGTGAACTTGTATGACTTTCCACGTGTCACTGTTTCATCCTTCAGCTTTGAAATTGATAGCCAAGAAACTAAAATCCATGTAATTGTGACCACTTTTTACGGCACTCCAATCCGATGCTCAGAGAGAGAGTTATGAATCTTTTCCCATGATCACCTCTTTGAGATGAAATTCGGGAGCCTGAAAAAGCACCACCTTCCACAGATCATATATCCGAAAATATTGCAAACCAAGATTTGAAATGTTTTGACGTGTTTCATCAGGATTTCAGGTTCGCACTCTAAAAATTTCAGATTCTGAACCTTTGTAGAAAAAACTTTATAGCGAAAATTCCGCGATGACCTATTTAGAGTAGCGAAACCCTAGAATCCAAACCTCTGATACCAAATGTTGTGTAACCAGCTCCAAAAATAGAAGAAAAGAGATATCAACGCCTTAGAAATAAGCCACTTCGAGGGGGAAACCTCCAATACATTACATAAATGAACAATTCTTGAATGATACAATTTAAAAAACCTCCTTTCTATATATAGGAGTCCATGGGGCCATAATGTAATCCTAGTGGGCCACAATGTAATCCTAGCCGACCTAACAATAATAATTTAAGGGCACAATAATAGCAAAATGGGGGTTACAAGGGTACAATAATAACAATAAGAGGGTTAAACTAACAACAATAAGGGACTATACTAGTAATATAGGGACCTAACATTGATCCAATCTTTGTCCCGCGCAGTTAACTTATAAATATGATCCACATCATCTTCTTCACGCACCAGCTCTGTATACCGTTCTCCTTCTGCAGGGTCTAATGGTACTATCACCCCTGTACCTTCATTTTCAAATACCATGCTTCTTTTATTCAAATTGATGATACCTCCCATATCGATGGAATAGTCCAATCCTAGGAGTGCAGGATAGGGGTCTGCATCTTCTACAATCTAAATGACCTCAAAGTCAGCTTGGACCTTAACTCCTACGATATCTACCACAATCATTGATAATCTCCCCAACGGTATGATCTTTTGTTGATTAGCCATGTGCAGCTGGATAGTGGACCATTCCAACTTGGGTTCTCCCATTTGCTTCCAAGTTTTCTTAAGTAGTACATTCGCATCTGAGCCTAGGTCCATAATAACCTGATCCATCTCGTAATCACAAATTTGCATAGTTAACCGCATTTCCCTACCAGTGCGCTTCTTATGCTTGTATAGTTTGTGCACATCCTTAACTTCCATGGGTGGGTTTCTTATTTTTGCACAGCTGTCTATCAAAGCTTGGAGGTTTTCTATGGCCCTTTGGTTGCACAAAAAATTCATACATGCCTGCAAAAATAGTTTGACCTCATCATCTTCTTTGAGGTTCATGGGGGCTTGGGGAGTAGATACCTCAGCTTTAGCAAGGTCTTGGCGAGATGCGACAAAGGTTTCCTTTTCCTTTTGTAAGTCCAAACTTTCTTGTTTGAAGGCTTCTTTTTGAATAAGAGTCTCTACCTCAACTTTCTCTGCAGCTCCCCCGGTGGCCATCCTGCTACGTGTTATGACATTAACGCTTGGTCCTTCATCCCAAGGTTCTGCCTTAACCCTTTGTACATTCTGCATAGGTGTCTGTTGCTTTTCCTACATCTTGGGTATTAGAATCGAGCAGTCTTCGATCACATGATCCAGCTGTCTACAATATCTACAGGATTGTCTCGCACGGTTCATGCAGTCTCTTGCAAAGTGCCTTATTTCTCTGCAGTTGTAGCAAATCAGTTGTCCTCATCCCCCACTTGCACTTCCACCTTGGCCCCCTCCCGTGCCCCTAGTTGGGGAGCCACCCGTACCTGAGGGGGATCTTTGAGAAGAAGGGTCTGATTGCACCCTATATAGGTTTCCTCTATCTATCATCAGATGATAGGTTCGGCATTTCTGTTTGTCATGTACTACAGATCTGCAAAACCTGCACCATTGTTGTTTCACTTCTAGGACATATGCACCCAGGCGAGGGCAGTGGTTAGTATCACGTAGGCCAGCTACACGACATTCATCACACCATAACGCTGGTCCACTTGGTCCTGGATGCAACAGACTAGGCTCCCCTGCCTATAGGTAGTCTGTCAGTAGTGGGCACTGATCCTTGAATGCCCTGATACCCTACATTGTATACACCATAGGTCTGCGCTAGCTTATTTCCCTCGGTCTTTTCATAGGTTTTGGATCTCCATGTGAATCACTTCTAGATGTTCTTAGATTTTTTGTACTCCCAGCTGAGTATCATCTCTTGGCGCAGCTTCTAATTTTATAACAATCTCCAAGGATTTTTCATGTGATTCAATGGCTTGATGATCCATAGGTAAGCGCAGTTGAGGTAGTAACATAGAAATGAACCATTCCTTGTGTTTTCTATCATAATACTGAAATTCTCCTTCTCTGATTACTTTTTTTAGCCACTGGTTAGCTTCCCATACAGACTCAGAGGGTCCTTGATTGAAATCTTTCAGATTGTTCACTATCTAAGAGTAGAGCTGTTGTTTCAAGGAATTCTTAATCTCTTCAATGGTCTCATTCACATGATGAGCTATGTATTCCATATACTAATCCAAGGCTCTTCCTTCAAAGGAAAGGGATAGTTGCGCCCTCTTCACAACATCGTCGACCACTTTCTGCACAGTCCATACCGATCCTGCGACAAACTAGAACCGATCCATATCTTCATCTCCTACGCCCTTGAAGGTAGGTAGCTTCATGTGTGAGTCCATCTCGTCTTCTGGTGGTGGAGGTATGGGTGAGTTCTTACCCATATTCTGATTTTAAGGTGGTGTAGTTGGAGGGCTATGCGCAACTAAATTCCTTACTAGGTTGTAGATAGATCTATCTCCCTCTTGATTGGTTTTGTAGTATTTTCCACTCTGTGTTGTACCCTCGTTCTGATCGGAGCTCATTCACTCTGTATAATTACATAGAATTCTCTTTTCGCACAATAATATCTTAATCAGTAATGGTAATTTTTTCAGAAAATTACCCCAGAAACCCTTGAAGAACCTCTGCTCTACCTCTGAATAGAACACAAATTGATCGATTGAAAATTCTGTCACAAATCCCCCAAGCACACTGTCCACCCAATGATCTATTGTGCGAGTGATGGTGTTATCAGTCTTCTCCAACTGCTGGATCAATTCTTAGGTCCGTTGCGTGACTCGTTCATCCTTCCAACACTTCTGGAAATCTACGAGCCTTGCAAGCCACTCCTGAAACTCAGTCGCAAATGTCACAAAGAAAATTTCATAGATCTCTGTGAAAATGTATTTATTCTTCCACTTATTTGTTGTCAACTTTGCACTGTGGTTCTCTTTCACCGCAAATTCCTGAACTTTCTTTTCAAACCACTTTTCGATTTCTTTCTTCTCAGGTCTCCAATGTTCCCTTGGCATTACCCGATCCCTCTCAAAATGCTCCTAGTCCAAGCAACGGAACCATTTGTTGGCTTGAGAGGTCCTGACCCAGGTTCAGAGGTTAAGTTTTCCAACAAACCCCTATACTATTGGCCCTTTTGGAAATGACTTGCTTGCGCAGGCCAAAGTCTCACCTGAAGCAGTATGGGAGGGTGTTGGAACCAAGTTTCCGCACCCTGAGATAAAGTAGGTAATTCAAGCGGATCTGCATTCATAGCCTATTGAGTTCGCACCAACAGATCTATTCATAGGGTTGTTAACTGTATAATCACAATATACATATCTAATATCGTGCAAAAATCTAGTTAATAACTCCACATCCACGTGCGTATCAACAATAATCAGTACATATCAGTATAACACATCATCAACATTGTATAGTTATATCATAGACAGATTCGCAGCATAAACAGATAACCAAAAACATTCATAACAGATCCAATAGTTTGCATCAACAAAAATACCTTAGATCAGATAACACAGAAGTACTTCAACCATATCCGCATATATCAGTATCTAAAACTTAATATAATCCAACACAGCCTGCGCACACAGCCAGTAGGATCTGCACACAGTAGGACTGAGGATCTCTGCGCACACAGCCAGCAAGATTCCTTACCCTAACGACTAACAACATATCTAACAATTCGCACTTAGCATCCGACTTAATTATTTTCTACCTTAAGACTAAAAAATGGTTCATCTATTTATATCGACTTAGCCTACGCTTCCAATGGTCCGCAAACTGTGGTTTGCAGACTCTTGGTCTACCCTTGACCCATTACATTGCATTCGGGCATTGACCCACCCCAAAACCCCTGTGCTAGACTAAATAATATCAAAATTATACAAAATTATACAAAATTTGTAGGTTTTAGGGGACCCTATTCTAACAATGTCGTAGAATTATAATGTGGAAATGGTGGTTGGAATAGTTACCTCGACATCCTGCTTAATGAAACAGTTTGGTGCAAGTCTCTCCACTTATGCCATGTCGAAGTGAAGAGTACCCTTCGAAAAGTCCAAGTGAGTCTAGTCGACGTCTGCTCCAGGTACAGTGGGACCTTCCCTCCACCGTCACCTTTGGAAAAAATCCTAAAGTTTATAGTCACTAAGGTCACCAACAGGAACAAATGTACCTAGGGGAACAGTCTATGATCCGATATACACGCAAAGGTAGAGTAACTAGCTCAATCCCCTTGAAGGCTCCTTGATATAATCCAAGGTTTACCAAAAAGTGACCCCAGGATCCTCGACAATGGTCTATCCGAGGTTTATCGTTTGCAATACGTGCACATCTTCTATCTTTCCCATTGAGATATGTATGATTACCTCACTAGTTCCAACATGATCTCATGCTTGACTTTTTTAAGAAGAGCTTCCCGGAGCACAAATTTTACAATTGGATTTTCCTACTGCAAGATTGCTACTTGTTTGTTTGAACTGTCTTGGAATGTTAATTACAACCTGTTCCAAGACACTATTCTAAGCTATGTTGGTGGAAAAGAGCCCTAGAAAATGTAAAATATCTAGATTAATTTTATTAAAGTGTTGTTTTTAATTTTCCTATTGCTTAAGACAAAAGGAATGGAAGTGAAACTTCAATGATGTTTATGACCCAACTCAAAAATACGCTAAATGCATCTAAATGAAAAGTGAAACTCTTTTCTTTTCGATGAATCTTATTTAAGGGAAAGATGAGATATTTAAAAACTTTCAAAGCACCAATTCTTTCATTCATAAAAAAAATATTTGAAAAGAAGACGATTTCTTTGAGAACTCAATTTTGCAAAAATGATCAATTACTCGTTTGAAATGAAATTCCTTTATCAATCAGATCAGAAACTACAAATTAATAAACAAATTTTTTTCCAGAAAGAAAAGAATATCTAAAACTCTAAGAACATAAATTTCAAAATCAAAATAAAAACACTAATTTTGAAGTCTATCTAGAAAGTTTGAGGATGTTTTCTCCTAGTTTGTGAATGAACCAAGAAGAATTTCTACTTATCTCAGTAGAAATGAAAACATCCAAAAATGGTTTGGTGTGAAAATCAAGCCTTAGTAAGCTAAAAGCTCTTCCAAATTGGCAAATTAAAATGAAATCAATTTTCATAAAAGTAAGGTTTGCAATGGGTTTAATGGCTCAGAAAGAGAACAACATCATACCCATAAGCTGAGGTAAATGAAGGTATCTTATATGGAGCAGCAAGAAAAGGGAAAACACTTACTCATAAAATTCAAATAAGATGAAAAATCACAAAAACACAAAAGTTGCTGAAAAGAAATTCACACATAAGATTTGACAGCTAAGGTAGACTAGGGAAAACATAAAGAATTAGGTGATCTGGTTCCTAAAAAGAGAATTTTAACTTTTTCAAAAAATTTCCACAGGTCCGTAGGTTCTAATGGAGAACAAAGTGGTACCACACTGTTCTGAACTAAAAACTGTGGAGGCTACCACATTGTTTTCGAGTGAAAACTGCGGAGGTAAGGAAAAGTACAGAAAAAAATAAATATTCAGCTTTTCTTTTCAGGGATTCTTAAAATTTATCTACCCAACCCAATCTTAGACAAATCAAAATCAGAAAACTCTTAAAATTCAAACTGAAAAATAAAAATGAAAACTAAGTTCTATTCCCCAGTGGAGTCGCCATTTTGTTATGTGGATTAATCCCTCTTGCGAACAAGGGCGATCTCCCTAGTATTCTACGAATAGCTAGAAACAAACATCCATTTGTAAATCACTTTCTCTAGATTATTTGCAATTCAGAATTATTATAAACAAAGAAAGAGGACATGCCCCTACCTTGAAATCCAACGTTCGGTGCAATCTTTTATCTAGTCGCTCTAAAGAGGCTTCTCCAGTAAGTAGAACCTGCAATCAAAGACAGACAAAATAATTAAAAGCACCTGCAACATATAATAATTAAGAATATCTAATCCAACTTAGTGATGAAGGAGTATAAGTATTGAATTATTCAAATAAGCACAAGACAAACTCAATGAGAAAATGAGATCCATATGTATTATCTTTGAATGAAAAGAGTAACTTTACAACCTGATGCCTTAATGCCACACAAGTTTCTCCTAGGGTCCTGAACAATCTTTCCTCCTTCAGTTTGACCAAACTTCCTCTCTTTGAACCAGCATGGAGTTATGGACATAAGGGTGTGATTATTCTCATGCTAACAATAACTATTGTAGAGAGTATGCTCTCTTTAAAATTTCTTCAGTAATTACCTTATACAAGCTACCATCTACCCTTAAGACTGAAACATGAGCTCAATTTATAGGGAAATGGAGGTAGTTTCAGTTCCATGGAGAGGGGGATGGATTCCTCTCATGAATGGATTTGAGCTCCATAGATCAAGGGATAAGCTCCATAAGTGGATGGATATAGCTCCATGAGTGGAGGGATAAATCTCAAACTAATCGTGCCTCTAGAAGCTTCCAGTTGGGAGAATATTCGACTAGATGTGCTTCCAGAACTTATGTTTTCCTTTATTTGACTTTTTACGGGGTTCTGTAGGTTTTAATAGTAGAATGTGTGGGAGTTGTCATATGTTATAGAACAAGTATCCGCGAACCCACATGAAAAGGCTAGGAAAAGTGGAGAGTTAAAATTTTAAGGATTTTAATGAGCTTTTCTCCAATTCCGAGACTTGGTTTAGGAACATTAGGGTTTTTTTATTTCTAAGGGAGAAAAATATAGGTAGTGATGGACCTATGTGGCCAGTCAAATTTTATGGTGACAAAATAACATGTAACACCAAGCAATCGAGAAAGTTAAAGCACAGTGGAAGAAATTTGGGCCCAATGAAGCTACAAGGGATATGGATGATCATATGTGGGATATGCATCCTTCATTATTTTTCGGTGAAGGAAAATGAGTTTTGTTGTATGTACATATTTATGTATGGTTGTTATTGTAATTATTGCAATGAGTTGTGTTATAAAGCTCCAATAAACGGTATGGTTGTCATGTTGTTATGTTTTCCATGTTGTTTTTTCTTTTCACAACGTTGATTACTATAAATACGACATCGACCTAAGTTATAAAGCTCCATGGGAAAAAAAAATTGTATCTAGTGGTCTTGCTGGTTGCAGGTGTCATAGAACACTGATAACAGTGTTCCCCTAAGGGGGAGGGGTCTATAATAACCCCAGGTTAAAATTTCATGTAATAAAGTTAATAAAGGAAAATTAATATCAAGGTCAGGTGAAATTTATTCCAAACTAAATGTTGGGAAAAACATCCTAGTGGGTGTTCATTTAGTTTATTATGGCTAAGGATAAATTGAAAAGGCATTGGAAAAGGCTTTAAAAAGGAAA
The DNA here is from genome assembly GCA_034641835.2 of Pinus albicaulis. Lineage (NCBI taxonomy): Eukaryota > Viridiplantae > Streptophyta > Pinopsida > Pinales > Pinaceae > Pinus > Pinus albicaulis. The sequence goes on from CM076573.1 coordinate 141,550,856, forward strand.
ATAGGAATCAATTGGAATTTATCTATGAAAATTGTGGAAAATAGGAGAAAAGGAAGGTGAAAGGTCACAAGTTTCATGTGAGGAGGAAATTGAAGGAAAATAGAGGAAAATGAAGAAATTAGAGGCCTCAATAATAAAAAGGCTTATAAGGATCAGTACACATCTTTTGTCAATTCATTTTTTGATCTCTCTCTCTATTCTCTGTTATGGAACTAGCTCCAAAAATAGAAGAAAAGAGATATGAACGCGTTAGAAATAAGACACTTCAAGGGGGAAACATAAATTACATATATGTAAAATTCTTGGATGATACAAATGACAAAACCTCCTTTTGTATATAGGAGTCCATGGGGTCACAATATAATCCTACCCGACCTAACAATAGTAATGTAAGGGCATAATAATAACAATATTGAGGTTACAAGGGTACAACAATAAAAATAAGGGGGCTACACTAACAACAATAAGGGGATACACTAGTATTATAGAGACCTAACATGCCCCTCTCCTTCAAAAAAGTGTTGCCCTCAATGCTTGATTATTTCTGGAAGCTTTTATATAAAATTATCATCCTCCCATGTGTAATCTTCAACGGGTACGTTATTCCACTTGTTGAGATACTCTAAAATTTATTGATTTGGTATTTTTCGAGTTCTTTTTTTTGTGACTTCTTTAGAACTTATTTTGCTACGATGTTGATCTTCCTGTTTTTTTATTCGATTCTGCACCAAAGTTAGGTTATCCTTTGAGAGTTGGAGAACTTGTTGTTGATGCTCGATGTGATCTTATGCTATTCTATCATCCATATTAGATTCCATTTGATCATTCAAACCGTCCAACTTAGCCTCCATTTGTAATTTTAAACCATCTATGTCATATTTGATTGCTATTTGTAAGATCGAAATTTTTTGCAATTGGTACTGTAATTTTGATATCTCATACTACAATTCTTCCTCTTTATGCATCATAGTATAGCTTTTTGAGGGCTTAATGGGTGTGGAATTATTTTTGGGAGGCATTATAGAACCCAATTCTGACAAAAAATATTCAATATGCCCTTGGAATCACTTCAAACTACTTTTTCAAACAAATTTTATGCATTTTTAAAAAACAAATACACACCTTTTTCTTGCTTTTGAGGAGCTTGATATTGAAACTGAATTATCTCTATGATTTCAGATCTTAAATATCTAAAATTTTGTGCTGTAGTAGCCCCCTAAATCTTCTTTCGAATGCCACAGGTCTGACCTGATTTCGATGCTTCAAGGAAAACTTATTCCCAGTCTCCCACAATGACCAAATTATGGACTAGTTCCATAGAGATAACTTTTCCGGCATGCCATGTGTCATTGTTTCCTCCTTCAGCTCTGAAATTGATACAGAGGAAACTACAGTTCATTTAATTTCGACTGCTTTTTATGGAATTCCAATCTGATGCTCAGAGAGAGAGTTATGACGATTTTCCCAAGGTCAGCTCGTTTAGATGAATTTCAAGAGCGTGCAAAAACCATAACTTCGACAGATCATATCTCCAAAAATTGCGAACCAAGATCTTAAATTTTTACATGAAGTTCCTCAGGATTTCGGCTTTGCATGATAGAAATTTCAGCTTCTTAACCTTTGTAGAAACAAAGTTATAACGAAAATTCCATTGTCACCTCATTTAGATGAATTTCGGGAGCCTGCAAAAACCCTAAATTCACATATCATATCTCCAAAAATAGTGTGAACCAAGATTTGAAATTTTTACAAAAAGTTCCTTAGGATTTCAAATTCTCTCTGTAAATATTTCAGCTTCTGAACCTTCGTAGAAAAAAAAATATCGCGAAAATTCCACGATAACCTATTTAGGTGAAATTCGGGAGCCTGAAAAAACCCTAACTTCCACATATTATATCTCTGAAAATAGTGCGAACCAAGATCTGAAATGTTTACACGACATTCCTTATGATTTCGGCTTCGCTTTGTAAACATTTCAACTTCTGACCATTCGTAGAAAAAAGTTATAGCGAAAATTCCACAATGACCTGTTTGGAGTAGTGAAACCCTAGAATCCAAAGCTATGATACCAAATGTTACGAAACCAACTCCAAAAATAGAAGAAAAGAGAGATTAACACCTTAGAAATAAGCCACTTCAAGGGGGGAAACTCCTTTACATTACATAAATGAACAATTCTTGGATGATACAAATGAGAAAACCTCCTTCTATATATAGGAGTCCATGGGGTCACAATATAATCCTAGCTGACCTAACAATAATAATGGAAGGGCACAATAATAACAATATTGGGGTTATAGGGGTACAAAAATTACAATAAGGGGGCTATAATAAGAACAATAAGGGGATACACTAGTATTATAGGGACCTAACATTCTCTCTCTCTCTCATACTATTTCACACTTCGAGCATTCTTGGAGAACTCTAGCATTGGAGAAAGGGAGGTAAAGGAAGTAAAATAAATCAATGGAAATCAAGGATCAAGCAAGTAATAGTTGGATCAAATGACTACAAAGATATTACTTTGCAATTATCGAGTTGCATCTATGATTTCATTGCTAGTTTTGGCATGCATGGTACATGCATGTGTGTTTCTAGGTGTGACAATGCTTTCAGACTCGCCTTTCCATTTTTGGATAGCCATGGTGTGATGGGTTTATTTCATTTGGTTGAGCTTTGGATTTTCGAATGGTTTTGGAACCAGGTGAGGTGGTATTAGGAAAGTTCCCAAGGGCCTAAGAATCTCTTGATTATTTTTGGTGGGATTGTGGTAAATCTTGAGGGTGCAGACAGACAAATGGATCAATGTATTTTTGAAGAAATATGGAGGCTTCCAATCTTGTTTAGGGTTTTTAGGGTCCTATAATTCATAGGATCACAAGGTGATTGAATATTTTCTCTCAGTAATATGAAATTGCAAATAATATTTCATTTTTCAAATGATTTCCAAAAAAATATAAATAAATAAAAAATGAAAAGAGGGTATTTGAACAAAAAAAATAGAATAAAAAACAAAAGAAAAGAAAAACATAAGAAGAATAAAAATGATGATGAAAGAACCCCCCAAAAAATAAAACAAATGTGAAAGTGATCCAAATTCAAATGCCACTACCAGATAACTAGTTTGTTTACAAGAATAAATAGAATTTTGTGTGCAACTTGTTTAAAATTCCAGAACCATAAGTCTTTGTTTCGATTATACATTGTAATCATGGTCAAACAAATTTGAATTTCTATTAATTAGATTAGAGAAATAATTTAGCCAAACTGTTTAATCTTGGCTAAAAATAGTTAGGTAGATGAATAAATTGATCCAATTGTTTAAGTTGGATTAATGAAATAAATGAGTAGGTAGAATTAGATTAGTTGTTTTCTCCTTTCGAAGACAAATAAAACAAGGGTTTGCACATTTAAATGCACCCTTTTTTAGTCAAAGTTAGGTTTAGTTAGGAGAAAACTGAATTGAAAAAGGTTGAAAAATATGATGGTGTGTGTATTACATTATATATGCTCTTTTCCTAAAGTTTAAGCGATTAATAATTTTTATCCAAAGTTTTGACCACTTATATTATGAAATTCATAAGCGAAAAAAGGTTTTTCGCATAGCATTAAAAGGCATTCATGATCCGACCATCCTCTCACTGCCATCTTAGATCAATGGTTCATAACTCTTTTCAACTCCCCTTGCCCATCCTAACTTTATCGGCGGAAGTTGGGGGGGTGGGGGGGGGGGGGGGCGGTCCAAAAAGTGGTTTTTCCCTGCCGACCCCATGGTAACGTGTCAACTCCAGACTATTTCGCAACCCCCCCCCCCCATATTCCGCTTACCAGGATAGCCCCCTTCCGAATAAGCTGCCAACCTGCTTTTATTTCCTATCAGCGCTTCCCGCACCCTAACATCCACTCCAATTGCGACAACTAGAGTTAACTGTTGCAAATTCAATTTTCCCGTGATTACCATTTAGGGTTAGTAATGGTCCCGTGCCCCTAACAGACCTCTACAATCGCCATAAGAACTTCCCTATTACACCATTTTACATCGTTTTTACACATCTTTACTCATTTCAATCACTCGTCATTCCAAATTTTTCTGGCACAGTGAAAGCTCCTCGGATCCGAAAAAAGGAACCATTCAAATGGAGAGAAAAATCCATCCTTATCAGCAACTGTCATCTGTCAAAAAATTCTCGGTAACCTCCCAATATCACCTTCCTTTTCCTGTAGTCTAAATTCTCAAAATGCCTCCAAAGAAGAAAAACAACAACAATTCAAGAAATCCTATGCTCCCTCCTATAGTTGACCTTTACCACATTCCCCTTGCTGACTGAGACTACAAGATCACAGAGAAAAAGTGTGAATTCAATTTGTTTGAATTATATTTTTGGCTCAAAGACAATCACTTAGACTAGAGTGATGAAATTAGACTCTAGGAGTCTAATTTACCCCTGTATATTTTTCCTAAGACCCATCATTTCCCTAAGTTCATTTGTAAATTCCAAGCTTGTTACTTTCCCAATCAGAGAGCTATTGTAGCCCCAAGTGGAGAAATTTTATACACAATTACTCCTGAAACAATCAATCAAATGATGCAGGTTCCTAAAATTGAATCCAACATCCCTTTCTCAATGGAAGACTTGAATAACCTATATCATAAATTAAATTTCTCCAAGAGATCACAAATTTTTGAAATCTTTCTACCTGAAAATTCCTAGTTACCCAAGAATAATCCACCCTATGTGTTATTCATTTTTCCAGACCAAGCCAAAAAAATAATCTCGATACTTCATGCTTATTAGACTATTATTCAATTGAATGGATAGATGAACCTATCCTAGGTTTTATATCTATTTTTTCCACTGATGAGAAACCCTTTGTTGTTTTTAATTTCAGCCAATTTCCTGCTGACAACATTCATGAAAAATTCCTTAAGTTACAAACTAAATGAATGCTAAAATATGCCTCAATTCTATTTTATATGTTCATATATTATTAAGAAGAAAGGTTCCCATTCATGCTCCAGAATCTGGATGAAGAAGGAAATCCACAGTCAGTTATTTTATAGAATTCCTTGGTAAGGAATAATTTAGAGGAATACAATTTCAAAGAATATATAGATCAGTTTTTTCATCCAGACATATGTTTACTGAAAAACAATGTACAACCGAAGATCAGTGATGAAATTCAGAAGATTTTACATCTCACAAAGAAGACCAAGACAAGAGACTTGTACTTGTACCAGAACTACACTGAAATATGAGTGTATGGGTGTGAGCCGCCGCCCTACAAGCTACCCAAATACCTCCCAATGAGAGTATTTTCATTAGAATACATCAGGAAGATGACCAATTCAGATGAAATCCATTTTGTTTCTACCAAAAATAAATCTCAACTTAGGATAAAAACTCAAATTGGACCATTTATTTTTAACATTAGAACTATAGGTGAGGAGTCACACATTCTCTTGAAGAAGATGAAGTTTCCATTGAGCTTCACATCGTCATATGACTCCTTTGGCATGATCTCTAAGCTAAGAGTGGAAAAAAAAACCACTCCCTATGTTCATACATAGAGGCTTGAGATTGAGAAGTACATGAACAAGATTGAGTGGGCATAGAACACTTTATAGGAAGCAGAAGCGAAACTTCTGACTACATCTACTTCACAGAATCCCACACCTCAAGAAAAGAAAGAGAAAATACCAAGGGAAGAAGGCTCCCCTTCAGTCAGAGAGGTCTCAACAAGTGTTAGGTCCCTATATCACTAGTATAGTCCCTTATTATTGTTAGTGTAACCCCCTTATTGTTATTATTGTACCCTTGTAACCCCCATTTTGTTATTATTGTGCCCTTAAATTATTATTGTTAGGTCGGCTAGGATTACATTGTGGCCCACTAAGATTACATTATGGCCCCATGGACTCCTATATATAGAAAAGAGGTTTTGTAAATTGCACCATCCAAGAATTGTTCATTCATGTAATGTATTGGAGGTTGCCCCCTCGAAGTGGCTCATTTCTAAGGCGTTTATATCTCTTTTCTTCTATTTTTGGAGCTGGTTACACAACATTTGGTATAAGAGCTTTGGATTCTAGGATTTCGCTGCTCCAAACAGGTCATCGTGGCATTTTCGCTATAACTTTTTTTCTACGAAGTTTCGGAAGCTGAAATTTTTAGGGTGTGAAGCTGAAATCCGGAGGAAGATTTTCTAAAAATTTTAGAGCTTGGTTCGCAATATTTTCGGAGATATCATCTGTGGAAGTTAGGTCTGTTTTCAAGCTCCTAAACAGGTCATCGTGGAATTTTTGCTATAAGTTTTTTTCTACGACGGTTCAGAATCTGAAATTCATATGGTGCGAAGATGAAATACTGAGGCAATTCGTCAAAAAATTTCAGATCTTGGTTCGTAATATTTTGTGAGATATGATCTGTGGAAGGTAGTGCTTTTTTAGGCTCCTGAATTTCATCTCAAAGAGGTGATCGTGGGAAGAGTTCAATAAATCTCTCTCTGGGAATTGGATTTGAGTGCCATAAAAAGTGGTTGTAAGTACACAGACTTTAGTTTCTTGGCTATCAATTTCAAAGACAAAGGATGAAACAGTGACACGTGGCAAGTCCTACAAGTTCGCTCTACTGAACCAGTCCAAAATTAGGTCATTGTGGGAGATTGGACACAACTTTGTCTTGGAGAATCAAAATTAGATCAGACCTATGGCATTTGAAAGAAGCTTCAGAGGGCTACTACAGGGCTGAATTTCAGATATTTAAGATTTTCAATTACAGAGATAATTCAATTTCAATATTGAGCTCCTCAAAGCAAGTAAAAGGTGTGTATTTTGTTTTCCGAATTGCATAAGTTGTGTTTGAAGAATCAAGTTGAATTGATTCCAAGGGCATATTGTAGAATAGGTATCAATATTGGATTCTAAAATGGCCCCTAAAAATAATTCAACACCCATTAAGCCTTCAGAAGGCTCTACCATGACTCATTAAGATGAAGAATTGCAACATGATCTATCAAAATTACAAGAGCAAGTGCAACAAATTTCACTCTCGCAAAAAGCAACAAAAAATGAAATGGAAGTTTTGAAGAAAGGCGTGGAAGTGAAGATGGACGGTTTGAAGAAAGGAATGGAAGCTAAGATGGATGGCGTGGAAGTGAAGATGGACGGTTTGAAGAAAGGCGTGGAAGCTAAGATGGATGGCGTGGAAGCTAAGATGGATGGCATGGAAGCTGGCATGGAAGCTAAGATGGATGACATGAAAGACAACATGGAAAACATGAAGAATGATCTCAAAGCAGACATCGAAGGTTTGACAAAGTTGATACAATAAATGTTTCCTAATGGTGAAAAGATAGTAGAAGAACCTCATGATGAGAACAAAATAAATGTTAATCGTGATTTCATAAACTCTAATGTTGGCGGGAAGAACCACCATATTCCAAAAATGGATATGTGGAAGTTTGATGGAAAGGATCCTGTAACATGGATACTACAGATGGAGCAATATTTTGATCTCCATAATGTGAAAAACACACAAAAGGTACGCATTGCAACTTTACATTTAGAACAAAATACATTTGTATGGTATCGATGGCTTTGCTCCCGTAAAAAAATTGTCACTTGGTCAATTTTTACGGAATAAATGATAGCACATTATGAGGATACAAAGAGCAACACCTTCTTTACCTAATTGATAAATCTCAAACAAAAGGGTTTAGTGGGGCAGCACATTGAGGAATTCCAAAAATTGAATATAAGGGTAACTGATATTCCAGAGGAACACAGGATCGATCTCTTCATAGGCACTTTAAAGGATAATATCCAACATGAAGTTCGCGTTTTGGAACCAGATTCACTGGAGAAGGAATTCAGGTTGGCAAGAAAAGTTGAATGTAAAGTAATGGCGACAAGGAAGCCTACCACTCAATTATATAAAGAAGGAAGTGTTGCTACGCCTAGATTTCCACAACCTTCAAGGTTGACACCACAACAATTGGAAGAAAAAAGAGCAAAAGGGCTTTGCTACAGTTGTGATAGAAAATACACTAAAGGTCATAAGTGTGCTGAGAAGAAATTATTTTAAATAGATTGTGAAGAGGAAGAAGAAAATGAACAAGAAGAGGATATACACCAGGAACCAGCCCTAGAAGAGGAAGAAATGAATCCGACCATATCGTGTAATGCACTGGCAGGAATTACCACTCCTCAAACTCTCGAGATAGAAGGACAAATCAAGAAGAAAAAGGTAATAGTGTTGATTGATTCAGGTAGCACCCATAATTTTATTCATTGTAAGGTAGCCAAGGAATTAAATTGTTTCCTATACCCAGCACCAGAATGTCAAGTGATGGTTGCAAATGGAGGAACTATAAATTGCTCTGGAAAATGCCATAATATCAAGCTAACCATGGGGAATATGTATTGACTAGTCCAATGCTTTCCATTCCTATGGGAGGTGTTGATGTTGTACTAGGAGTACAATGGTTACAATCTTTGGGGACGGTAGCTTTTAATTTTCAAGAACTTTTCTTGAAATTTTTTTTAGAAGGAAAGGAAGTCGAATTACGGGGTATTTAAGGGAAGCCGGCAAGGATAACAAGCTCTAATGCCATGAAAAAGCTTCTAAAGAAAGAACAACGAGGCGTAATTGCACAATTATGCTCACTAGAAGTTCCGACATCAAAATCATCTATTTCTGCAGATCTCCAACAAGTTTTGGACAATCATTCCAAGGTGTTTGAAACTCCCAAAGGACTCCCACCTATTCGTGATCATGATCATGCTATTCATTTGATTCGAGGAAGTGTTCCTCCAAACATCAGGCCTTATAGATATCCTTACTTCCAAAAGAGCGAAATTGAACGTATGATTGCAGAAATGTTAGAGGCGGGTATAATTCAACCTAGTCAAAGTTCTTTCTCTGCTCCTGTAGTATTGGTACACAAGAAGGATGGATCATAGCGAATGTGTCCGGATTATAGGGAGCTCAATAAGCTCACCATTAAAGATAAATTTCCCATTCTTGTGATTGATGAATTATTGGATGAATTACATGGAGAAATTTATTTTACCAAGTTGGATCTTCGTTCAGGATATCATCAAATTAGAATGAAGGCTGAAGATATTCAAAAAACAGCATTTCGAACTCATGAGGGTCATTATGAATTTTTTGGTCATGCCTTTTGGCCTTACCAATGCACCTTCTACATTTCAAGGGTTGATGAATTCCATTTTCAAACCCTTCCTTAGAAAATTTGTGCTAGTATTTTGATGATATACTAATCTACAACAAGTCTTGGAAGGATCATGTTGAACATGTTGACAGGGTGCTCAAACTATTGCAGGAGAAACAATTATATGCAAAAAAATCCAAATGTTTCTTTGGAGTACAAGAGGTGGAATATCCGGGTCATATTGTATCTCACGAGGGTGTTAAAGTAGACCCTAACAAAATTAAAGCCATTAAGGAATGGAAAGTCCCCACAACCATAAAGCAGTTGCGAGGATTTCTCGGGTTAACAGGGTATTATCGCAATTTTGTTAATAATTATGGGAGAATAGCAGCACCTCTAACAACATTATTGAAGAAAGATGCATTTTCATGGACTCCTGAAGCAACTAAGGCCTTTGAATGTCTTAAGGAGGCAATGTGCCTAGCACCGGTCTTAGCTACGCCAGACTTCACAAAAACCTTTATTGTGGAATGTGATGCCTCAGGAAATGGAATTGGTGCAGTTTTAATGCAGGAAGGAAGACCCATTTCTTTTTAAAGTTGTCCAATCAAGGGAAAGTATTTACAGAAACCTATTTATGAGAAGGAAATGTTAGCAATATTGCATGCACTAAAGAAATGGCGAACTTACCTAATGGGAAGACACTTCAAGGTAAAAACTGATCATGATAGTCTTAAACACTTTTTGGAACAAATACTATCATCAGAAGAGCAGCAGAAATGGGTCACAAAGATGTTGGGTTATGACTTTGAAATAATCTACAAAAAAGGAAAGCTTAATGTTGTTGCAGATGCACTCTCAAGAAAGAATGAAGAGGTGGAAGCATTGCTTTGTGCCATTTCTATTATCCAACCAGATTGGATAACCGAAGCAAGAGATGAATGGAAGAAGGACAAAGATGTATGGACACTCATTCAAAAGTTGGAGCAAGATCCTAGTACATCTGATACATTTAGTTGGAAAAATGATTCCTTATGGTACAAAGATCGCTTATATCTTTGTAATAATTCCCAACTAAAACAAAAGATTCTTTTGGAATTGCACACTTCTCCTTTAGGAGGACACTCAGGATTTTTAAAAACTTACCACAGGGTGAAGAAAGAATTTTTTTGGGATGGCCTTAAATCCGATATTCAAAATTTTGTGGTGGAATGTTTGGTTTGCTAGCAGAATAAAGTTGAGACAATTAAGACCCTGGGTCTTCTACAACCTTTATCCATTCCAAGTCAACGTTGGGAGGATATTTCAATGGATTTTATCACAGGTTTACCTAAGTCCGAAGGAAAGAGTGTCATCATGGTGGTAGTTGATAGACTTACGAAGTATGCACACTTTTGTGCATTATCTCATCCATTTAAAGCAAGTACAGTTGCTACTACATTTATGGACAGAATTCAAAAGCTACATGGAAGCCCAAGGGTTATTGTGAGCGACAGAGATCCTATTTTTACTGGAAATTTTTGGATGGAGTTATTTTCTTGTTTGGGTACTCAATTAGCTCATAGCTCATCTTATCATCCTCAATCTGATGGTCAAACTGAGATCATAAATAAATGTTTGGAAGGATATCTTCGTTGTTTTGTATCTGATAAACAAACACAATGGGTCAAGTGGTTACCTCTCGCTGAATGGTGGTATAACACTTCCTTCCATACTGCAGCAAAAATGAACCCATTTATGGCACTTTATGGATATCATCCACCATCGATCACATCATCTTTAAGGGAAAATTCGAAGGTTCAAGCAGTGGAAGATCACGTCGAGCATCAGCAAGAAGTTCTCCAACTCTTAAAGGATAACCTGAATTTGGCACAAAATCGAAGGAAACAACAGGCAGATCAACATCGCAGCGAGAGAAGTTTTGATATAGGAGATTGGGTATTTTTACGGCTACAACCATATAAACAAATGTCCCTCAAGCAAGCTAACAAGGATAATAAATTATCGCCAAAGTACTATGGTCCTTACAAGGTGTTGCAAAAGATTGGTACTATGGCATACAAATTAGAGCTTCCTGCTTCTTCGCGAGTACATCCAGTTTTCCATGTTTCATGCTTAAAGAAGGTTATAGGTAAAAATCTTCCAGTTCAAACAATATTTCCAGAACTTGATGAGGAAGGAAAAATCATATTGGAACCTGAAGCGGTCACGGAAACAAGAACTCGACAACTACGGAATCGATCAATTTCAGAGTATCTCATCAAGTGGAAGAGCTTACCCACTGAAGATTCTACATGGGAGGATGAGAATTTTATACAGAAGCACCCGGAGCTACTCAAGCGTTGAGGACAACACTTTTTTGAAGGAGAGGGGCATGTTAGGTCCCTATATCACTAGTATATTCCCTTATTATTGTTAGTGTAACCCCCTTATTGTTATTATTGTACCCTTGTAACCCCCATTTTGTTATTATTGTGCCCTTAAATTATTATTTTTAGGTCGGCTAGGATTACATTGTGGCCCACTAGGATTACATTATGGCCCCATGGACTCCTATATATAGAAAGGAGGTTTTGTAAATTGCACCATCCAAGAATTGTTCATTCATGTAATGTATTGGAGGTTGCCCCCTCGAAGTGGCTCATTTCTAAGGCGTTTATATCTCTTTTCTTCTATTTTTGGAGCTGGTTACACAACAAAAAGAGAATTTAATATTTGCCAAAAGAAGAGAAAAACTAATTCTAAAACAGATTTTCTAAAGGAAAGAGAAGGACTAGATACTATAGTCCTTACAGGTCCACATTCTGCAACACAGACAAAAAATTTATTTACAGGGTCTCCAACAACATCATCAGTGTCACAAGGGAATCCAAACTCAACTCAAACATCAGAGTTGATCCATGGGAAAAAGGAAAATAGCATATTTGATAAGTATAAGAAAATAAAGCCTAAAAATGAGCTCCTTAAAAACAACACTTTTACTCAATTCTAGAAACAAAATTCCACTGCTTAGAGCAGACTCTTATCAAATTTTGAAACAGAGAAGGGAATAATGTAGATGGCATTCTTATATGCTCATATCCCTTATCCAAAAACAATAGCAGATTATAAACATACTTCCTTTTATTTTTACACAAAATACATCCATCCCATTGATCAAATGGAGATGCATAAACAGATAGGGGAAATTATATGTTGCACCTTGAAAAATACTACCATAAATGCTTCTAAATTGCAGTTGTTACTCACCAATGTCCAATCACAATTAAAGATTGAGAATATCTCTTCTATGGCAATGGATAATAATATCAAGTCTTGAGAAGACTTGGTCATCAAAATAGGATATGGCCTAGCCAACGTCAAAGCAGTAGAAGAAATTATTAAAAAGAAGAATGTTGAAATTGAAGAACTTAGGAAATAGTTAAAATTACTAGTCACTGAGGATTCACAAACCAAGCAAATAGGAGAGACAGAGAGCCAAAAGCAAGACATGCTCAAACTAATTATGGAGAAAAATGCACAAATCAGAGATATGGAAGTGGAATTGGATAACATAGTGAAAAAAAGGAGAAGAATTCATAGTTAGCCTTAGTTCCAGTGGAGGCTATACCTATTACAACAATACCACAATTAGGAATGACTGCCTCAACCACATCAGGGGCTTCTACATCAACAACAACCCCAACTCAATATTTAGATGTTGATGGTAAATTGAAAAAGGCTATGGAGGACATGTTCATACAAGGAGAAGAAATAAAAAGGTTACAAGGATAGATAAAGGCCCTGCAAGAGCAAAAAAAAAGGATAAAAACTTCACATCTGGCCAAAGTACATAAGTCTCATAGACTCACACAAATATTACAACAACTAGGAAAGGAGACTGCCATGGCTCAGACCTTAGCCCAAGCTAAGGAAAACATATGGATATATATCCATGAATGAGATTTAGCCTTCCATTCAAATTACCTTTGAGAAAAATGACTTAATTTAGAAGTCTAAGGAAGCAATTGTGCAAATTCGAGATAATCTAGGTGACAAGCCCACCGAATTCATAGACCTTATCATATTCTAAATTCTAAAAACAAGTATGAGCTAGAGGAATTTCAGATTGAAGAAATGACTAGTACAATACTGGAAGTCAATAATTTCTTATCCAAAAATAACCCCATGTTGTAGCTGGAGTAAAAATGTCAAGGGTTGGAAATTGGTGTCAACATATTCTTCAACAAGTTTAATGTGATGAACATGAAAGGGCTTCCATGTTTGTTTGTAATAAATGACAAATTAATTACCCTGGATGATTATAACAAGAAATTGAAAGATTTAGCTAAATATGGTTCTATATTTGCAGGCATACAAGGCAAAATTACAGGAAAATCCTTTCTTGAGGAACTAGGAAATGATTTAAATATCCAACATGAGGTCAAGCACATTTTTGTTATTAAACCCACTTTTTCCAAGTATATAGAGGTAAATGAAATCTACACGAGGTTACTTAAGTTATTTATTCCAAGTGAAGAAAGGTGGGAAAAGTACTGCAAGTTACTAGAGTGAATAAGTAACTCTATCTTCAACAACATGATCAACAACATAGCAAGAGTCAAGAGGACATATCAACAATAACCTCCAAAATAGTGCTAGTATTCGAACAGTTCCAAATTGTCCTACATTTTTGTAATAAGAGATGTAATCAGTTTTAGATATCCCTAAAATACATCTTGATGTGTTGGCACACGATTTTTTGTAAATAAACTTATAAATACTTCTCATTTTGAAGTACTGAGGATTGATTTTTGCATTCCATAAGGTAATTTTATATTTTTCAAATTTGATGGGTTGATCAGTAATAAAAAGGACTCTTTCATAGGATTATTGTGTTGAAATATTGCAGAAGTGAATCTCTCAATGTCTATGTGTTTATTTCTCTATTTTCCATGCTTATGTTTTCATAATCTGAATTATTCTATAGAAAGTTGAAGAACATAATTTGTTTTAAAATACACTCTATTTCTGGTTGTGAATGATTTTAATGTTTTCATCTGAAATGAAGTTAAAGAATTCTTAAATTCTCTTTGCTTAATGTAACTTCTTTTATTTCTTCTCTTACACTTTGTTTAAATTTACAGAATCCAGTTATATTTAGCTACCTTTCCCCAATGAAATCTCTTTTAAAAACATGAAACATACCCAAGTTAATTTATAGAATCCATATCCCAATGGAAATTTAGGCATTTAATCAACCAAACAAATCAAACAACCTCAATTAATCAAACAAACAATTGAACTTTCATAACTAGCCTAATACCCCAAATACAAACAAAGTTAAATCTAACTCAGAGATCCCTCTCTGAGTTTAGGAAGGCTAGATCATAAACTCCAAAGTGGTTTTGTGGTCACCTTTGTGGTTTCTTTTACAACCTTAGAAGTTACAAAGTGATAACAAGGGCATTGTGACCCCTTGGCCAATTTTGGAAATATTGTGGTAAAGCCTAGTAGTGTATATTTTTTTATTTGGGCCTAGGTGTTAGTGTCCCATGATTTGGCTGATTGGAAAGCCAAATGACAATGTAACATCAAACCAGTCTTTGGAGCCCAAGGACCTAGCCTTCCTGGACTTAGAGAGGGCTCTCTCTATTTGTGTAAGGGATATCTATGTGTTTGCTTATTGTGTTCTTGATTTTAGGCTAGTTATGAAGTAGGTTTTTGGTTTTTAGGTTGTGAGGGATGAACTGATCAAACACTAAGATAGGTAAAAAGATGTCAGATCAACTGGGCTATGGGGTCGAAAAGATCAAGAAAGCTGTCAGATGGTGATACAAGGTTGCTGAAGGGCCGATTTGATTCGAGGTAAAATGGATCTTTGGGTAAAATGGAGTGAGATGGACATTAAATTTGTGAAGAACAAAGGATTTCAAACATAAATAGTTTAATAGCTGACATAAACATGGTAGGGCTAACCATTAATCAGGAGAAATGTAACTATAAACTGATCAATGCATAGAAATAAACATTCAAGCCATGCATAGAGATATATGACTCTTTAACCTTAGGAAATAGCTATCAGACTTTGGGGAAATACATTTAAGACAAACAAACAACTCAAATCACTATGAAGGAATGCCTAAGCATATTATTTCAAGGTATTGGTCACTTTGAAGTAAGATTGCATAGTTTTAGGCAAAGGGCAAGATCAATACAAGACCTCCTTGGTTCAACAAATGACAATCTAATCAATCAAAGAGAGGTTTCATAGGTGGATCTATGACTATCCATGAGTAAGCAGGGCATATCGTGAATCATACTTAGCATGCATAAAACCATAAATGAAACATGCAAACAATATTCTTCAGTTATCAAAGAGAAATCAAGGATTCTTTGATATGACTAAGAATGAAGAAAACATAGAAGCTATAAAGAAACAGGAAATTTGAGGTGCCTCCAAGGGCATGTCTCAAATCTATCCTCTACTGTATTATAGCAAGCAAGAACATGGAATTATTAATGAAAACTAAGAAACAAAACAGAGAGAGAGAGACACTATACCATTCTACCAAGTCATGGAATCCAACAACAGTCCTCTTTCATCATCCAAAAGCACTCAAGAAACTATCCAATGCATGAGACAAGTGTTTCTTCCAAGCTTGTATAACCATATATTGCTTCTATTCATAAATTTAAACCTTGTTTACAATGAAAGACTTTGGAATATATAGGCCAAAGTGAGGAAAACCTCCTAGTTCAACTTGCAATCTCATTGGCCTATCCAAAATATCTTATTTTTTCCTTGAGGCTTTGCAAATCTCAAGGCACAAAATATCTAATAAAAGATCTCAAAAATGATAAAAAAGGAAAACATATTGAGTTTTTATAACTAATCATGCCCAAAAATAGCTAAACGCACATGAGGAAAAGTCACTTTAGTAAAGTTCATTTTTTACAAAAATACTTAAGAAATATATCAGTAGAAAGTCCTTTATCTTGTGGGAAACTTTTGGAAGCCTTCCTGATGTCTAAATGAGGCCCGTGATAGCTCGTTGGAAAGCTCTATATGTATAATTTCTGAAACAACTTGAATTTTCCCAATCCGATGCCTAGAAGTCTATCAAATACTAAACTGAGTGAAAAAAACCCAAAACATAGGCCTTGCTGATATGTGGGCAGAGTGTCGAAAAAGTGAGTGTTTTTTGCATCTTTGGGGGACCAAAACAACTTCAAATTCTCTAAACAATTCTGAGTAGATGCCCCTGAATTTAATGCATCCAATGGTACCACTCTCAAGAGTTGAGGATGCTCCAAACTAAAATGGTGGCGCCCATCATTTTATGCAATCAGGCCCAAAAATGTCAAAAAACAAGAACATGTCAAAATTTGCTCAATTTTGGTGGCAAGTCCCTCAAGGCTTTTTAGAAACATGTCTGAAAACTCAGGTCAAAATTCCAAGCCTAGAGGTGTCTTTCTCCTTTTTTCTCACCAGGCGCCCTCTTTGGGCATTTTTGAGCTTTTCTTGGTTTTCTTCCTTGTTGTTTGGCATTTTAGCTTTGGTGAAGAAGTCATGGCCCCTTGCCTAGGAGAGGCAGCTAGCACATGATTTGGAGAATGCCCTCCATGCTCTATGTTTTTTGTTTGCTTGCCCTCATCATGGCTTGCTAGAGGGTTGTCTTGTCTATCCTTGTCAATGCCTTCTTCATGACTGTCCTGCTCTTTCCCTTGATTTAGATGATCATGGCGCTTTTTGAAATCAATGTTTAAAAGAATCTTTTCAACTGACAAAAATATTCATCCTCTAACCACTACTTCTTCTCTAATCTATTAAACAAATTTCTTTCAACACCACTGTTTTATGTATTGCACACCTTCAATTTGAAATGATGACTTTCCATGTTTTGATCACTGCTTTCTTTGTGGTTTAAGAAAAAAAGGACTGGTTTAAAACACTTTTTTCAAATGCTTCTTCAAACTAATCAAGACCTTCTAATCAAACTGATGTTTTTCTTTTAGAGACTATACATATCCCTAGCCATTCATGGAAATAAAATCTCTTTCAAAGTGACACAATAACCATTCTCTCCTTTAATACTCATAGTAAAAAATATCTCTTTCAATTTTGACAAAAACTTATCTCCTTTTACCACTATTTCTATTCTTTTGATACAACAACAAATTTTCCCTTTGTAAACAATGTTAAGACACCCTTGAATAGTTTTGAGGACTCTTCAAACTCTGTCTACTTTCCTTTTCTAGAATCACAGTTAAGAAATAATGTCGTCTTTTAATTGATGGAATATCAAGAAAGTTGTGTTCCACATAGAATGATCCATCCAGATTCGATTCTGCTATTCATATTCATCTTTTCCATGAGAATGGCCTCATTATTTGCATGGAAAACAAAATCATCATCCTAGAATGTAAAGCTCACAGTTGGATTCCTACCATAATCAGAATTCATAGTTCCTACAGAAGTGTTTAATTTATGCCTGCTGCCATACTTCTCATTTCTACTTTCTCCAGAGTTTACTGTAGAAGACAAGTTGAAGCTCTCAACAACACTTGGGTTATGCTTTGAAATGTTACACATGTAGCTACTATCAGGGCTCCAACTACAATTGCTACCATTGCTACATGTTGTAAGCTCGGTTCTACTGTCTAATATGCTCACACTGCCATTGCTTTCCACTTCCTCATCAAGAAAATTTTGGACTTTCTTATCAGTGATGATGATTTTTAAATCTTCCCTCCCAAATTGTTGGTAGTCATCAGGCTTAGTTTCCCATTGCAGCCAAGGAAGGACCACACCATCAATTTCTATAGGTACATGAAGCTATTGGATATTGTTTAAGCCATTAGTATTAACATCCACAATATTTGTAATATCTGGTAGTATTCCTTCATAATCTTTCTTTGCTTCTATATTTATGCAATGAGCAGTTGCAAGACAGTGTTCTTCCTCAAAACATGAAAATTCTGAGTCTTCAAAATTAGATATGTTTATAAACTTATCAAAGTACTTTTGTGCTTCTTCATTCAAGCATTCAAACATATTCTTCCGGTCTGCACCATTTCTTCTTGTTACTAAGAAAAGGTATTCAAAACAAAACCATTTTTCTTATATAAGACTGTGTTATCTTCACTAATTCATATAAATATATAAGATAACCCTTGGCTGCACAGGTGCGCCGCGCTCTTAAAAAAAATACATTGTTAATACCTACAAGGGAGCCGCACAATTTTTCAAACGCGCTGCGCACATTTGCAGCTCGTTTTAGAGGCCTTCCCGGTGTCAGAATTGGGCGCGAGATGGCTTGTTGGAAAGCTATGTAAGTATAATTTCCAAATATTCTTGATTTTTTTCATTTGGTGTCCATTTGGTTATTCAAAAATTGATTTTTCCAACATTGGTCAAAACTGGTGAATCCTGGTGCATAAATGCATAGTGCTGTTTGCAGGCCACTTTTGGATGCCTTCCTGGTGTCGGAATATGGCTTGAGATGGCTAGTTGGAAATATATGTAAGTTTAATTTCAAAATATGCTTGATTTGTTTTATTTTGTGTCCATTTGATTGTTCAAAAATTGACTGTACCAACACTGGTAAAAAATGGTGAATGCTTGTGCAGAAATACATAGTGTTGTTTGCAGGCTACTTTTGGATGACTTCCTGTTGTCGGAATTTGGCCCGATATGGCTCATTGGAAAGATATGGAAGTACAATTTCCAAATATGCTTTATTTTTTTCATTTGGTATCCATTTTTTGTTCAAAATTTGGCTATCCCAACACTGGTCAAAATGGCGAATCCTGGTGCAGAAATTCTCCCATGACATCTGTATTTTTTTACATTTCTCACAAACCATGATACCTGTGTAGAAAATGAAGGATTTTTTTCTTCTTGAACCTATGAGGGACAAAAACCTCTCTCACTTTTGTCAATTTCATCTCTTTTTGGTTAGAAACACATTTTGAAACAAACTGCCTAGGCGCTCCTTACCCTCTGTCTTACCATTTCTTGAGCTATATTTCTCTGAAGCCTTTATAAAAGAGCCTTGATCTGCCGATGAGGGTCCTTTGATATAACTTGAAAATTTCTTTGAGTATCTCTTTAACCATTTGTATGAGAAATTTTCATGGTGACAACCTTAAGAAAACTTACCCTCTGCCTTTTGTGAGGGAGGCCATCTTCAAGTTGACAAATCAACTGTTCTTTCTCTAGGTGACTTTGCTTGTGACCTCTGTCTCTCTAAGAACTGTATGTCCTTTGAATTTTTAGACAATAAGCATGGTTTTGATCATGAAAGTGTTCTTTGCCTATGTGTTGGGAAAAGCACTTGGATAGATAGCAATGCCCTCTCCAAAAATGTGACTTTGTATCTTTTGGAGGAAACTGTTTGTAAACATATGAAAAAGAGACCTTCAGCACCCTCATGCCACATCTTGGAAAGAGATAATTCACAACTCCAAAAATTACTTTGACAATTTATTCTCTCCTGGTGTTTTGATGATGATTATGGCTATTGTGCAGTTTGATCAAATCAGTTAGGCGCCCTTGGATATTTTCCTTTGACTGTGGATGACAAACCTTATGTGTATTCACCCATGGCTTTACTTATATCTATTCATCAAGGAAAAAGGTCTTTATATATCCTTAATGCAATAATATGGAACAACAAGGCTTTTTCACATGTTTCATAAAAGGCCTTTGACTGTGATAGTGATATGGCTTGATTATTTTAATGTTGTCCCTGAATTTAAAACACATGCCATAACTTTTCTTTACATTTGATGAGTCTGTCCAAATTTTGTTCATTTTAGCTGCAAGTTGTCTTTGAAGGAGATCTTTGATAGAAGAAAAACCAAACCTCTTTGATTATTACAGTACCACTGCTTGGCCATCTTCTTAACAACATTTTTTCACTCATAATCATCCAATTGTTTCCCACTGTACTCAAACTCTGCCTTTCAAACAGTGAAACCATATAATCAATTCTTGGAACACCACTGCTATGTTAGTGGTTTCATCCATTGGAGAAAAAGGTTTAAAACAAGGTTTTAAGTCTATTTGCAGCTTTTTTAGCCTTGTGCCCTTAAATGAGGTTTCACCTTTTTTCCCTACCCTCTGCTTATTAAATGAAGGAGGTCTTAACCAATGACCTAACCATCTGCTCATACTTGGAGGAGGTTTTCACAGTCACCAACCCTCTGCTCATGTTTGGAGGAGGTTTTCACAATCACCATTTCATTCCTTTGTCAAACTATGTTATCTTTCCTTGTAGTGCCTTTTGAATATGTTTGCAAGAGCTCATTGAAATACCTCTTTGTCCAGTACTTGCATCCCAGGCTCAAAACCACATGAGAAGTAGTTGTCTTCTCATGTTAAGTTTAATAATGTCTTCTGGAATGCTGGTACACTTCTTCTTTTGAGAAAGACATTGAAACTTTGTAAATCCACCTAATATCAGTTTGACTTGTGGCATATGCACTGCTGAGACATCAAGGCTTGTTAGTGGCACGACTTAAGGATATATCAAGGTTTTCTCTTGTAGATTAAGCTCTAATTCAGGGCTAGTTGGTAATGAACAAAGGATTCTGGCTCAGGCTGTTTTTGTCGAGGAAGGGATTCTCTAAAGCGCCACTACCTAACTTAGGGGAAAATTTCATTGATTCTGATTGTGTTTGACAAGAATATCAAGGATAGGAAGGGAGACACTTTTTCAAACATTGGACAGTGAGTTTCATGAGAACCAAGGGGAAAATGATAGTAGACCAGCAAGACCAAGACAGCTATAGACAGGGATATTTTGCTGAGACAAGACATGACTTTGAAAACTGAAGATTGCTCTAATCATAGGCTGACAGGAAGGGATAAGAAAGAAAAAATTTGTTTGGGGGTTTTCTAGATGAAAAATTGACATATGGAGATCAGCTTCTAGAAAACTCAGCTAGGAATCTAGTCCTCAACAATAGGTGAAAAAATACTGATGACTAACAGTGGCTCCATTTGGGGAGGGCATCTCCTTTTCAGGAGGTGTCCAGAATTGCAGATCTTTGGCTTATGAAGATTAGTGCCTTATCCATTGGCGCAAATTTCATTCTTTCTTGATGCCATTTCTGAAAATTGACAGCATGATTAGCCTCAAAAATATCTCTACCTACCCAACTATATTTCCTAACATTTTTCTTCTTTAGGTGCATTTTGACTAGCAACCTTTTGACATGATATTTTTCAGAATAGAAGCTATCTAATGCTACACTTATATCTTCCGGGAGTTCAGATTAAATTGATTAACTCCTTTGTTTCTCTACCTATGCTAGATCAACTGTCAAGATTAAGTTGTTTGACAAGATTTTATTCACTATTCTAGAACATGACATTGAAAAATGACCAAACCAGGATTAGACAGTCTGATTTGTCATGTACTTGTGGCATGAAAGACAAGCTGCACACAAATATTATTTTGCATGGAAATGAAATTTAGGAAAATCAGGGCTAGGATACACAGTTTGTTTTTCATCCTTGTTTTCCTCTTTGGTTCTGTTTTGAGCATGTGGAACCAGTATCTTTTCCTAATCTATTTTCTTCGACAATTCAAGCTTACACAATTTGACTATCTCTTCTCTCACTAACTTATCAACAAATAAATTTAAAACATGTTCAGTTATGATTAGGCTAGATAACTGAACAAGACTTTTGAGCACTAGTAACGGCATTTAGACTTGCTCGCTTTCAGCATGACTATTTTTGGGTATGGGTTTGTACCATTGCTTTTAGAAACTGCCCTCTTTTTCTACTTTTTAATGTTTTTGTATTTTATACTTTTTAATGTTTTTGTATTTTATACTTTTTACTGTTTTTGTATTTTCTGCTTTTTTCACTTTTTCTTCAAAGAATCTAGAACTGAAAATATGCTCACAAGGATGAGCTTATTTTCCACTGCTGTCTATCTATCCTAATCTAATCTATACACAATAGACATTTATTTGGTGAACTCTCTTTTCCAATGTAACCAGTAAAGTAGATGATTACATGGGTGACTCTAGTTTAGTTCTTTCATGATGCTGAAGTAATGAAAAGGCCACTTCCATTTGGCTTGTTTTCGGACAGTAGTGCTTAAGTTTTTTCTCATTTTTGGTAGCAACTTGTTCATGATAGAACCCACTAATCCTTCAGATTTGTCAAGGAAAACAACAAATGGATCTTGGAATAATACGTGATCTAGAGGATTTGATATATAGGCTTCATTCAGGACTACTCTTTCTTCCACTTGGCTATATTTGGGACTCTCCTGGTAAAGCAACTCTTCCCCTTGCTCATGATCACTTGAACTATAAGACTCATCATATATTGCAGTGTAGTTTTCTTTCCAAGATGATGTGTTCTGATTAAGTGGACTGAAAACTGTGTGGAGGTCATCATGTTGATGAGCAGGGATACACTTTGACAGCAAATCATCTTGGAAGGATAGTGTGACAACTCTCATGTGTTTATCAACCTCTATTTCTTCATCTGCAATTTGTAACTCAATGGAACTGGGTGGCTGCAAAACTGGAGTTAAGGAAGATTCCATGTCCAAAATGATTTCCTCAACCATTTCAGGAAAAGGCTTCTCATTTACAACGTGCTCGAGAATTTCATCATCCTCTTCAACCTCATCATCAAAGCTGAAAGACTGTTGATTTCCAATTATGTGAATGTTATTTCTGATGGACTGAAGTGAAGTAGAGCAAAGAGTCAGAGACTCTTCACTTACTTCTAAACTCTTAAGGCCCTCCTCATCAGTGTCATAGGTGACCTATATTGGCTGCTTACTTTTTTCAACCTGATGATGAACTTCGTCCCACAAATCAATTGTTGATAGCTCTGCAAGGTTAATTTCTGTTTGGATATCATAATCATCAACATATTGATCAAACCTTGGAGAATCATTAATATAAGTAATGTCACCAGCCATGCATATTGGACTATCAGATTTCTTTTCTTCAAATTGATTTACAAATATATTTTTTGACTCATGTTATGCAAGATTAACAGGAGAAAGATCAGAAAATTTTTGGTTATATGAATTTTCAGAGGTTGTTTGCATGTTTATAAGTTGATCTATTTCCTCTTCAGTTAAAAAGGGAGGCATTTTCAATTCTCTTCAGATATAACTACAATAATCCTCTTTCTCTTGGGAAATTTGATTTGGAGGATGAATATCTTTTTGGGCTTCACCTATGAGAGATGATGAATCATTACTTATGCCTTTAGAGAGATCCTATGGGTTCTCTTTCATTTCTTGCTTGTTTTTATCTTCAATGAATTCTTTGTGATGTTGAGGATAGTTAGCGTGTAATTCATGAGTTTTTTCTGATAGATTCTTAGGAGGTCAATTTTATTTTATGAACTCAAATGACTCCCAGCATAAAGATAGAGATTATAGGTTTTGATTTATCTTCTATTTTGGATCTGAATTCATCCTCACTCAACTCTTCTTGATGTTTGGGATAATAAACATGGTATTCATGAGTTTCCTCTGATGGATTCTTAGGAGGCCAATTTTCTTTTATGAACTCAAATGACTCCCAACATAAAGGTAGAGATCCTACAAGTTTTGATTTATCTTCTATCTCAGATTTGAATTCCTCTTCAATCAACTTTCCTTAATTTAGGTGAGAGTTAATTTGAGCAGGGGTTTCTTGATTAACTGCTAAGAGATCTTTAGGATGCAAATTTTCTTTCAAAGTCTGGAATGATTTAAAACATAAGGGTAGAGAACCTAAAGGTTTTGATTCTTCTTCCATTTCAGAATTTGTGATTTCAAAATGGTTGATAGTTTCTTTAGAGCATTCCTTTGTGTTTTTATTTGCAACTTTATCATTAGGCACATTTTGTTTATAACTCTTGTCTTGTAATAGTTGACTGTGTTCATCCTGAGGAAGAAGTGTAGGTTGGTTTGAATAAGCAGTGTTAACCTTAACTTTGTGTCTTTCTCTTTTCTTGTCAAGTAGATGCTCTAGTTTGCTGAAATCATATACCAATTTTTTCAACTTTTCCTCTGAAGATATTAGTCTCTCTTGATTTGCTTTGTCTTTCTCTATTATTCTTAGTTGTGCCTCCCTATTTAGTTTGTTGAATTCTACATCAACTGCTGTCCTTTTCATTTCTTCTAGGGTCAAAGGATCTTTATCTCTTATCCGAAAAACCATCTCTGGGTCAAAAGAATCTGGGTAGTGCAAGAGAGCACATTCGAGGGGTGGCTTTATGTTAGCAGGCATTGCATGGTATACTTTATCGAACCTGGCTGAAAAGTTTTATATTGTCTCCCCTGGTTGTCTTTTTAATTGATTGTATTCCTTTATGATGAGAACTTTATTTCCCATGACCACCCACCTATCTAGGAAGATTTGAGTGAACTGATGAAAATTGGTAATGCTTGCAGCTGGAAGGTCTTTAAACCAACTCTTAATTTTTCCTTTTAATGATAAGGCAAACATTCTAATACACACATCATATTATTCTATTTCATAAAGGTCAAGTAAATTCTCAAGATTTTGGATGTGCTCTTCAGTAGTGACTTTGGAGCTTTCTCCATCAAATCTGGGTAATTTATTTTGAAGGTTTGCAGGGAGCTGGGCTCAGAAGATGGGAGGTAAAACCAGAGGCTTGTATCTTTTTGGGACCTTTGTGGATATAGGTAGTGTAAAAAGAGATTTATGACTATTTGAGGTTTCAGCCAGAGTGGGAAAGGTAGCATGAGGCTCATGTTTTGCTAGGTTTTCCATAGGTGAATTTGGGGTAAGCACAGGTGTATAAGCCTGCTCATGGTCTAAAATTTGAGGCTTAGCTTTTTGAGGTTTGAGATATTTCCAATGATCAATGTAGATCTCATCAGTGTATTCTTGATCAGGCTCAAAGTAGGATAGAACATATTTATAGATAAAGACAATAATTTCTTGAATCCAACTAAGGCCTGAGTGCTTTTTCTTTCTAGGATGATTGGTCATGTTTTAGGTTCTTCCTCCAGTGGAGTCTTTAGGTCTATTGAGAGTTGTGGAGTCGCCAGGTGGATGTTTTTGTTGTTTTTAGAGATATTTGTATGGTCCACCACCATTACTGATAAAAAGGCAATCTAGGGTTGTTTTGGGGTTTTCTGAGTTTTTATGAAGCCCTAAAGTTTGTAAGAGTTTTCTAAAGTTGGGTCATCATTTTGCTAGGATGGTGAGACAACTTGATTCTACTTTTTGATAATACTTATAGGTTGAGGGATTCTAAAGTCCTAAGGTGTACTTAGATTGTCACTAACTTAGAGTCCCACCATGATCGCCATTATGTTAGTGAGCGGTGGGATAAGTCAATCAGATAGTATTCTTAAGGCTGCTGGAATGTTTAGGGAATCTAAGTTTGTTTGTTACTAAGAGTCCTACCGTGATCGCCATTATGCTAGTGTGGCGATGAGGTGGCTAAATGGTAGGTGTTCTTGAAGATAAGGGACTTCTAGAGTTCTAAGGTGTCCTTAGATTGTCACTAACTTAGAGTCCCACCGTGATCGCCATTATGTTCGTGTGGCGATGAGGTGGCTCAATGGTAGGTGTGCTTAGTTCAAAAAGGGGCTTTCTGTGAATCTTGAAAGATATTCAGATTAAAATGAACTCAGAAAGGTCCCACTGTGATTGCCATTATGTTAGTGTGGCGATGAGGTGGATCAATGGTAGGTGTGATTAGTTCAAAAAGGGGCTTTCCGTGAGTCTTCAAAAATATTCAGATTAAAATGAACTCAAAAAGGTCCCACTGTGATCGCCATTATGTTAGTGTCCCGTGATTTGGCTGATTGGAAATCCAAATGACAGTGTAACATCAAACCAGTCTTTGGAGCCCAAGGACCTAGCCTTCCTGGACTCAGAGAGGGCTCTCTCTATTTTTGTAAGGGATATTTGTGTGTTTGCTTATTGTGTTCTTGATTTTAGGCTAGTTATGAAGTAGGTTTTTTCTTTTTAGGTTGTAAGGGATGAACTGATCAAAGACTAATATAGGTAAAAAGATGTCAGATCAACTGGGCTATGGGGTCGAAAAGATCAAGAAAGATGTCAAATGGTGATACAAGGTTGCTGAAGGGCCAATTTGATTGGAGGTAAAATGGATCTTTGGGTAAAATGGAGTGAGATGGACATTAAATTTGTGAAGAACAAAGGATTTCAAACATAAATAGTTTAATAGCTGACATAAACATGGTAGGGCTAACCATTAATCATGAGAAATGTAACTATAAACTGATCAATGCATAGAAATAAACATTCAAGCCATGCATAGAGATATATGACTCTCTAACCTTAGGAAATGGCTATCAGACTTTGGGGAAATACATTTAAGACAAACAAACAACTCAAATCACTATGAAGGAACGCCTAAGCATAGTATTTCAAGCTATTGGGCACTTTGAAGCAAGATTGCATAGTTTTAGGCAAAGGGAAAGATCAGTACAAGACCTCCTTGGTTCAACAAATGACAATCTAATCAATCAAAGAGAGGTTTCATAGGTGAAGCTATGACTAGCCATGAAGAAGCAGGGCATACTGTGAATCATACTTAGCATGCATAAAACCATAAATGAAACAAGAAAACAATATTCTTCAGTTATCAAAGAGAAATCAAGGATTCTTTGATATGACTAAGAATGAAGAAAACATAGAAGCTATAAAGAAACAGGAAATTTGAGGAGCCTCCAAGGGCATGTCTCAAATATATTCTCTATTTTCTTATAGCAAGCAAGAACATGGAATTATGAATGAAAAATAAGAAACAAAACAGAGAGAGGGACACTATACCATTCCACCAAGTCATGGAATCCAACAACAATCCTCTTTCATCATCCAAAAGCACTCAAGAAACTATCCAATGCATGAGACAAGTGTTTCTTCCAAGCTTGTATAACCATATATTACTTCTATTCATCAAGTTCAACCTTGTTTACAATGAAAGCCTTTGGAATATATAGGCCAAAGTGAGGAAAACCTCCTAGTTCAACTTGCAATCTCATTGGCCTATCCAAAATATCTGATTTTTTCCTTGAGGCTTTACAAAGCCCAAGGCACAAAATATCTAATAAAATATCTCAAAAATGCTAAAAAAGGGAAATATATTGAGTTTTTATAACTAATCATGCCCAAAAATAGCTAAACGCACATGAAGAAAAGTCACTTTAGAAAGGTTCATTTTTTACAAAAATACTTAAGAAATATATCAGCAGAAAGTCCTCTGTCTTGTGGGCAACTTTTGGAAGCCTTCCTAAAGTTGAAACGAGGCCCGTGATAGCTCGTTGGAAAGCTATAGATGTCTAATTTCTGGAAAAACTTGAATTTTCTAAATCTGATGCATAGAAGTCTATCAAATACTGAACTGAGTGAAAAAACCCAAAAAATAGGCCTTGCTGATATGTGGGCAGAGTGTTGAAAAAGTGAGTGTTTTTTGCATCTTTGGGGGACCAAACAACTTCAAATGCTCTGAAAATTTCTCAGTAGATGCCCCTGAATTTAATGCATCCAATGGCACCACTCTCAAGAGTTGAGGATGCTCCAAACTAAAATGGCAGCACCTATGATTTTATGCAATTAGGCCCAAAAATGTCAAAAAACAAGAACATGTCAAAATTTGCTCAATTTTAGTGAGCAAGTCCCTCAAGGCTTTTTAGAAACATGTCTAGAAAATCAGGTCAAAATTCCAAGCCTAGAGGTGTCTTTCTCCTTTTTTCTCACCGGACGCTCTCTTTGGGAAGTTTTGAGCTTTTCTTGGTTTTCTTCCTTGTTGATTGGAATTTTAGCTTTGGTGAAGAAGTCATGGCCCCTTGCCTAGGAGAGGTAGCTAGCACATGATTTGGAGAATGCCCTCCATGCTATATGTTTTTTTTTTTCTTTCCCTCATCATGGGTTGCTTGAGGGTTGTCTTGTCTATCCTTGTCAATGCCTTCTTCATGATTGTCCTGCTCTTTCCCTTGATTTAGATGATCATGGCGCTTTTTGAAATCAATGTTTAAAAGACTCTTTTCAAATGAAAAAAATCTTCATCCTCTAACCACTGCTTCTTCTCTAATCTATTAAACAAATTGCTTTCAACACCACTGTTTTATGTATTGCACACCTTCAATTTGAAATGATGACTGTCCATGTTTTGATCACTACTTTCTTTGTGGTTTAAGCAACAAAGGGACTGGTTTAAAACACTTTTTTCAAATGCTCCTTCAAACTGATCGAGACCTTCTAATCAAACTGATGTTTTTCTTTTAGAGCCTATGCATATCCCTAGCCATTCATGGAAAGAAAATCTCTTTCAAAGTGACACAATAACCATTCTCTCCTTTAATACTCATAGTAAAAAAGATCTCTTTCAATTTTGACAAAAACTTATCTCCTTTTCCCACCGTTTCTATTATTTTGATACAATAAAAAATTTGCCCTTTGTAAACACTGTTAAGACACCCTTGAATAGTTTTGAGGACTCTTCAAACTCTGTCTACTTTCCTTTTCTAGAATCACAGTTAAGAAATAATGTCGTATTTTAATTGATGGAATATCAAGAAAGTTTTGTTCCACACAGAATGATCCATCCAGATTCGATTCTGCTATTCAGATTCATCTTTTCCATGAGAATGGCCTCATTATTTGCATGGAAAACAAAATCATCATCTTGGAATGTAGAGCTCATAGTTGGATTCCTGCCATAATCAGGCTTCATAGTTCCTAAAAAAGTGTCTAATTTATGCCTGCTGCCATACTTCTCATTTCTGCTTTCTCCAGAGTTTACTGTAGAAGACAAGTTGAAGCTCTCAACAACGCTTGGGTTATGCTTTGAAATGTTACACATGTAGCTACTATCAGGGCTCCAACTACAATTGCTACCATTGCTACTTGTTGCAAGCTCGGTTCTGCTGTCTAATATGCTCACACTGCCATTGCTTTCCACTTCCTCATCAAGAGAATTTTGGACTTTCTTATCAGTGATGATGGTTTTAAAATTTTCCCTCCCAAATTGTTGGTAGTAATCAGGCTTAGTTTCCCATTTCAGCCAGGGAAGGACCACACCATCCGTTTCTACAGATACATGAAGCTATTGGATATTGTTTAAGCCATTAGCATTAACATCCACAATATTTGTAATATCTGGTAGTATTTATTCATAATCTTTCTTTGCTTCTGTCTTTATGCAATGAGCAGTTGCAAGATGATGTTCTTCCTCAAAAGATGAAAATTCTGAGTCTTCAAAATTAGATATTTTTATAAAATCATCAAAGTACTTTTTTGCTTCTTCATTCAAGCATTCGGACATATTCTTTCGGTCTACACTATTTCTTCTTGTTACTAAGCAAAGGTCTTCAAAACAAAAACTTTTTTCTTATATAAGACTGTGTTATCTTCACTAATTCATATAAGTCTGTAAGATAACCCTTGGCTACACAGGCACGCTACGCAAAAACCCAGGCGCACCGTGCTCTTCAGAAAAATACATTGTTAATACCTACAAGCACACCGCACAATTTTTCAAACGTGCCACACACTTTTGTAGCCCGTTTTAGAGGCCTTCCTGGCGTTCGAATTGGGTGTGAGATGGCTCTTTGGAAAGTTATGGCAGTATACTTTCCAAATATGCTTTAATTTTTTATTTTGGTGTCCATTTGGTTGTTCAAAAATTGATTTTTCCAACACTGGTCAAAACTAGTGAATCCTGGTGCATAAATGCATAGTGTTGTTTGCAGGCCACTTTTGGATGCCTTCCCGGTGTCGGAATTGGGCCCGAGATGGCTCTTTGGAAATATATGTAAGTTTAATTTCAAAATATTCTTGATTTGTTTCATTTGGTGTCAATTTTGTTGTTCAAAAATTGACTTTCCCAACACTGGTCAAAAATGGTGAATGTTGGTGCAGAAATACATAGTGTTGTTTGCATGCTACTTTTGGATGCCTTCCTGTTGTCAGAATTTGGCTCGAGATGGCTCATTGGAAAGCTATGGAAGTATAATTTATAAATATTCTTTATTTTTTTCATTTTGTATCCATTTGGTTGTTCAAAAGTTGACTATCCCAACACTGATCAAAATGGTGAATCCTGGTGCAGAAATTCTTCCGTGACATCTGTATTTTTTACATTTCTCACAAACCATGATACCTGTGTAGAAACTGAAGGAGGCTTTTCTTCTTGAGCCTATGAGGTACAAAAACCTCTCTCACATTTGTCAATTTCATCCTTTTTTGGTCAGAAACACATTTTGAAACAAACTTCCTAGGTGCTCCTTAACCTCTGTCTTACCATTTATTGAGCTGTATTTATCTGAAGCCTTTATAAAAGAGCCTTGATCTGCCGATGAGGGTAATTTGATTTAACATGAAATTTGTATTGAGTATCTCTTTAACCATTTGTATGAGCAAATTTTCATGGTGACAACCTTAAGAAAACTGACCCTCTTCCTTTTGTGAGGGAGGCCATCTTCAAGTTGACAAATCAATTGTTCTTTCTCTATGTGACTTTGCTTGTGACCTCTATCTCTCTAAGCACTGTATATCCTTTGAATTTTTAGACAAGAAGCATGGTTTTGATCATGAAATTGTTCTTTGCCTATGTGTTGGGAAAAGCACTTGGATAGATAGCAATGCCCTCTCCAAAAATGTGACTTTGTATCTTTTGGAGGAAATCGTTTGTAAACATAAGAAAAAGAGACCTTCAGCACCCTCATGCCACATCTTGGAAAGAGATAATTCACAACTCCAAAACTTACTTTGACAATTTATGCTCTCCTGGTGTTTTGATGATGATTAGGGCTATTGTGCAGTTTGATCAAATCAGTCAGGCGCCCTTGGATATTTTCCTTTGACTGTGGATGACAAACCTTATTTGTATTCACCCATGGCTTTACCTATATCTGTTCATCAAGCAAAAAGGTCTTTAGAGATCCTTAATGCAATAATATGGAATAGCAATGATTTTTCACATGTTTCATAAAAGGCCTTTAACTGCGATACTGATATGGCTTGATTATTTGAATGTTGTCCTTGAATTTAAAACACATGCCATACCCTTTCTTTACATTTGATGAGTCTGTCCAAATTTTGTTCATTTTAGCTGCAATTTGTCTTTGAAGGAGATATTTGATAGAAGAAAAACCAAACCTCTTTGATTATTACAGTACCACTACTTAGCCATCTTCTTAACAACATTTTTCCACTCATAATCATCCAATTGTTTCCCACTGCACTCAAACTCTGCCTTTCAAATAGTGAAACCATATAATCAATTCTTGGAACACCACTGCTATGTTAGTGGTTTCATCCATTGGAGAAAATGGTGTAAAACAAGTGTTTAAGGCTATTTGCAGCTTTGTTAGCCTTGTGCCCTTAAATGAGGCTACACCTCTGTTCCTGACCCTCTGCTTATTAAATGAAGGAGGTCTTAACCAATGACCTAACCATTTGCTCATACTTGGAGGAGGTTTTCACAGTCACCAACCCTCTACTCATGTTCGGAGGAGGTTTTCACAGTCACCATTTCATCCCTTTGTCAAACTATGTTATCTTTCCTTGTAGTGCCTTTTGACTATGTTTGCAGGAGCTCATTGAAATACCTCTTTGTCCAGTACTTGCATCCCAGTCTCAAAACCACATGAGAAGCAGTTGTCTTCTCATGTTAAGTTTAATAATGTCTTCTAGAATGCTGGTACACTTCTTCTTTTGAGAAAGACATTGAAACACTGTAAATCCACCTAATATCAGTTTGACTTGTGGCATATGCACTGCTGAGACATCAAGGCTTGTTAGTGGTGTGACTTAAGGGTATATCAAGGTTTTATCTTGCAGATTAAGCACTAATTCAGGGTTGGTTGGTATTGAACAAAGGATTCTGGCTCAGGCTATTTTTGTCGAGGAAGGGATTCTCTAAAGCACCACTACCTAACTTAGGGGAAAATTTCATTGATTCTGATTGTGTTTAACAAGAATATCAAGGATAGGAAGGGAGACACTTTGTCAAATATTGGACAGTGAGTTTCATGAGAACCAAGGGGAAAATGATAGTAGACCAGTAAGACCAAGACAACTATAGACAAGGATATTTTGCTGAAACAAGACATGACTTTGAAAAATGAAGATTGCTCTGATCCTAAGCTGATAGGAAGGGCTAGGAAAGCAAAAATTTGTTTGGGGGTTTTCTAGATGAAAAATTGACATATGGAGATCAGCTTCTAGAAAACTCAGCTAGGAATCTAGTCATCAACAACAGGTGAAAAATACTGATGACTAACACTAGGAATCCCTTGACCGTTAGTGGTTGGATTGCGGTAAAGTATGGTTGTATAGGTGCTTTTTTTGGGACTAGGAGTCCCTAGGTAGTTGTGTAGGTGCTTGTTTCAGGTATATTTTTGGAGGGATTTCCTAAAATCCCGAGGAAGCCCGGATTGTTTTGTTGTGAGTCCCACATTCATGGTTTAAATATGGCATGGGGGTGATTTAATTAAATAAATATTTGATTCATCCCAATCTATGGTTAGGTGGTACGTGGAAGTCCTAACTTGGTTAGATTTTGCATATGTTAATAAGATCTCTTCTCCTCTTGTATTTCATGTGTATTTATACTTTTTATTATGTGGCTTTGATGATTGTTCTATCATTATTATTATTCTGGTTATATGTTGGTTATAAGCATGGTTTCATGACAGATTCTAGTTATGGTTCTAAAAATGTATTGACTGGTAAATGAATGGTTATTGAATTCAAGACTGTTGCGGGAAAAATACCCTAAGGTTTGGGTTGAGGGACCTAATAGAGTGGAAGGCATACAACAAAAAGAAGCAATCAAGCTAAAGGTCCTAATGCTTAAACTAGTAAACTAGGGAGAGATGACCTTACCTATATGTCCTACGTTTGAGGTCGTTCCCGCTGGGTGCAAACCCTCCGCTTCTCCACGTGCTTCAAGACCTACAACTCACTCATGAAAAAGCACATAGACTAGTGTTACAACATATATATCCTAAATGTCAGTATGTTAGATCATACAAGCTTATAAAAGATAACATGAAATTAAAAATTACAAGATCATTAACATGTATACAAAGCATATAATACCATGACATCAGGAATGGGACTGATCTTCTTTTTTTATGTATGTAAAATATGTGGAGAAATATCACCTGAAATCAGCCACGGATCCAAGTGAAACCATCCTCCGGATCCGTCTAGCCCAATCCTCAACAATATTCTTCCATAAAAGGTGCACAAGGATGTCACATAAAGGAGGTGAACATCTCAAAGAAGGAAACAAGGGTTTCCTGAACCTGGGAAGTGCAAGAGGCACAAGGATAATCAGACTTGATCTGGGCTATAACAGGCTATAGTATCAATTCCTTTCTTTCCTCCGTTAGTCCTTCCCAATGAGGTGTATTTATACTTTTTCAAAATAGTTTTTTCAGTTCGGAAATAGTTTGGCCAAGGGCTCGTGTAGGTGGGCTTCCGGTGTAACCCGTAAACCCTGCCAAAAATATAGGGAGTTATATATTTTTTAATATTTTAAATTGTATATATGGGTCAAATATGATTGGACCTATGTCTACACACGTGTTATACAGTGAAGAGTCGTGTATGGAATCCAAAATAATGTTTTTTAAGAAAATGAACAAGTCTGAATGGAAAGGGTTTCCCAATTCCAATACATAGATCATCAAGTATATAAAGGTGATTAATGATGCTATAACAGATGCCCCCTAATATATGAGGTCATAAGGGGTACATGATGGCCGAAATGTATTATTTGCATAAGAAAGAAGCTTGCGAGGAATTCATAGGACTTCACCAGATTTCAACCTGCAAAAACTAGTGAAAGAAATCAGAAAGTAAGCTCATGTCTGAGGCTATCATACCCATGCTCAATGAAAGTAAATCATGTCCGCATAAAAAGTATGGAGCAGATCCAATATGTATACAAGTATAGCAGAAACTGTAAAGTACATAGTGAATTGTCTAATCACTTCCTGGAAGTACATATCAAAGTCATGTCAAAGTATCACATATAGAAGACTGATCAATTATGTTGCAAAGGTGTTTGATCACTGAAGTCACAACTGAATTTCCAAGTACCAAATCATAAGTGGTGGAAAAAGTGGTACTTCACGCAACTCGGGTGCCAACATATAGAATGTTGCTGTGATGAACTACAACATATAAGGGTGGATGATGTCACTGGAAAAAAATTGAAGGAGATGTCAAAGTGAACCAAAGCATGTTGATGCAAACTCAAGGTCTTAACCGATCACTATGGTACGATTCTACACAATGGGAATAAATGAGTTGAAGTCGACCATGTGAGAAATTGTTTGATTACCGATCACTGATTTATATCGTTAACAAATGTGAGAAAAATCACTGATAATGATGATGAGATTCAAGGTACCCCGGTGAAATCTAACAAGTGTGAATGAATGAGTTGAAGTCGAACACTTGATAGAATCTACTAATCAGGAGACATTGATGTATTCTCACTGTCGATAGTGAAGGAATCTGCCACTAATGACTGCAAACCCTAAGGTACTGAAAAAATGACTCTAGACCTTATTCCCAGAGAAATGTGTCGGAGTCGATGGGAATAAATCTGCTGGAAGGAAGGAATTAAGGCATCCAACACCAATCTAGTGCAAGTGTAACCCGCAGGTCAAAATTTGGAAGGAATCAGATGAAGAAAAGTGAAGTAACCAACCCGAAGCACATTTTCGGCATGCAAAAAATGTAGCTAGCGCACAACATAAACCCTCTGAACCAAACAATAATGAAAGCTAACAAAGAGGTGAGGAATCCATCGATAGGGTCAAATGGAAATCAAGGAACTGCACGAATCGTGGGTGTGATAATGAAAGCTGAAGTCGAACACAAGGGAAACCACTCAGTCAAAGACCCATGGTGTTGACTAAATGATGAGCACAAGGTCACCTATCAATAATGCAAATAGGGCCAGGGTGTAGCTCTAGGTTTACTCTTAGAGAAATTTGTTGAAGTCGATAAGAGAAAAACCTGTCGGCAAGAAGTCAATGGAGACCTTCTCAAACCAACATGAGAAAAGGACCAAGTAGCTGATATGATAAAACAATATTCTGACAAACCGGGGATGACCAATTGATAAATGAGTCAAGAGACACTGCAGAAAGGCCGACTCGGGTTTACCTCACTTGAAAAGAAGCACGACTCATTTTTACTATGGCAGCATATGATAACTTTCTATAAGTTTTTAATGTAGGAGGCACGAACAAACCCTCCATATGATTGGAAGAGATAACCAACTAAGGGAGTGCTGACTTGATAACAAGGTTGTGGCTTCTCCTAAGTCAAACTAAAGCCCATCCCAAAATGGAGAAAAGACTTAGCTTTTTGTACTTTGTTTAAGGGCAAAAAAATTGACTCTTAGATGCCATCAAATATGGAAGTAATGTCCCAATCCCACTCTTTTTGGGATATTTTATTGTTTTGTATTTTTCATATTGAAAGCCTGAAAGGGAATAAAATAATGCCTATAGTACAGTGGATAGAAAGAGTGTCGATGAACAGATGCTCTAGTTCCTGGGATAGGAACAATCCTATGCTCAGTGGAAAAACTGGGAAATGACACTCAGAGGAATGTTCCATCCACGGGAAAAAGGAGTGATTTGAGCCTAAGCTATTACAAGGCCTAAATTTGAAGAAATTCGTGGTAAAAATGATGGCTTATACATGATTCCAAGTGAAGTAGGCTTAAGGCCAAGATATACAATTGGTCAATATGCAATGCAACAAAACAACTTAATGATCAAATTTGGATCAAGGACCTAAGGGATAGCTCAAATTTCAAAGTGTTCGAAAGTGTGTCGAACCTAAGCGACCAGATAGATCTCGTCTTCTTGATTCTGGCACTGTGAACCATTTGAAAAATCGATACTGTATGAAGAAGTTATCGCAATTTGAAAAGTCTAGTAAACTGCAATTTTTGACATTTGACCAGGGTTGACTGGGTTTTTGAAAAGTCAGCAAAAATAATATTCTAGGGAATATTCTTAGAATATTCGTAAATATTCCTTAGAATATTCCCCAAAATATTCCTTCCAAGCCATTCAATGGAGGGCACGTGGCATTGTTTTATTTGCAAATGGATTGTATGTTGGTTTTTGGGGCAATCAGAGGATGACATGTGGCCAGCCCTGAGGTTTCCATGTGTCCCCTTAGTGGTATGGTAATATTCTGGGTGAGGCCGCAGGAGTTGAACCCTGGACCTCTGGCCTATGTGCATAGGTCTCCACCAACTGGGTTGTATGTGTTTCTTAACCATATTAGCTCTCGGCTTTATGTTATGGTTGGTTGTAATAAGGTTTGGGGGTTGGGACCACTGACGATCCCAACCCACCAACTGCCTACGGACTGGTCACATGTCATAACACCAAAGGAAACAACAAACAGTTCAAGCCAATAGTTAATAGCCCGTCGTCTCCACAAAAATTTATCATAACCGCAAACCTGTCACATGGCACCATCATAACCACCGATGGTTATGTTAACACTTCCTTCAACCTGGAGTTTCACCCTTGCAACTAGGGTTAAACCTTGGTTCTGCTGACTGTGAATGATGCCGCGGGATTTGGGGTCATGTGACCACCCCGATGATTAAATTAATTATTGTAGTTTATTCTGGCAGACTATTTGGAGCGCGCCCAAAATTTGCAATCAGTTGCTATTTTAACTCCAATTAACTGGAGTGCTCCAAAATTAGTGGAGTTGTTTTAGGGATTATTGGAAAAAATTGATTATGCTCTATATTGGGCATTATTCGACCATTCTTCAAGTGTGAATAGTCAATTTCAACTTTCTTTGACATTAGAGACTCATTGGTGAGGGTTGCAGAGCCATCATAGAATGTTTGAGCATGATTTTGCTTCAAAGAAGTTCTAGGGGCCACTAGGGCCACCAGGAGCCAACAACAAAAAGAGGCCTTACTCAGGAAACCAATAGTCAATTTTGGATGTTTCAGAAATTATGGATCTAATGGTGAGCTTTTCAGAGCCATTAGAGGACTTTTGATGGCCGATATGCTTCAGATAAGTTCCGAGGGCCACTAGGGCCACTAGGGGCCAGCAGGAGAATGAGGCCTATCCAGAGTAGCCAGTATCCATTCTGAGAAAACCAGTAGTATATTATGACTATTTTGAAAATTATGAATCCAATGGAAGGCTTTTCAAAAGCTTTTGAAGAGTTCTAAAGGCTGAGATGCTTCAAAGAAGTTTTCAGTGAGCCCAGAGCCACAAGGTGCCACCAGGTGTTGGGGGCGTATCCAGAGAAGCCAGAGGCATTTTTCAGAAATTTAATAGTCTATTCTAACTATTTTGGACATTATGAATCCATTTAAGGGATTTTAAGAGCCATTTGGAGACTTCTAGAGCCAAATAATCCACAGGGAAGTTTCGAGCAGCCCAGGGCCAACAAGGGTTGGAGGCCTAGATTGGGGAGCCATAGCTCAATTTGAGCAAATGATCAGTCTATTTTTGAAGTTTGATATATGATGGAGATATTAGTAAAGGTTTTAGGGATATAAAAGGACTTCTTAAGGAGTTTTTTCCAAAGAGAAGCTCAGGGAAGCTTAAGGGCACTCATAGAAAAGGTCAAGTCTAAGGGAGCCAAGATCCATTTCCAGAGAGATAGCAGCCATTGTAGGGGTATGATGGTATTATAAACCCATTGGTACAGCATAAAAAACCATTGGATTTGAGTTAGTAACTTGTAAAATAAATTTTCCATCATAATCCCAAAGAGCCAAGTCAATTGACAAGGGCTCAAGGAGACGTAGCCCATGATATTTAGGTTAAATCCTTTATTAAATTTGTTGTTATGTGTTGATTCTTATTTGCTGAAATTTATGGTTGATGTACATTCTTATTATCAGAAAAAACAAATGTTTAATTCCTCACACTTAAAGCATTAAAACAATTTAAAGCACATACACCTGAATCAAGAATTCAACTCTGCACAATCAAGTATAAGCTAGATCTTAATTTTTTTAATTGAGTGGGAGGTGCTTGCAAAGCATAACAAGTTATCCACCCATTTCAGATCACTCAAAAATAAAATGGGAGCCTCTAGGGTATAAATCCAGAAAGATAGCAAAGAAGAAGAATGAAGCTTCGTTGCATAAGTCATGGCGGGACTAAAGAGGACTCCCGAGCCTACACAATTTGTAGCATGGGTGACATATGCTAACGAGGATATAACTAAGAATCCCATGTAAATGATGGCTCTACCATAATATCATGATTTATAAGTCGGCAAGTGAAAATGGTTTAATAATCATAACATGATGGGGTCGACCCTATGGCAATATTTTAGTATGGAGGCTAGTATGCATAAGTGCAACGGAAAGTGAATTCCCTAACCTATATGCCAATTATGAACACAATACCTGCCATGATAGGTCAGTTTTCATGGAATCAAAGAGGTCATGGAATCATCTCAAAATTGTCAAATGGACTTGAAAACAACCTATCCTGACACTTATAAGCCAAAAGGTCATAAATTCTTGGACAAATTCAAAAAGTAAACTCAAAACTTTATATAAGAGAAAAACCCACAAGCAAGAAGTCAATGGAGACCTTATCAAGCCAGCACGAGAAAAGGACCAAATAGCTGATATGATAGAACAAGATTCTGAAAAGCTAGGGATGGCCGACTAAAAAATGAGTTAAGAGACATCGCAGAAAGGCCGACTCAGGTTTACCTCCCTTGAACAAAAGCACAACTCATTTTGAATATGGAAGCATATGATAACCTTGTATAAGTTTGTCATGTAGGAGGCACAAACAAACCCTCCATATGATTGGAAGAGATAACCAACCAGTGGAGTTTCCAATTCTGTTGTGGGAAAAGAAACCCTAAGGTCTAGGTTGAGGGACCTAACAGAGTGGAAGGCATACAACAACAAGAAGCAATCAAACTAAAGGTCCTAATGCTTAAACTAGTAAAATAGGGAGAGATGACCTGACCCATATGTCCTATGTTTGAGGTTGTTATCATAGGGTGAAAATACTTTGCTTCGCCACATGCTTCGCGATATGCAACTCACTCAAGAAAAAGCACATATACTAGTTGTACAACATATATATCCTAGATATTAGTATGTTAGATCATATAAGCTTATAAAAGATAACATGAAATTAATGATTACAAGATCATTAACATGTATACAAAGCATATAATACCATGACATCATGAACGAGACTGAGCTTCTTAATTGATGTATGTAAAATATGTGGAGAAATATCACCTGAAATCAACCACGGCTCAAAGTGAAACATTCCTCTAGATCCGTCCAGCCCAAGCCTCAACAATCTTCTTCCATAAAAGGTGCATAAGGATGTCACGTAAAGGAGGTGAACATCTCAAAGAAGGAAACAAGGGTTTCCTAAACCTGGGAAGTGTAGGAGGCACATGGATAATCAGAATTGGTTTGAGATATAACAGGCTATAGTATCAATGTCTTTCTCTCTCCTCCCTTGGGCCTTCCTAATGAGGTGTATTTATACTTCCTCAAAACAATTTTTTCAGTTGGGAAATAGTTTGGCCACGGGGTCCTGTAGGTGGCCTTCTAGTGTAACCCGTAAACCCTGCCAAAAATACAAGGAGTTATATATTTTTAATATTTTAAATTGTAAACACGGGTTAAATATGAGTGGACCCGCATCTATACGGGTGTTAGACAGGGCAGAGTCACGTATGGAATTCAAAATAATGTTTTTTAATAAAATGACCAAGTATGAATGGAAAGCGCTGCCCAAGGCCAATACTAGATCATCAAGTATATAAAGGTGATAAATTATGCTATAAAAAAGACCTAATAAATTTTATTACAACCATTTTGAGAGGGAATTAGACCTTCTTTATGATTCTCAGATAAGTATCATACCTATATGTTCAAATATGTATTTATGACCTGTAGATTACATGTTCACAATGTGTTTGAAGAAATGTGTGTCATGTTTAGGCTTGGATAGGTCAAGTTATTAATTAATTTTTTCATTAATGGATTTTTCCATATGTCATTCATCATTCTGGAAATTTCTATTAAGTTTTGGGCAGAGGTCTTGATACTAGCCCTAAAAAAGTGGCTCAGATTCCAGGGTTGCGTGCTTAGAACTAGGAGAATGTAGTCGTTGGGAGGTAGGGTTATCCATATAAAAAGAGGGTCACAACCACTGGATTTCCTTGTTATGCAAGTGACTGGGAGTCTAGAACACTAAAAAGGCAAGTTAGCTCAACGTTTGGCCACCTAGAATGGTTGTTTAGCTCTTGGTGGTCCTACAACTCCCAAGGAAGGTCAATAAAGTTTTAGTTTGTTGTTTCCACTTCCTTAACTGCACTTAGGAGGTTGATTCATGTCATAGTAACCCTCAACTCATGTTTAACCTAGAAGGCTGCTAAAAGTTGGTAGATATGGGAGGGGTGGTTACAACGATGTGTCAGGATAAGATATCTATACTTGAGTGTTTTGGTTTCTAAATCCATCTTTTTATATTTTATGTGATACAATGTGAGTTTCGCGTGCCAGATATTTATTAGTGAATTATTTTATGGAACTTCCTTTAGATGGATGGTTGAAGCTCTTGCCTTAAATCTCTAATCTTTCAAATCACACCTTATGAGTTTATTTTTTCAGATGTTTCTTTCTATATTCACGTCGGCTTCTTTCTTTGCAGTCTATCTATTGTTCATATCTAAATTTATATCCCTCCATACTTTTATTTTCTCTTAGAATATTATGGAGTTTGAGTGCTCGTTCCATAACATTATTGAGTCTACTTGCTTAATTCATTCTTTTTATTCCTTTATTTGGGTGTCCAACTTTTATGTCCGTTATTTCTATCGCTAATTTATAACTACTTTTTTAAATAAATGACTTAATCATTTGAATTTAAGGAAGAAGAAAAAATGATTTAATAATTAATAATTCTAACAATTTAATTTATAGATTTAATATTTTACGCATAGTTGGTTAGTCTATTCACCAATAATCCTAGGGCTAACCTACACTAAATTTTACTAAGAAACATATCTTTCAAGACATTCACCATTAACAAGTGAATTGAAAAGGTGTCCCTCTAATGTTTTCAAATTAATGGCCCCATAAGGTCAAATTCCTTCAGTGACGAAGGGTCCCAAGCATGATGTTTCAAGTTTCTTTGGTTTTCCTTTCACTTGAATATCATATAATAGGACTAAGTCGTTGAGTTGAAATTTTTTAGTTTGTAAGTTTCTATCCTGCCATGCTTTATGTTTTTCTTTACTAATTTGATAACGATGGAGAACATAGATTCGGTCTTCCTATAGTTGATGTAGTTTTCTAAATCATTAAGTTTGTAGTTTTGTACTATATTTTAATATATTCGATGCACTTTGTGTGTTTTTTGAGCAATGAAATAGTACGACTGCTTCCTATCTGTAAACGATTTTGAATGACATCGATCTCGTCGAATGCTTGTATGCTGTGAGATATGACCACAGAATGGTTGGAACTTTGTCATCCCACCCATCTCTATCTATATTGCAGATCTTCATTATACCTTTATGTATAATTTCATTGAATGATTCAACAACACCATTTTATTTTGGGTGAAATGTGGTAGTCTTTCAGTGTTCAATCATAAAATTATTCGTTAATAATTGAATTGTACCATTAACAAAATGATTCCCTCTTTCACTGATAAGAATTATGGGGTAGCTTAATCATGTTATTATGTTTTTGTATATGAACTTCACTGCTACTTATTTGGTACACAACTCAAATTGTTTTTCTTCTGCCAATTTTTTTAAGTATTCGATTATAGTTATAATATAATTTTCCCCTATTCATTTGGCCCTTTTTGAAAATGGGCCGACAAAGTCGATCGCCCAAATATCAAAAGGTAATGATGGAAAAATTTAGTGCAGTGAAATTTGATGTTTTGGTAGTGGTCATCTGGATCTTTGGCATATGTCACATTTCTGTACAAATTGTTGGTAGTTTCAAAATAATGTCAACCACCATATTCCTGCTTGTAATATTTTTCATGCAGTTGTTTCTCCTTGAAAATGACCTATGTCTCCCCCTTTATGTGCTTTGTCGATGATTCCTTCTCTTTCATGCTCTAGGACACATCTTTGAAGTACTTCGTTGATTCTAATATTATATAGTTTTCCATTTATTAGTGTGAATGGTGTTTCTTTACATGAAATTATATTTTTTTCCAGTAATCATTTAGGTGCCTTACTAGTATGCAAAAATTCTGCAATTTCAGTAAGTTTCGAAGGAACCATTTCAACTATAAATAAATTTTCTTCTGGAATATCATCATCAATATCATTCAGTTCCTCTTCAGATTCTGATCAAGATAAGTGGTTAGGATCAACATTGTTTTTACCTGGTCGGACAATAACTTCGAATTCAAATTCTTGAAATAATAATATTCGTCGACATATTTTTCCTTGATGAACTAGTTTGTTTACAAGATATTTTAATGCTTGACGATCCATGTAAAATATGAAAGGTTTTGCAAGGAGATAGTGTCAAAATTTTTGTAAGGAAAAAATAATTGTTAAGGCTTCTTTTTCTGTCATCGAATGGTTTCTTTTGAATTTATTGAGCTTTCAACTGACATAAGAATTTGGGTGGTTTATTGATTCATCGTTAGGTAGTGCTAGAAATTTTCCAAGTGCTACATTTGATGCATCGACATGTACATGCAATTTTTTTGACCACTCGAGAAATTGAAGAATTGGTGCTTCGTATAGTTTCTTTTTTAATAATTGAAAGGACTCGTCGCACTTATTGGACCAAATAAATGGAACATCTTTCTCTAGAATATCATCTATCAGAAATGTAATGTCAAAGTAATGCCTAATGAATCGTGCATAATACCCTATGTGTCCAAAAAAAATTTTGATTTGTTTTTTAGTGACAAGAGGCTTTAAATCTAAGATTAGATTTAATTTTGCCATATCTAGTTTAATTCCATCCTTCGAGACCATATGCCCCAACAATATTCCGATTGACATTGCAAGGATTCAATTTTGAATATTTATAGATAAACATATATGTCATCATATTTCAAGCATCAGTGTTATCGATTTAATGTGATATTTTAGTAGCGTGTAGATTGTCCAGTTGTCAAAGTGGACTTCCAGGATTTTATGAATATATTCTTCAAAATATTTGAAAACAATCCTTGAGAATGTTGTTGTTGCATTCTTCAAACCAAAAGG
Source organism: Pinus albicaulis (assembly GCA_034641835.2). Classification (NCBI taxonomy): domain Eukaryota; kingdom Viridiplantae; phylum Streptophyta; class Pinopsida; order Pinales; family Pinaceae; genus Pinus; species Pinus albicaulis. The sequence continues at coordinate 141,594,269 of CM076573.1, forward strand.
CATCACTCTATATGAAAAATAACCAAACTCAGTAGAAAACAACATTTTGTCTCAGTATTCTTCCAAAATGGGCACTTGATTGTAGCTTGAGAACCCATTTGTGAATGAGCAACATTCATGCCCCGAAACTTCATTTCTGATCTCATCATTGAACATAGTAGGGAACATATTGGTAACTATCAATTTGTTTAACCTGCGGTAGTCGATGTAAATACATAATCTAGTTAGGTCATGCTTCTTCGGATGAATGACCATGGGGATTTTCCATTTTGATATTTCTATGGGGTAGATTATGGCAGTGAAAAGCATCTCCTCTATATCTTTTTGAATGATGGGTTTATACTTGTGAGCAATATTATATGGTCTCTTCTTTATTTTTTTCTCCCAAAATGAGATTTATTTTCATTTACCCCATTTCCTTGACCAATCTCTTTATATATTTGTAATCATGGGAGAATATGTCCTAGTATTCTTTAAGTAGATTGATGAATTATAATTTTTTTTTATCTAACTAGTAATCACCAAGTCGGGTGATATTTGGTTGATCATCCTTTGATATGTCTACTTTGCATATTTCTATTTTTGCATCCATCTAGTCAGGTGCTTTTGATTCATCAAGTTTTTGTTCCCAGATTTTTATTTCTTGATAAGTTGATGGAAAATTCAATTTATTTAAGTATGAGGGTTTTCCGTAGTGAATTATATTAGATATCATTTTTGGGATTCAATTGTGTCAAGTAAGTCATTCATCTATGACATTTCCATGAGAGGTAATCGTAATTGACTAATCTCTCGTGATTTTTTAATAGTCCACTTAGCGCTCATTACATCGGGTGATGCTCACATGGGTGAAGAAGTGTGATTGATGCTATGTGATTCATTTCACTAGTTTCAATCACACTTCTTCACCCCTGTGAACATCACCCGATGCAATGAGTGCTAAGTGGACTGTTAAAAAAACAATCATGAGAAATTAGTCAGTTACGATTACCTCTCATGGAAATTGTCATAGATGAATAACTTACTTGATGCAGCTGAATCCCAAAAATGATATCTAAATCCAATTTATCTCGTTTCTTGGTTTCTTGTTTATCAAATTTGTATACTGATTGTATTCTTTTGTAATTTTCAGGGAGATTTTTATTTAGACAAAAACTTTGATCAATGCTAAGTGTTTCTTCCATTTCTATGAAATTGGTCATTTTCTATTTAGAAATGCATGATACATAATTACAGGTCGATGAAGTCTCAACTAATGATTTATGTTGATCGGTTGGTTTTTCTTTGACAAATTATTTGAGTTTTTGAACTGTATCGTTTCACTCTAGTTTTTTGGGTTTGAACTAAAAATCCTTAATGAAATTTTCTCTTAGTTATTTCCATTGCACTGATTGACCTCATGCTTCTTATATTTTGTACCATTTATTTGGTAGGTTATCTTGGGTGTTTGGAAACATATGCCACCATACTCACTCATCTTTATAACAAATTCTTCTACGTTCTGACTCACAATATTGAATATTCATGACAACTTTTTTCCTCCAAAGCGTTCGATGAAATACATTGTTGTAGTTGTCCATGTTTGAAGTCGAGATGAATTGGTATCCCAAAATCTCGTTGCATGGCTGGTGAAAGTTTTCAATAGACTTTTCATTCTTCCATGTTCACCAGTAGAATTTGATACTTATTCTATATGATTGAAAATATATGATATTTCTTTAAACAGAATGGTGTTGTTGGAGTTGTGAGTTAGGTCTGTCAGAAGTAGAGATGGAATTTCTCGACAATTTTTTTCTCTTACAATCAATACTGCTTTGATGGAATAACATGGTCAAATTCTTGATGTTAGAATGTCCTGTATTTTCCAACATTATTTTTCTTTGGATTCATAGTTCTCAATCTTCCATTTGTAGGGTTCCGTGTCATAATTTTGTATGATGGAAAGGGGTGAAACTATCAAAATTTCAACTTAGGTGTCTGACTTAACATTATCACGATGTTTGTGTAATACTTGGTAAAGTATTCTCATTTCAGTTTCTTAATCGAAAGATTCGACCCAAGGTTTCCCTTCTCGGGGGTATAGAGGAATGATAATCTTTTTTTTTTACCTTTTAGTTTGATTCTATTTTTTTCTAGAGATATTGTTGCCTTCACTCTATGTCCCTAAGGTCAACCGACTAATATCGAGTATGCATTTATTCCATTGACTAATTCAATGAATTCGATGTCAACTATCATCGAGATTCCAATTATTGAATTTTGTACTTTCCTTGACATACCGATAGGTTCTATAAATCGCTAATCAACAAGTTTAGGGTAATTAGTTTTCCTATGAAGATTCAATTGTCCCATATTTATCCATGTTTCTATCAGAAGAATGTTTACATGTGAACCAAATTCGACAACAAATTTTGTAACCATGTATCCTTTTATTTCTATGTTGTCCTGTGGATCGTGATCTTCCAACTACTTTCCTTGTGAAATTTTTTGGACAATTTTACCTTTTTCTTTATTTTTGTTGCAATTTTTCAACATATTTAAAAGCTCTACCAAACAAGAAATGGAATGTTATTATTTTAAAAATTCAAGAAATTCTTCCAAGATGATATCCTTAGACAGTCATTGTTGATCAGTTTCATTCATAAATAATTCTAATGCTTTTAACATTTTAACATTTTGTTCTTGCATATCTAGATATTTAGTTGTTTTTTTTATTGGTTGAATAACTCGTCGATTTTGATTGTTTCTATATTTCCCTGCTCCCAAATTTTTAACTACATGAATGTTTTTTGAGTTCATAATCTCGTGCTTTGGAAGGGATTGTAACAAATTAACAGTTCTTTTATTTAATAAATTTTCAATGATTTTAGGGAAATCATCCAAGGAGTATCACCCGACCCAAACATGTTGCAGAAGTGTAGATTTGTTATATCCTTCAAGGGATAGTCGACAAATATGTGCCCTTATTTCCAACAATTATAATGATAAAATCTCCCTCTAACTCAATCCCAACCATGGCCTCTACCATTGTATCCTCCTCCTCATCCTCCATAACCTCCTCGACAAGCCCCATGTCCACCGTAATATGGTGGTTCATTAAATTGATTCGTGGCTCGTGTATGATATACAACATGATAATTTGGTTTATTTTTTACATTAAGTGGGAATTCCTACATGGAATGTGTATTGTATTAGCAAATGACACACCATTTTGGCTTGGAATTTCATAGGTTATATTGACAGTCTTTAGTTGAGTGATTTGAGGTGACTTGAAAAATATCAAATATACATCATACTATATCTGTAAAACTTCTTGGTCAAAGTAATCTACAAATTTGTAGGTGTCTTTCGTATTTCTTTCCATGTGACAATTATTACATCATAAATGGTTCTTTTGGAGTGCCAGTTCCATTAAATAATTTTGTAACTACTCAAGCTTGTATTCAATTTTGTTGTCATTTAGTGAGATAATCGACTATCCTTCATATTCTTGATCGATACATTGTTCTAGTTTAAGTGCTTCTTCACAAGTTGTGACTTTGTGCATTCTAAGTAAGCCGCAAATTTTCTAGAGTAGACTAGCCACATACCATTGTACTAAGAGATGTTCATCGATGGTATAAGGAATCTGACTCAACAAGTCTTTAAATTATTTGTTGTATTATCGTACTTATTCCTTTGCTATTTGTCTAATTTCCTTTAATTTATGAGCTGCCAAATGCTTAACATCTTGTTTTTTAAAAAATGTAAGGAAACTAGACTTGATTTCCTTTTTCGATTTCGGTTGATTCTTTGTAAGATTCATGGACCACATAAAAGCGTGTTTCCTTAAGGCTACAAAGAATTGCACCATTTGTTTGTTTTCATCATTAACATCATTCACAACAAAAAAAAATTCACAAATTCACATCATTTGTTTGTTTGTGTTTCTTCAGGTCATCGTCACCCTCATAGAGGTATATGGTTCAGACCCATTTTGTTTGACTAAGGTAGCGATGGTAAATATGTTGAACTATTACTTGGATAATTTTTTTCTTCAGACTCGTTATCAGGTCACGTATTATGAGTTGTGTTATTTTATTATTTTTCATCGGTGTATTTTGAAAGTGATTCATCGGTTTGACACACTCTATCTATATATTCGGTGAACCGATTCCCTCAGGGTCATGAATCTTCACCGACTGTTTTTGTGGATTGAACTTATTCAACATATACTAGCTGCGAAAAGGGGACCACGATCGTGAGATTATGAAGTTGGATAAGTACTTATTATATTTCATTATTATTATTTTTTGGTCAATCTTGCTCGAGATTTTTTATTTCTTGGTGGTTTTTTTGTTCATCTTCATTATGTCAAACCGTCAAACCGTAGGTATTTCTAAATAATTTTTTTACGTCCGTTGAATGAATTCTCGAACGTTGGGACTTTCTATTTCTATATTCATACTTCTTCTTATTGTTGGACCAAATTCATCACTTTCCATAGCATATACTTGTTCTCTCAAAGTTATCAGTAGACCGTCATTCTCTTCTATTGAGTCCCATGCATGTTCACTCTCACACTCTCAATTCTTAATTATTTTCCTTTGTTATTCTTGCTTTCTTATTTTCTCTCATCGTTGTTGTCTCTTATCCCTATGTATTTTTTGTATGTCAGTCGAATGCTTATATTTTCAGTTGCTATTCTTTCTGTTACTTTCTTATTGTTTCTTCCTGATATTCTGCCTTATTTCTTCCTTATTTTTTGTTTAAATTTTCTTCTCCAACTTTATTCTTCTTTTTTTCATTTTTCCTTCCTTATTTCTCATGATTCGATACCCCCCATGCCAACCTGACTTATTGTAGGTTCGTAGGGAAGTATATTTCAGCACTTAATGTTGGTTCACGGGGAATTATCTATTGACCATGATTATTTAATTAAAAAATAATCCTATGCTCCCTTTGTGTCTTTACACTATGCATCAAGGAATTTTTTCCAGTTATTTTTCTCTTTCCACCAGTTGGTGTTGGATGGAGTCTGAAATGGTGGTCAGTACTCAATGATATGTCCTACACCATTTTTTAGGAGAAAATTATGTAGAAGTGTAGGAATCTTGTAAAATAATTTTTCGTGTTTTTTTTTGTAGAATCTGGCCTTAACATGTTAAAAACAAATCAATCTTCTACTGCTTGTTCTTTAGAATAATATTCAAGGATCGACTCAAGCCAGTTATGTAAGTTTTGTTCGACTGTCGTTTGATAATTTCAATAGAATTAGACTGTCAGTTTCATCCTGAGGTTTTTTCATGGGCGGAACAGTTGAGTAATCTCTTGATTTATACTAGGACACCTTCTATAATTTTTTCATGCGCTTTTGTGAAGAAGTTGGCTTTATATTCTGTGATTGATAGTCGATTCCTTTATGTGTAGTTCTTTGGATAATTATTGATATTTGTATCCCACCTTAACTATATATATTCTAATGTTAACATTTATGCTTTCATATTTTGTGACTTGAGTTATTACTACTGACAACGGAACCAATGTTGTAATCTAGAGAAAAGCGTGCATTTCTACTAGTAGACAGACATGAATTAATCACATAAAAAACATTAGTAAATATAAGAGAAACACAATAATGGAGAATCAACGAAAGCACTCAGATATATTTTTTCTTATTAGTTGAACCAAAATTGTTACATTTATATGCAGATAGATATATATATTTTTTCGAGTTAGTTATGGCAGTCTAATTGTCCGACTAAAAATCATACTTAATCCATAAGTAGTTATCTTTGTGTTACATTACATGAATATCGACTCAATTTGGGCTAGTCGACTTGGATGACTAGCCCCTTCAACAGGCTAGTCGGTTAGACCAAGTATCTCCTCCAACACTCAAGAATTTGATGGTACATCCCCCTGTAGTTAGTTTCCCATAGGATCTCATAATAGATGTGAACAAGTGGTATGTTTGTAAAAAATCTCTGCCTCCATCGCAATGACTCAAAATGACACCTTGCACATATGGAATCTAGCAGATATGATTCCATGTAAAATTCAAGTTATTGTCCCTCTGGTGGCTTATGGGCTCATTTTACATTTTATGTCATGGAGGTTTCTAGAATCTCTTCCTATATAAATATACTCCCATCCTGAGTACAAATTTACATTATCATTACCCAATTATCTTCAAACATTTCTACATCTATCCTACCATACAATCTGCAACACATTGTTAATTCCATCTGGTATGCCTTTCTTAATAACTTTTTCTTATATATCCCATCATATTGGTATCAAAATTTACTCAAATCTTGCCACCAAGTCTTAAGGATATCCTTGTTGATTAGAGGAAAACTACAAAACCACTTAGCTATAAGGGACACTTGGTAGCTTGTAATATTCGATGATGTGTGGATATATGTATACTTCTATATGTAAACCATGACTATCATTAATAGTCATATATTTTGTATCTATGAATTTGATTATCCATTCAATAGTTTCAACACATGGTAGGAAAACAAGGTTTGTTGCTACTTTATGGAGCCAAGAGTTCTTTACATTATGATACACTTCATTGTCCTCTTCATCCTCAGGCATATCCTTTACATAAAATGATTGATAAATACTAGAGAAAATCATTTTCATTGATTTTTCCACATACAAAGTTATGTCTGCATAGATGGGAACTGAGATTATAGAAATTTCCACTGCCCCTTCTTCACTTCCTTCTGCAATCTCATTGCCTGGTATTTTCTTCTTGGAAAAATCCATATCCCATGTTTATGAGGAGATGTTGAGGCACTCCAAGTATACGGTACCTGACATCTCATATATATACATGATAACAAAGAATGTTAAGAAAAACCAAATACAATAATAGTGTGTTGCGCTAAGAGTATGTAGCCTAGTGCACTATTGTACAAGCTATAGGAAAATATTGCACTGAGGAGATAACACGCTACAACATCAAAAGGAAAATAAAAATATCATGATGAGGATCCTACGTTGTTACACAAGGAAAGAGTGATTTCATAGGTTTGGCCACATCCCATAGAGCATAGAGGGAAGGGTAAAAACTTAGTTTAGAAGCATTGTTGTACAGGGTAAGGGTAGTTATATGTTGATAAAGATTGCACCGCTACACAAAGGTTTGCAAGGAAAACCAGTTGAGCTCGATGATTTTGAGCGAACAAAATCATAATTATATGTTATGGTATCGTGTAAGAGATAAATATGAATAATTTTTAAGCAAGGTGGAATTAGAGGGCGAAGGAATGTTGAGGAAAAATATGTGAAATATGCGACATTTAGTTATATATAAAGAGATAAAGGGGAATTTGAAGGTCAAAGGTTAGGATATGAAGGGTTGTGTGGAAGAAAAAGAATAAAAATACAAATAATGACAAGGGAACAAGAACTTACTCGATACCTAGTGCGATGGTTCAACTCTTGGCAGCAACGGGGACTATAACAACAAAGCGCACTCAAATGTGTTTCCTTGTGGCGACAAGTTGGAATCTTTGGTGACAAGAGAGTAGGGTAACAATGATGGGGGAGTCACCCTATATATAATATTATAACACTTGTGAAGGTCCCAATGCACATAAAATGCAACCACACAAGAATTATTGTGATAAGACTTAAGATGGTGCACTAAACTACGTGGGTAAGATGCATTGCACTGATGCGCTATTGGGAAACTACAGGTGGAATTATTTATCAATGCACCGTGCTAAGGAGTATCCTTGTGTGGAATTAGTGAATAAAACTTCTTTTATCACCAAATTGATCTTGATTGGCTGCTCATCAATCAACTCAATATAACTCGTTCAAACCACTTCTAACTGAAGATTGGCCTCTTCAGTTTGAGAGGGCTCTCTCAAAGGGGGTTTATGATTTTGAATAAGGATAATACTAGATGGCTAACTCTATGAATTGTAACTTGGTTTTGTATGATTGCAGGTTGAAAAATGAAGGCTTGCTACCATTGGGCTATGGGGTCAATATCAATACTCTTAGTGACAATGGTTCCTCACATGGAACCTGAGGAAGATAAAGGTTTTTGACAAAGATAATTCATACACATAACATAGGAAAACACAGTAATTTCATCCCTAAAGGAAGTTAGAGCATAATATTATGAATTATGAGTAATTAGAGATAAAATCTACTAAAAGTGATTAACATAAAGATATAGAGCAATAACACATCAAAAACCTCATGAGAATCTTCTGGAATTAGAATGTCACTTTGTATTACTGATAATGGATAAAACATACAAGTAGCAATTTGGTGCAATATTCTCCAACACTTTTCTCTTCGATGTTTAGTCTATAAATAGACATTCTTTACAATCTAGATGATCAGCCTAGATGGCTAAATATTTGAATTCTACTCTGACACCTATCATAACTGAAACCACTAACTTGAAACAGAAAAATGACAGTTATCCTTTAAAGCAAACAAACTCCTAATAAGACTCTATATCCTATTTATTACATTCGTTTATCCTATCAGTGAAACAGTAACATAATGGTTACATAATGAATGTCACATGATCGAAGGACAAATCATCATAATTCACCACCACTTTAAATCTTCAAAACACTGCTAGATCTGTGGAACATAATCCTTCTTTTTAGGGATGGATGGCCTTCACTTTAAACGTTGTTTTGATTGATGAGCTGGTTGTGTGGCACTCCTTTTGAGCCATGAATCTCTGCTGGTATGGTCTACTGACCTGCTAGAGGTCTCTAGCTAGAAAATGTGTATTTTATATGTTCAAAATTCTTCAAAAGGCTCCTCGCTGCGAAACAGGGCGATTTAGGCAGTTTTGTAGCGAGTTTTAGTAGCGTATGAAAAATGTATTTTCCATCTATCTCTTTGACTCCTTTACTATTCCAGTACCTTTACTATGCCATGACACCTTGCAAACCATCAATATCCCTCCATAAAACTTGAAAAAACTAATTTTTAAGGCAAAAATACATCTACAGGAATTTTCGTAGCGTATTTCTAGCCTCAAGCCTAAGGTATGCTACGAAACTGTCCAAAAAACCAAAAATTGTTGTTTTCAATATTGTCTTCAAAAATTGATCTCCAGCTGCAAAATTTGGGTTCTTTGCATTTTATGAACCTTGTCAAACACATTCCAACTTAATTTTTACTCCTGTGTTGTTTCATCTTCATTTATAATCAATTGGCTGATGGGTTCTTCTATCACTTTCATCTTCAGCACTTTCTTTTCCAATTCCACTTGAATTAAATCCAGCTGCTCCTAAAGATCTTCCACTTGGTCTTTCAATGCCCTGTTTTTTGATTGCAAGTGCAATTTTATCCTTTTGATGTGTTTCACTTCTCCTCTTAGTGGCTGAGTCCAATTTATCAACTTTTTTGTATTGTCCAAGGTTTTTGAAACACTTGTGAGTTGTTCTTCCCATATTTTCCTCATTTTTTCAAATTAAACCTTCTCAGCTCTGTGTTTCTTTTCCTCCAGCTTTAAAACTGATATCTCTTTACATGCTTCCTTCAACTACTCTTTGAGGGTTTCTATTTCTGATTTTTCAGTCAATTTCTCTTTGCCCTTTCTTTGCTTGATAACCAGTTCCTCCTTTGTTGGTGAAGACAAATCTATGATGCTTGGTGGTTGAGCAGCTCTTGAGGCCTTGGTACTCCACTGCTGAAACATGGGGGAAAACCACCCGGTCCGAACCTTCAAGAAGCTCCTTTTCCATTTGGTATAGTGGCTCCAACTGGGGATAATGGGACCAGTTTCCCAATAAGGATGATTTTGAGGGTGTGATTATATGGAATGCAAATGGAAATGACTTTAATCTATCATATGCATCTACTTAAAATATGCATTGTATTATATACCCGGGATGTTTCTTCCTCTATGTGCTCTTAAAATATATCCTTCAACTGTTAGTAATATAGATCATTTAACAGTTGAAAGAGATGAAAATTATGTAAAATAATTCTTCTAAAAAAGTAGTTTGACTAGAAGAATTGTGAAAATATATCGCATTCATATGTGTGATTATACATTCAATAAGAAACTACATACATATATTAGAATAGAAGTGCATGTAACATTCATCTATAATAACATTTCAAATATATAATGAAATAAAATATGACTATCAATCTATAAAGAAAAACTTATACAAGTGAATAAAAGTACCATGTGTATGAAGTCCTACTCATGTAAACTGATAGTAATTGATCTGCTCCTTCTCACTTTCAAGCAATTTAAAGAGTACAGTAGTGCAACATCAGTTATACAACTTTAATTGTTAAAAGATAATAGATGTGTTCCATTAATTCATCAAAGCACTTACAAACTTACAATAGTGCATTCTTTGCAAATGTTTTTGACAAATTTCTGGACCCTTCTCTAAATGCATGAGAGGGGTTTAAATATTAAACTATCTATTTTCTAATAATATATTATTACAAAAATATAGAGGGGGTTTCAAACAACCATTCTCGTAGGACTAACTTAAACTACAATCTAGGAAAATAAAATAAAAATATTGATTTATGAATTTCGCCCTTTCTTTTGGAGTTGATCACGAAGTTGACAAATATCGATCATAGGCTTGAGCTGAGCTAGCTGCGAAATCCTTGCTCTAACATGTCCCTTGAATACTACTTTTGAAATTATGGGCTATGATCTTTTTGTTGAATTTGTTAAAGATCGAAGAGTCTGATACTGATGATAAGGTTTGATCAGAAAATTCCCATAATTTTATTGATCACAATTATTTATCTTCTTAATTACTTCGTCCTACGTGTCTACTTTCTGCCTCCACTGTGCGTCTATCTTTTTTTCTTCTGAAAACACTTCAAACGTGTTCTCTTTGAGAAGTTCTTCTTTTACTAGTTGTTCACATATAGATTCAATAATTTCATTTGATAACTTAGATGTTTTCGTTGCTGCTTTCTTTGCTTGCTTGATTTGTGCCTCCCAATCTCTGAATAGAATCTCCTTATGAAACTTATCTACCTGAGGTAGATCTACTTCCTTTCCCGAGTCTGATACTTGCCACTAAATGTGTTCATCGATCTTATTTTCATGTCTTTCACATTCAAGCTTCTGGATAGCTATCTGTTGGATCAGTATTTTATTCGAATCATAATAAGAGTCAATCATAGAAGCTTGATGACAAAATACTTTATATTCTTTCTTTAACTTAGCATTTATATCCAGTGCTTCTTTAATAAACTGCTCCAATTGTGGTCGGCTCTATATTCTGATGATTTTCATTTCCAGTTGTGATTGTTTCTCATTGATATTTGTTTGATGCTGTACTTTGAGGCTTTCAAAATCCTTTTGACTCTTGGAACATATTTTCTTTGATTTTCTCACTGGAGTTGGATTTTTCTTCATTTAACACTCTCTCTAGTTCTAGTACTCTGGCTTCCTTTTGCTTCAACAACACTCTAACTTCAGTAGCTTTACCAACTGTGGCAGTAGCATATGCTCCTGGGTACTATGATAATTTAGTTAGACGTTTCGTAGGGTCATATAAGGAATATTTCCATAATACATCAACTGATTCATCTATAATATTTGAGACTGTTTCATCAGTTCTTCTTCTTTTTTTCCTCCTAACTACAGCCTTATTGCTAGGAATGTAGAAAATGTCCAGTGAAGGAATTTATTCAACTTGTAGAACTATCTTTTCTGTAGGGTAGGCAGGTATGATCTCTCGATCATGAGTTTCTGGAACTTGTTGTAGCAGATTAACAGTTTCCACTATATATTGGGAATGTTTAGGTGTCTAAAATCTAGATATTTGATCAGTGTTGGGATTAGCCTTAGGATTTTTTATTGCTTCAGAAAACTCCTCCCATTCACTACTAAAATTCTTCATGTGTAATTTTTCAGAATGATCTAGTGTGTCATGATTTTATTGAACTTCTTGAGATGTTGACTCTATTCCATTACTTTCTTTACGCTCCTGCATCTCTATCTCTTGGATTACATGATCAATTATCTTTTTTGAGCTATCCTTTCTAGATTCGGATTCATTTTTAGAATGATCTGAATTGTGAGATTGATGTTGTGATTGACCTTATTCATCCTCAAACATGTCTTTAACTTCATTATCCAAGTTGATACTTGGAGTAGTTCTGTTGACATCTTCAATAGTTGACAAATTGATAGGGACTTTCTCCAATATCTTATTTATATATACTTGGAAAGCTTCCAAATCATCTTGATTCAATTGGATGGATGCAAACTTGGTTATATCTAAAAAAAATTCTATGCCTTGAAAGAGATCATCAAATCCATCTGTTTCTTTTACAAAAGGTTTCATTTTGAGCTATGTAGTGTAATTTTTAATTACATCATTTGGATCATATAACCTCTTTGGAATTTCTACCAATTTCAATAGATTGACCTTGGAAGTCTCCTTGTAGGTATGGCCAATATCATACAGTGCAAAAGTACCACACTGTACAGGGAAATTAGGCCAAATGGCCTTCTTAGCATCTTTCAGTTGTTTAGTGATACCATTAACAAGCTGGTAAGCTATCTCTCGTGCAAGAAATTTATCAGGAACATAATAAGGTAAGATGTGGGGAGAAGCATAACTCCCAAAAACTCTGACATATGTAAAATTCTCCTCTGCAAACCACCTAGCCACATAAATAATATTTGCGCTGGCCTCTTCAGAAACCCTAGGGGCCTTCTTATTGAATATCATTTGGCGCATAAGGAATATGACTCCATAATTTTTTTTATAAAAATGCAGGTGGAAGTCTGAATCCCAGAGGTATCTATGGTAAATGTGGATTGGGGTAGGGTCTTGGGTAGTCCATTTCCATCCCATGGTAGGCAAACTAGAAATAAAACAGATGGCATCCATGACATAGGCAGACATATAAAAGGGAGGTGTCTCTCTAGATGAAGCACTCCTCTTATTCTTATATTCAGTAATGTGTTTGGCTAAATTATCAGATAGAATGTTTTCCCAATTCAGAATTGATGAATTGACGATTGCGTCAATCAATGGAACCCATTCTATTGAAAACCTAGTGGTATCAGGTTTGGAAAAAAATCTACACAACATATCGGCAGCATAACAATAAGGGGAAGGAATTTGGGAAATTGGGTACATACCAAGTTTATCTCACTTCAACTTTCCCTAGTCTTCCTTTCATTCTTTGATGACTTTCATGAGATCTGGATGCTCTGCTCTAAAGCTTTGAAGAAAAGCTTTGTCATACTTCTGCTACATGGAGGGTAGATGATACATTGCTTTTAAATCTTCTGCCTTGAAAGATCCTAAGTATTCTCCCTTTGAATATTTGAATTTTCAGTTATCTATGCTTAAGTGGTCAATTACCCACTTAACCATGTCTGTGTAAGGGAGAATTTTCGGTCTTGCTGCTACCTTGTGGATGAATGAACATGCAACATCGAAGTAGTTCGCGTCTGAAGTAGATGTCATGCCTGTTGTAGAGATTTTGGTTATTACTCTTGTTTTTTCATCTTCAAACAATTTATACATTGTTTCCCATGAGGAACTACCACATTCCTTGTTGCAGTTAGTATCCGAGAATAAGGGAGACATCTCTGAGTCTTCAGTAGGTAATGCTTGAGAAATATCTTTTCCCTTCTTGCTCATTTCAATCTTCCTCGATTCGTTAAATGGTTTCCTAATTTCAAGTAAACAAGGAGAGCATTAAAAGTATACAGAATAGAGAGTCAAATTCATTGTTTATATCAAACATGTGTGAATAGATATGAATCCTTTCAAATCTAACAACAATCATCAATAATAATTTCAAAGTTAGATCTCTTACACCTTCGCACAAAATATATATCAATCAACTTAAAGCCGTCAGATCTTGAATTTCATTTTGATATAACATAAGCCATTTTGCCTGCTCAGGAAATTAAATGTCGTGAATTCACATGTCGCTATATATAACTTTACCGCTTGTAATTTTTACCCATAAATTTTGCGAAATGTGATGTGGGCAAACCGCACATCACAAATTTTATGCGATAATAGTTTTGTTTTACAGCTAAGTTATGCGCAATGCGAAATGCACATTCAAAAATCCATGAGGCCGTGCTTATAGGACTTTAAAGATTTATCTTTGATATTTTTTTGGCTCGTCAGGTCCGCGCAATCACACTTATAATCCCGGATGCGGGTGTACGGGTTGCGTTATGATATGCTGACAAGGGGGCGGGTGGGCACGTGGTCTACCACCACCGCCACCCCTTCGCGCTCCGAGCTCACCTCATATATGACAGTGTATACAGTTATTGCTGCTTTAATGCAGCTCCTCCTGCCTCGTTTTCTCGACCATTACATTGCAATGGTGCCTATACATCCAGTGTTGTGTGTCTCTCCGTTGAATTCCAGTTGTTCTCAGGTCGATTTCGAACCTTGGTTGCGCACCAGCAATGGCAAGAGGTGTCGTTTAGGTTGCTGTTTCGAGCTTGCGGAGGGTCTTCACGTCTCTTGTGGTCGGTTCTGTAACTTCCACAGCCCGTCCATTGGTTTTTTACAGTCTCAGAGCTTGCGCTCCTTTCCTTTCTCGATTGCTTGGACAGCTTACCCTTTCATTCTCAATATGCCTCGTCTGAGGCCCAGAATGTCGAGCAGAAGAGGGTCTTCTCGCGGGCAGGTCAATACACCACCTGCATTTCCCTCCTCTCCCACCTCGTCGGAATCTTCGGATACTGAGGTTGGTCGTTCTGCGGCTTCCAGCAGAAGACGAGGTCGAGGGCGTGGCAGACGCCCTTCCACCTCTGCAGCCCATGTTCGCCTTACCTCCTCTGAGCACTTCCATTCGGCTCGCTTCAATTATCCTTGTTCCTTCAACCGCCATGATTTCATTGCTTCGGTCTCCATCAAATTCAGGATCAACCCGACAGCCCAAGCTCCGCCTTCTGCTCCCTCTGGCCTTGTTCAGGAATCTGAAGATGGAATACTGTTTTGCCCGCCAGGGGTCAGTTTGCAAAGTTTTCAGGGTATTTCGGCCTCTCAGCCCGAGCTCCAGCAAGCCAGGCCGAGCGCGCCTTCAGGTACTCAGAAGGGGTTCTTCTCCCTTCTTCTTCACAGTTTTTGTCGGCTTTTTAATGTAATTCTACGTAGTCGACTAGCAGCTCCCTACGCACTGCTATCCATGCTTTCAGGCGCAAGAAATAGCTTCAGCGCATCCTTCTGTATGTCTGTAATTTTTGCCATGGATTATGTCTGTCTCGGTCACACTTGTTGTAGCGAGTCTAGCACTCCAATCATCATTTTGGTTTTCAGTATCAGCTGTTTCGACAGTAGGACAAGGTCCTGGTCTTCAAAGTTCATCTCAGTCAGTCAACAGTTATGGTCTTATGATAAGTATGCCTCTTCTCTGGGCTAGCTCTGTGAGGCCTCAGCCTCTATGTAATATATTTTTGTACTAATATAGAAGTAGACAGATTTACAAAAAAAAAAAAATCACACTTATATATAATTACTTTATGATTTGATCGTTAAATAAGGTGCAATGTGATAAAGAGTTTATAATGATAATTGAAGTTATTCAAGCTTTTTAAAACATATCTTCGAAAAAGTTTTAGCACTTTTTGTAGCTCATGTAGCTTAGAGGATTTGTGAATCATTTTAAGTTATAGGCTATGTGTTTTGCGATGTGCTCAAGAAATAAAGCGGAAATTTTTTTTTAAAAGAAAGCTTCTATCTTCCTAGATTTTTTTTTTAAAACTAAAAATAAATTTCCTATTTATTTCCAAAGGGTCCCTATTTATTAAAATAAATGGGGATTTTTGTATAGCAAAACAATTTTCGATACACTTGGGAGAACCAAATATCTCTGACTAACTTTTTGAAATTTCTAAAACTTTTGGAAAATAAAAATAGATGCAAGAATGAATTTCAAACAAATAATATCTTAGTAAGCAATGACATTCCTCTGATTTATTATTCATAAGAATTTTTATTTTAAAGATATAAGTATGAAAATCTATATCAGTGTTTACTCAGTTCAAAAAGATAAAGTAGGTGGCCCTTACAGATTAGCTTTATAAAAATTTAATCTTTTATCACAGGTAGAGCCTCTGTTCCAATAAGCAATTTAAGCTTTTGGTAGGGTTACCTTTTACCTAGAAATGATTCATTGTCCCATCCAGTGTTTCTTAAAATTTCAAAAATAAACTCTAATTTTTTGAAACTTTTCTTTTTGTATCATTTCTTATTTACTTAAAATCCATTATGTTGGCTTGGTAACCAAAATGATGACAATGTCATTCAATAGTTGTAATTAAACTGATCAAGTTGGCTCTTGATGAGACCCCTTGTCCTCTTGATATAATATCAAGTCATTACCCTGTCTTGGTAGGCAGTAATGGTAATGTCAGTGCAGCTATTTCCTTATGAACATGATAAACAAGCTCTTGATGAAACTTATTATCTTTAAGTTTTTCTAATTATAATTTTTTTTTTTTTTGAATTTCTTTCAAAATTTTATAAGTCTTACCGGATGGGGTAAATCATTGGTCCTTTTGAGGATTATTGATGATAATGTCGAGTTTTATATTTCTTTTCTGTAAAAGAGTCTTTACTATGATACATATTATTTTCTTGACTGATAATAAAATAGTCATGTTATATAAAGATGAGAGTTCATCAGAGAATAAATAATTTCAGTGAAATTACATCTTTCAATAAAAATAAAATCTATTTGTCTTTCAAATCTTTCGATTTTTTCCTTAACACTTATTATTTCTATAAGCGATAAATCAAAAAGGATCATCTGAGATTTTATTTTGAAAAGCCAAAAATTTACACTAAGCAAATTTTATTTTTTCTAAGGAAAAGAAAAAAAAACACTAGTATACAAGGAATAGAAGGGGTTACCTCCTATGAAAAGTATATTTTCAAAATCTGCCCATTAACAGGAAAATAATATTTTTTGCCTGATAGATCTTACAATAAGAATGTTGATGGGCCTATTTCTTCAATTATTTGAAATGGACATATCTAGATTTTTTGAAACTTCGCGTTTTTACCTTTTTCCTCGTGCGCTTTGTCCCATTTCAATACCAGATCACCAATTTGAAATTTATTTGGAGTAACAAAATGTGAATCAAGCAAGGCTTTTATTATCTGTTGATGATGAGCATGAGTCTGTTTGACTTTTTCTCTTTCTTCTTCTAACTTAAGAATCTGACATTTTCTAAATTGTAAAGAAGAAGCCAAAGATTCATCAATAAATTGTACTAAGGAAAGAGATGAAATAACTACATTGGTGGGAAGTACAACTTCTTTTCCATAGACAAGATTAAATGGAGAAGTTCCAATAGAATATTTTTGAGTTATTCGATCTACCCAAAGAGCAAAAATTAATGACTTGTGCCAATTTTGTTGATTTTGATCAACAATTCTTTTAATATTCTAATCAAGTTTTTATTTGTGGATTATACCAAACCATTTCCTTGCGGATAATAATTTACAAAATAATTAATTTTAAAACCTCTTTTAATTGCAAATTCCATCATAGTAGTTCTTGAGAAGTAAGATGCATTATCAAACATCAAAGCAGTAGGTAAGCCAATCCTAGTTATGATATTTTGGTCAATGAAATCAATGATATTCTCATAGTTGGCTATTTTTAATGGAATTTCTTCCACCCATTTAGTAAAGTAATCTATAGTTGTGAGAATATATCTGTGTTGTTTAGAAGATTTAGGAACAATATCACCAATTATGTCTAATCCCCATTGCTCAAATGGTTGTTCGATATTGACTGGTTGTAATGGGAATGTCGGTTTCCTTTGTCTTCCAGATGTACTTTGACACACTTTTCATTTTTTGGCATATTCATGAGCATCTTTGAAAAGTGTAGGCCAATAGTAACCTGCATGCAGGATTTTGTGTGTTGTTGTATTTCCTCCAAAATGTCCTCCAGTTGGTTCATCATGGAGTTCCTGCAAGACTTTCTCTGCTTTAGATTTTTCTAAGCATATTAAAAGTACATAATCAAAATTCTCCTAAATAACACATCGTTTATTAATTCATATTGTTTAGCCTTTTATCTTAATGCTCATTTTGTTTTGTAACTGAGTTGATTTGGAGCATATCCATTCTTTAAATAGAATATAAGATCAACATATTATGATTGTGCATCGTTGAGGCTTGCTTCTGATATTTTCACATTGTTACCTGAATATTCCTCTGATGATAGATGGGATGCTCCTATAAGAATTTTGAAAAAACCTTGACCTCTTACAATTTTAGAGGGTCTAATTTCTACATCATATTCTTATAAAGCAGTCACCCAATTATCTCTCTTCTCTCCTAATTCTCTTTGCATCAAGAGTTGTCTTACTGCAGAGAATGGAACTATGATTTTAGTGTGAGTCTTTAGGAGAAAAGGTCTAAAATTATTTATAGCCTTAAAGATAGAAAATGCTTGTTTTTCAATAGATGTATAATTTATTTCTACACCTTGTAAATTTGAACTAAAAAATGATATCGGTGCTTCAATTTGTTGGTCATTTAGTTGTGTTAAAACAACAGCATATGATGTATCTGATGAAAAAGTGTATAATGTAAAAGGATTAAGAAAATTGGGGGTATTCAGGAATGGAGCATTGATAATCGATTCTTTAATCAAATCAAATTCTTCTCTTTCATTATGTCCCCATTTAAAGACATAATTTTTCTTAATCATGTTTTGTAAAGGTAAAACAATTTGTGAAAAGTTAGGGACAAACCTTTTAACAAAATTAATTTGCCCAAGGAATGATTGCATAGTTTTCTTGTTATGAGGGAAAGGAATTTGTTTGATTTATTAAATTCTTTCAGGATCAATATAGATACCACTTTTTAACACAATGAACCCTAAAAATTTTCCTTCATCTAATGCGAAAAATGATTTCTTGGGATTCATTGAGATGCCATACCTTTTGCATCGCTCAAAGACTTGTTTTAGGTCATTCACATGATTGGTTACTTGTTTAGAAAAGACTGTAACGTCATCTAAATAAATAGCTATTGTTTTATTTATGAGCCCTCTAAAAGTTGTGTCCATAGCTCTCTAAAAGGTGGCGCCTGCATTAATTAATCCAAAAGGCATCTTCTGATAGGAATGTGTTCCCCACTTAGTTCTGAATGTAGTTTTCAATCTGTCATCTAGATTTATGAGAATTTGATTATATCCCAAAAATCCATCTAGAAAGGACATGAGTTCAGAACCAGCTACTGTCTGCAATACTTGTTCCATGGTTGGTAATGGAAAGTTTTCCTTCTGACAAGATTTTTTTAAATTTCTAAAATCAATGCAAATTCTAATATCACCATTCTTCGTCCTGACAAGTGCCAAATTTGATACCCATTTAGAATGCCTAACTGGAAAGATGAATTTTGCCTTGAGGAGTTTGTTCAATTATGTTTTAATTTGATTCTCTAGATTTGGATGAATCTTCCTCAATTTCTGTTATATAGGCTTTTCTTCTGAGATCATAGGAATCGTATGTTGAATCACAGAAGTATCATATGTTTTAATATTAGTATAATCCCAAGAAAAGACACTTTTGTACATTCTAAACAATCTGATGAATAATAATCTTTATTTGGAAGATATACCAAGACCTAGATTTACATTTTGAGGTTTTTCATCAGTTCCTAGATTTACTAACTCAAATATTAAAGTAGAGCTTTGTGTTTTTGAGTTAGTCACCCTTTTAAACCTGTCTTTTAGATCATATATGTCTTCTAACTTGAAAACATATTTTGGAATAGGATTTTCATCTTGTTCTTTCTTAATCTAAATATCATGTTCATTTTCATCCAAAATTTGACTATCATAAGATCCTTTAGATGTTAAAAAATCTATGATGTCTAAATTGTTATTGAATACTCTCCAATTGGTAATATTATCAGGAATAGATGGTCTAAAAATCAATTCAATAGAAAATCTATCGAGACTAAATTCTTGGGATGGGATTAACTTCGAGGCTACATTAGCCAGTAGATCTGCACAAGCATTTTGAATTCTAGGTACAGAAGAAATGTTAAAGGCTAAGAAATGAGTGGTTAATTCTTGGACTAATGATTGGTAATGCTTTAAATTTCCAAAATTACAATGAATAGTATCTCTTACCTGTAGAGCTATAAAAAGGGTCTCTTTCACCTCTAATTACCTCACATTAATATGTCAATCCGGGAGCGTTTTGTTATTACAAAGAGTGACTCAATCCGAGGCTATCATTTGTCAGAGTAATGCTAGTAGTACAGTGCATAAGAAATACAAGAGTAAACGGATGCTTGCTTGTAACTAAATTACTTCAAAAGAATAAATCACACATTCAGAAAACTCAGCAGATTATCAGTCAAGGGTTCGGCAGTGATAACCCATACCTTCGGAAACTGATGGAAAGGAAATTAGAGCATAGACCACGAGCCTGGGAGCTAGACAGTGACTGCCAATGCTCACTACAGCCTTAGATCATCTCTCACGCCAAAACAACAAATGCAAGTAAATGGAATAGCAAAGCAAATAAAGGATTGAACAGCAATTCTGAAATAGAACAGCAAGTCTAAAATGGAACAGCAATTGAATAACTAAGTCCCGCGGGTTGTAACCAAACTTAATATATTAACTCAAATGCATTCTTTGCAATCAAATAACATTCTTTCACTCTAAAATCAATTCACACAAATCACACTAATGGAACAACAATAACTATTAATGAATTATGGAACAGTACTGATAAATCAGAAACGCGCACAACACGAACGTTTAGTATAACAGCTCTGTAACAAAACAGTAAGAACATGCAATTAACTCTTGAAAGGATTAATAACTTGATGCGGAGTCAACACACGATTCTATCTGTAAAAAAACCTCAATGATTAAATCTTTAACAGAGCATGTAATATGAACTTATAAAGCATATCAAATTACCAAATAACAATGATAAACAAACCACAAAAAAGTCAAGTCGTAATGGTACAGAAGCAAGTGTCCTTCGGGGCCGGGCCCTTAGCCTCCAAGGATACACCGCTTTAAGTTAATCCAGACGCAGAGATGAAATAATCACCAAGCTTTTATTAATGCATCGGTCAAAAATACATTGAACCAGTTCTCAACGAGACTCAATAATCAAAGTTGATGTTTTACAGAAAATTACATAAAAGCGTATCCTATCTATCAAGCTAACAGTGTTGTCCCTTTATATAAAGGTGATGGCGGAGATGTCCAAGTAACATGATAAATAAAGCAGCGATCCCTCAGGATCGAAGATCCTGAGGGATTCGCCAAACTGTTAATTCTTCATCCTTTCCTTTCTTTGGCGCCGAGCTGGTGTCTTCTCCTTCTTTTCCGAGCCGATTTGCTTTAATCTGTTTAGCCTTGTTTGCATTCGGTTCACCTTCAGAGGGACAGCAGTTATCTCGACTTTGTCTCTTCCTTTGGAGCGGAAATTCCTCGTTTTCTCCTTTTCCTGTACAGAAAATAACCATTATCAGTGGCTAAGTCTTGCATATCAATTCTCACATGTTTTGTTATGGTTCCTTATTACTTTCCAAATTCATGATACAAAAAGGTTCACAAATTCTATTAAAAAGCCACTGAAATAGTCATCAAAAGCATACCTTTTTAGTACTCCACACACCCCCCTGCTTACCTTGTTTCATGTCCTCATGAAAACATTGTAGTTGACATGCAAGGCAGTGAGAGAATATGCTGGAGAAGGAGTCTCATTCGGAGGCCTACAACCATGATGAGTGATTAGATAATCAAAGAACTGACCTGTTTGCCCCTCAGGCATCTCATACAGGGCCTGGTATCCGGGTGCAGGGTGCCAAATAATTGGAGTGCGAAATCTATATCCTAACCAGGATGACCCTGCTTTCAGAATGCTCTCACCATAGAGGTTCAAATGGTTGGCAGCTAACTCAAAATTCTCATACTTAAATGGTTCCCTGAGCTGGATGTTTGGATTAGAGATTCGGTACTGAAATTTGGATGCATTAATGGCCAAGTCTTGGATGGAAAGAAAATACTCTAACCCTTCCCGAATAAGTGCCTCATGCATGGGTCCTAAAGTTTCATAGACACCCGGAGTCTTTATGAGGTTCCTATGAGCTTTCCACAACTGCACTGGGTTCCTAGGCTCAACCCTTACCCGTAAATCTAGACCATTTTCCTGACTCTGGAAAGTATCATAGGCTTTAAGCCACTTAATCTGATTAACCCCGAATGAAATGAATGCTTGAAATTGGATGTCTCCAACGAAAGGGCCAGGGTTTAACTCAGTCTCCTGATTTAGCACAAGTTCATGCAAATAAAGTTCACACAACAATCTCTGGACTTTCACTCCATAGTGTTTACAGCAGTCTATAAAGTCATTGACAGTGTTGATTTGTATAGGGGCGCCTGCTTTAACAGCTTTTATTTTTAATTGTAAATACCATTCTAATAAAAACAGAGCATAGTTTTTAGCAGGGGCCCTACATGCTAAAACATCATTGTATAAAGAACACAAGGTATTCATCTACTTGATAACAGTATCTAGTCTACGGGTTACCTGTGAAACTTCCTCTTGTTCCTTTTTCCACCCTTCAAAGGCCTGGCTTTTGGATTGACTGACGTCCCTTAGTTGCTGCTGTAACTCTTCATATTCTTCTCGGGGAACCGTTTGCTCTCTAAGTTGTTCGGCTTCTTGCTGGGCTTGCTTCACCATCTTATGCAAGGTTTTTGTCTTCGGATCTTTTTTCCATAGGTCAGTGGAGGCCGGGAGTTTTACCTGAACTTTCTTATTATGCTGTTTGGAGTTCAGAACCCTGATTACCCCTGAGGGTGGTGCCTCCGTCTGAATGTTCTTGTCACTGGTCCTTGTATCATCCTTTTCTGTTTTAACACGAATATCCGTCTGTTCCTGTTCCTCAACATTATTTGGAACGTCAGCTGGATTCTCAGTAGGGTTTTGAACAGCAGGCCGATTGTTGGCCCTCTTTTTCTTCCTTCCAGTCTTTCTTACCTTCTGGTTCTTTTTAAGAATCCTAATTTGTTGTCTGAGCTGGGTTATCGTATTCAACAATTTCTGCCGTTCCCTCCGCAACTTCTTAATTTCCAGCGTCTCATTAGAAGGAACAGCAGACTGTCTGCTGCGGTCTGGACCATGACTAGTTTCTAAATCTTCCTCTTGGGGTTCTTCCTCACTGTTCTGCTCTGGCTGTTCTGGGGTAGGAACCTCGACTGGTTCTTCCTCTTCCTGAGCAACTGCTGTTTCTGCTCCTACTCCCTCTAGAATTTCCTCTTGTGACCTGGGAACAGATTGTTTCCGTTCAGTATTTACCTCCTCTTCATCATGAACAGGCATGTTTTCTTCTTGGGGTTTGTCGTGGGGGTCCTCTGAACTAGAGGGTTGGCCATACTTACCCATATTGGCTAGGACTGCGGCCAATTCATCATCTCCCAGTAGGTCTTGTAATGGGCTATCTTCCTGCTGTCCCATTTCTTCCTCCTGTTCAGTTTCTGCTTCTATTTCTGTTTCCGAAGGCTCAGCTGCTTCTTCTTCGGGTTGCTCGTCTTCAATTACCACTGGTTGGCTGGCGCTTTCCTGGAGCTTTTCCAGCCTTCCTCGTATCCGAGCTAACCGGGCTGATTGTCTGGGCTTATCTATGCTTCCTCTCATCCGAGCTAACCGAGCTGATTTTCTGGGTTCCTCTGGTTGCTCGGGTGGATCGATGGTATGCTTGTGTTTTGCTGATTCTTGGTGTATCCCTGGTTGTTCTGATGCACTAGCGACATGTTCTTTGCGTTTTTCCGGTCGTTCTGGTGTGCTTGTAGGATGTTTACGTTTTGGGGATGGCGCTGTCAATCCCCCCCTAATCATTACAAGCAGCTCCTCCCAGCTGCTCTGCTGCTGGGTGAGACTATGGCTAACAACTAGTCGTATTAACCCATGGTGACTAACGACTCACTCTACATGCTGTGCCTTTTTTATGCTTTGTGCAACATCATGCAGTAATGAGTTCAGGAGTGCAGGTAAATTTACAGAGCATTTCTGCTTTAAAACAGCTAAAAGTTTAAGATGTCGTGGTCTTACCACGTCTTTCCTTCCTTCACAGGTGATGTAGCCCTGCACTATTCTTGCTAACTCCGTCCAGGGTTCTCCTAGGGTTGCTGGCAGAACTCCCCTCCCCTTAATTGTCAAACTCTGGCCTTCGTCCTGGAAAATTTCCATGACCTTCTGTAATCGTTCCTTTTTCAATGTCCATACTCGTCCGGTGGCTGGTAGTCCTGAAACTTCTGCAATTATGTCATCGGTGACCGCTATCCGCTTCCCCCTTACTGTGGAATGATCATCCCGTAGGTTCTGCAGAAATTCCATCGCTACTGTTTCATTAGACTCCTGTAGGCGATTGAAATAATTCAACCATCCTGCTCTTTCCAGGATCTCCCGGGCAGCAGCGGAGATCGTCAACTGTTGAGGCTCGCTTCGAATTGCCCTTCCTCCCATGGTTTCACTGTAGATTCTAAATGGAACGGCAACTACGTTTTCTGTTTGAAACACAGAGAGGGTGATAATCGCAAAGGTTTCAAAAACACAGAGTATGCAACAGTGCAATAGAAAGCGATTTTGTGTAAAAATAGAAATGCCATGCCGTTAAACCATGCAAAACCATCGTACACTATTTTCCCGAATGGTGAGTTGACACGTAATACAGGGAATGATGAGGTTAAACTCCCCCCCCCCGCAATGTGATAGGCTGTCCCAGCCGGCAAATAAAGGGGCGGCACCCGATCTGCAACCAAGTCAGAAAGGAACAGCATGTGGAATTATGCTATGTTAAAAGGGACAACGAATTACCGAAATCGAGGCGGAAAATTGATCGCGTATTATATAAGAGGCTGATGTGTTATGATATGAGGCTAGTGGATAAGACATGTATCGTACTTGCCAAATCTTAAGTGGTCATGGTCACTTCCGTTGCCATGATTGGTAATGATAAATGTTCATGCGATGTATAAATCGGGAAATAACATATGATTAGTTCCTAGGATATAAGAAACAAAAGAGTATTAATATCTTACCCATTGGTGTAACCAAGGTGACTTCAATACCATTAACAGTACTCTGCTGCCAACAGGTGTCCATAACCTTGGCAGAGTTGTTTTTTTCACCCTCGGAACCATGATCCTTTGTGTATACTTAGGAGTGTTGTTATGTCAAAATGTAGACCATTATGCCGGCTTGATGACCAGTTAACCATAATGCCATTCACGAGGAAGGAGCGAAACGTGGGCAGGCCGGCTCGTGATGAGACCTCCTGTTCCAAGGTTCGGTTATTTGATATACCTTTTGGACCATATCCCTGGTGTGGTGGCCATAATGGAAATGCCACTTCACTTCCATCCTCATGATCATGGTAGGCTGGCTCTCGATGAGACCCCCTATCCTGCATTTGACACTTCACATATCATGTTTACATATTTTTTCTTTTTATAGAATACTTTTCCTTATTTATACACAAAGGGTGGTTCAACACTCCTTAAGAGTAGGAATGGTGGAAGAAGTCTTATCATCTCAATAGGAAGATATAAGCTCTTTGCTCTTATTCCCAAGTACTAATCAAAAAATATTTAAGGGAATCAGCATGATAAAGATAACCAATCAGGGCAAAATTAGTAAAACCATGTCAACAAAAGGTAAGAGATAAGTATGTCCTTCCATTTGTCCTCTTATTAATGCAGAGCCTTATAGATATAGCGATTTATGGTTTGCAGATTTCGGTATGTTGTGATTTTATATTTCATTGCACAAATACATAGTTGTATCTTAAAGACTAGGAAGAAGACGGGCAAGAAGCATCCTCAATTTAAATCAGCAAAAAGAATAAGCTGTTTCACAAGGAGAGCAAAAGTATGTGAGTGGTGTCCCTTTGGAAAAGAAACAACGACGGATGATAGAAAAAAGGACAGCAAAAAATGCAAATGCCGTTCCTTTGGGAAAAAGGAACAGCAAAAATAAAAATACTATAAAAACACTCAAAATGCAATTCCTTTGAAAAAGGAACAACAGCAATAAAAGAACGTTGTTTCTTTGAAGAAAAAGGAACAGTGGTAACCAAAAGGAACATCATAAAACGTAATAATGTCGTTCCTTTGAAAAAGGAACAGCAGAGATCCCGAATGCTGTTCCTTTAGAAAAGGAACAGCAAAAGGAACAACAAAACAAGCAAAATCAGCATAAAAAACACGCAAATGCTATTCTTAAAACGGCAAAAATCGAACTTTGTGAGAGAAAAGGAACAGCAAAAAATGACAAGAAAATATTTAAATGCAAACTTATGTACAAAAATCACTCAAAAAAACAAGAACTTATATACAAATTGCAACAAGAAATGAACCCTTAATGAATTACAGGTGAGGAAGATTTCTCTTCCTCTCCTAAGATCTCCATATCAGTGTCTCGGCGTAGCTGCTGGCAGAACGATTCCCGAGTGAGTGGTTTGCGATAGAGACGGACTCGGTGGCCATTCACTTTGAATGCATATCCAGAACCGTCAATGGTAATTAGAGTAAGGGTTCCGTTGTCATGCACCTTCTGGATTTCGTATGGTCCCAACCATCAAGTCTGAAGTTTCCCAGGGAAGTCCTGAAACCGAGAGTCGTATAACAGAGCCCAGTCTCCCTCGTGGAAGACTTTGTTTTTGATGAGCGCATCATGCCATTTAGCTCGCTGCTGTTGAATCAATGCTGTATTTTGTAATGCAGAGAGCCTAATTTCGTCTAATTCATTGATCTGTTGTAGTCGATTGATTTGTGCCTCGCTTAGATCTAGGCCAACTTCCTGTGCTGTCCGTAATGTTTGGATTTCGAATTCTATGGAAAAATGGGTTGTTTTCCAAACACTAATTGATAAGGTGAGTAACTGGTGGTGCTCCTCCATGTGGTTCTATAGGCCCAGAGTGCTTCAGGTAGTCGGGTAGCCCAATCACGCCTATGTGACGCAATGGTTTTCGTTAGGATTGATTCTATTATCTTATTGCTACTTTCTACCTGCCCATTCGCCTGTGGGTGATATGGAGTAGTGATGTTATGCTGGACATGATAATTGTTAAGTGTTGCAGCTAATTTATGCCCAACAAATTGTGGTCCTCCATCTGTAATTATTTCCCTAGGAAGGCCATAACGAACAAATAGATGGAACAGGAACTGTATGACAGATTCCTCTGTGGCTCTTGGCAATGCTTCTGCCTCAACCCATTTGGTGACATATTCTGTTGCCACCAAGATATATGTTTTCTGATTTGATGAGGGGTTGATGGGTCCAACGAAATCAAGAGCCCATCGCTCGAATGGTTCGATGACTAATTGTGGTTTCAGAGGCATCTCATCAGCTTGACCAGGTCGTCCTGCTCGCTGGCAGCTGTCACAGGCTTGGACAAACTTCTTCGCATCTTTGAAGATCGTAGGCCAGTAATATCCTGTCTACAATACTTTATGTCCAGTTCTACGCTCAGCGAAGTGCCCCCCACACGGTCCATCGTGACAGGCTTTTAGGATGTCAAAGATTTCATCCTCTCTAACACATCGCCCGATATGCATGTCTGCTCCTGTGTGAAACAAATAGCCCCCAATCCACGAGAATCGAGAACTTTTCTGAACAATCTGCTTGCGCTCATTAGGAGTTAAATGTTTTGGTAGTTTACCTACTGCGAGGTAGTTGGCAACATCAGCATACCAGGGTGTTTGAACGGCAACAGCAAACAAGTGCTCATCCGGAAATTGATCTTCAACTGCTGCTGCATCGCTTGATTTTGGTATTCTCGAAAGAAAATCGGCTACAGGGTTTTCTTTGCCAGGCCGGTCCTTGATTGTGATGTCGAATTCCTGCAATAAGATTAACCATCGAGTTACTGTGGCATTTGTGACAGGTTTGTTTGCTAAATATTTTATAGCAGAATGGTCTGTATATAAGATAACAGGATAGCCTGTAATATAATGTCTAAATTTATTGACAGCATGTATTACAGCTAGGAATTCTTTTTCAGTAACAGTGTAATTTAGTTCAGCAGGGGATAAATTCTTGCTGATGTAATAGATGGCATATGGTTTTTTATCCTCTTCCTGTGCAAGGACTGCGCCAATGGCTGTATTGGAGGCATCAGATGATATCTGGAACGGTAGGTCTCAGTTTGGTCCTCGAAGGACTGGGGCTGTGGATACAAGCTTCTTTAGATCCTCGAAAGCACGGTCACATTTGTCCGTCCAAAGAAAATCAACGTTACCAGTTAGTGCATATAAAGGAGCAGCAATGTGCGAATAATGTTCTATAAATCGTCTATAGTAACCAGAAAATCCAAGAAAGCTGCGTACCTCTGTTTGAGTAGTAGGAGTGGGAATGAGCAAAAGTATTTGGATTTTGGCCGGGTCTACCTAAATACCGGCTGCTGAAACATAGTGTCCTAGGATAAGTCCTTCAGTCATCATCAAGAAACATTTTTCGTGGCTTAAGCAAAGCCTGGTAAGAATGCAGCGTTGTAGGACTTTTTCTAGGGTGTCTAGAGCCGGATCAAAATCATCTCCATATGGTGTAAAGTCATCCATGTAAACTTCAAGTCCATCATTTATTAAATCTGCAAAAATGCTAAGGATAGCCCTTTGAAATGTGGCAGGAGCATTACATAGGCCAAAAGGTAGAAATCGATAGGCAAATGTTCCCAAAGGACAAGTAAAAGTAGTTTTATCCTGGTCTTCAGGGGCAATCTGAATCTGATTGTATCCACTGAAGCCATCCAGGAAAGAAAAGAATTTCTTTCCTGCTAAAGTATCTAATACTTGGTCTATGAATGGGAGAGGAAAGTGATCTTTTTGTGTTGCCTTATTTAGTTCCCTATAATCCACACAAATTCTCCATTTTCCGTTCTTTTTTGGTACCACCACAAGCGGAGAGACCCATTTACTATCAGAAATAGGGTAGATAAAGTTGACATCTAAAAGTTTCTGAAGTTCAGCTTTTACCACATCCTTTAGATGAGGGTTAAGTCTCCTTTGTGGCTGACGAATAGGTCTGGCGTCTTTTTCCGTATAAATGTGGTGTGTACATAACTGGGGATCAATTCCTTTCATGTCAGGGTAATCCCATGCAAATGCTTCTTGATATTTTGTTAACAATTGGATGAGCTTAGTTTCCTGTTCAGGTGTGAGATTAGCATTGATGTTTAAAGTTTTCCCCGGTGCAATTTCCACTGTTTTACTATTTGCAACAGAAGTAACAGGTATTGTTTGGTCATGCGTATCTTTCAGAGGATCTTCCTCCAAGTCATTATCAAATGCTGCTTCTATCATGTGACACTGTGTGCAAGGTTCAGTTTGAGTAATGAAATTATTAATGGCATCGTCTTCTGTTTGGTCTTTGAAATCAAGTGCCTCTTGTATAGTTAATGGAGATCTGATGTTATCAGTAAGGTATGATACATGGTGCTTATTAGTTTTGATTATTGTGACACTTGGCTGCGCTGGAGGATATAGAACTAAATTCTTGCTATTCGGTCCTCTGGTTATGGTCATATTTCCCTGCCGATAGCCAATGTAGGCATCGGCAGTAGCGAGCCAAGGTCTACCTAAAATTAGCGGGTGTCCATCAAGTCGGGTTTTTGGATTAATTATCAGGAAATCGGTTGGATACTCCCAGGATTCTACAGAGACCATGACATCATGTAGAGTACCCTCTGGTCTAACCACAGATCGGTCAGCCAATTCCAACAGAGTAGAGGTGGGTTCTACAGATGTAATGCCGAGCTTTTGGCAAGTAGTGGTTGTTAAAATATTAATTGCAGCCCCTAGATCAACTAAGGCATTAGACAGGGTCTGACCATAAATTTGAACAGTTATAATTGGATTCCCTAGGTCTTCATATTTAATGGGTGTTTCTCTTCCAGACAATAGGTCAGATAAAGTACCGACTACTTGGACTCTTGGATTATTTGTTATATTCCTCCTTGGTTTCTTTATGCACAATTCTTTGATAGTTTTTGCGTATATGGGAATGTCTTGAATGGCTTGGAGGAATGGAATTTTTATGTACAGATTTTGTAATTCTCCTAGAATGTCAAAGTCAGGATATTGTATGGGTCGAGGTATGGCTAATCGTTCTGGGAATGGAGGAGAGGATGTGGTTGCTTGATTATGGGTTTGTTGCTTATTTACATCCTCTTGTTGTAACTGATGTTCTCTTGGTAACTGATCTTCAATATGAACTGTTTATCTCCCTCAGTTTCAATTATACGTCCAGATCTTAACTGAAGATCATTGCACTCCCTCAGGTTGGGTCCTATTTCTGGTGTTTCTATGATTTGAATAGATTGGACCTGTCTGTTATTTGGATTGGGATCGGGTTGGGCTGGGAGTTGCGGTCTCAGGTTAGACTGGGGATTTTGTTGTAAGGCTGGCAGAGTAGGTTGAGGGAGTGGAATAGTTCCAGCTGGGTGGTACATCGGTCTTTGCCAGCTTGTCTGCCAGGGTTAACTTTGTGAAGCAGAGGGAGTCCATTGTGAAGGATATGGGCCATTTTGCCAATATGGTGGAGTGTAAGGAAAATTCGGCCAACCAGATTGGCTTGTTTGATTCAGCCATGGATTTGAAGAAGGAAACGATTGTGGTGACCAGTTTGTAAATGGGGGTTGAGATTGATTTTGCCACATACCATATTGTTGAGCATTATACTGTGGAGTTTGAAAGAAAGAGGTTGAGTCCGGAAACATACCAGGTTGTCTCGGCTGCCACTGGCGGCGCTGGTTGATCGAATTCACCGATTCTGGTTCTTCTTCTGCTTCCTTATATACCGCTTTCAATCCAGGAAGTGAGGGGCAGCTCTCCGTAAGGTGATCTTTCGTACAGATGGCGCATGTTTGGACTTTATCCAGTGGACACTCCTTGTGGCTATGTTTTTTTCTGCATCGGGGGCAGAAGATTGCCAAATTCTGTTCTGCCTCCAGCTGCTTCTGTCTAGCCTGCACAATATCAAGTTGTGTAGTTAGTGTCCCCATAATATCAGTTTTAAAATTTTCTAATAAATTTCCAATTTCTGCACGTGTTACTCCTTCTGCTGATACTTTGTTATCTCTTGCAAACCGATCGTATTCTGTCAGTTTTACTCTTGTGCTGCCTCTCGAGCTCTTGATACACAAATCAATAATGTCAGCAAAAATCTCTTGATAAATATCCCCTTTTCCCATAATGTTTAATGTTTCAATCCATTGTTCCTTCATACCCCTCATTAATGCAGTTTTTAACACATTATCAGGTAAAGGTAGCGATGCATAAGGAGATCTTTGTAGATTGTACTGAAAACGTTCCACATACTCTTCCAATGTTTCAGTCGGTCTGGCTGACATTTGAAATATTTCGTCTTTTAATTCTCTAGACCTACAATAATCCTGATATTTTTTTAAGAAGGATTCTTTCATTTGATCCCAATTGTTGATAACCCCGCCACCTAGCCCCATAAACCATCTTAAAGTAGCCCCTTTCAATGTAGAGGGAAATAATTTCAATTTTTGGGGATCGGTGGTGTAATCGTACCCCCTACATAACACATCGAATTCGAATAAGAATGCATCCGGATCTTCTGATGTGAGTCTGTGAAATGTAGGGATATGCTGAAGAGGGATAGCTTTCATGGGTGCATTCGCTGTAGAATCCACTATAGGATATTGTAATGTAGAGGTTTGAGTATTTGGCTGGTTTTGAGCATTTGGTTGGTTTTGAGCCATGGGATCGAATATATGCCAATAACCTTCTGGGATATCTAGGAGGGTATTCCTAGGTTGAGTGGGAACGGTTTAGACAGGAATATTTTTAATAGCGCTTCCTTTATCTGGAATAATGAGAATACCAGATGTCTGAGGAGATTGTATTCCTTCAACGATGATTTTCGCAGCACTCCCCTTATCTGGGCTATCTAATGGCTGATTTGTTTCAATAGGGGATTTTGGTTCCTTGGTTTCCCCTGTTTCTCCCTCTCCTTCACAAAAGTTGCTAGAGTTCCCTTCCTGCAATAATTCTGGAGTAGAATTTTCAATTTCTTGAAAGTCCTGCTCTTCAGTTTGACTATGCACCTCAGCACAGGCTACAGATGGTGATCCAGTGGCCTGAAGGGAACTAGTAGGCGGTTTAGAAACGTTTTTCTTGAGGCCTACTGATGGCTGAGATTATGTTTTCTTATAGATTTCGTCTATGAAGGTCGTTCGGCCAAGGGTCACCGGCCCCTTAGCTTTTTCAGGCTTGGCTGGGGGTTTGATATTCTTTTCTGGTCTTTTCTGCTTAGTCGTGCACTCAAAAAAATGAACTACCAACTTCTATTCAAACAAAGCAAAAACAAATCTGCAGGAAAGCGGATAGTGGAACATGGCTTTTACATGTTCCGCACGTAGGTTCTTACCTTCCGTTTTTAGGATCCAACTCCTCCCTAGCAGGCTCGTACACTACTCTGAAAAAGACAAATGGCTACACTCTTTCCCCGGCAACGGCGCCAAAATGTAGAGCTATACAAAGGGTCTCTTTCACCTCTAATTACCTCACATTAATATGTCAATCCGGGAGCGTTTTGTTATTACAAAGAGTGACTCAATCCGAGGCTATCATTTGTCAGAGTAATGCTAGTAGTACAGTGCTTAAGAAATACAAGAGTAAACGGATGCTTGCTTGTAAATAAATTACTTCAAAAGAATAAATCACACATTCAGAAAACTCAGCAGATTATCAGTCAAGGGTTCGGCAGTGATAACCCATCCCTTCGGAAACTGATGGAAAGGAAATTAGAGCATAGACCACGAGCCTGGGAGCTAGACAGTGACTGCCAATGCTCACTACAGCCTTAGATCATCTCTCACGCCAAAACAACAAATGCAAGTAAATGGAATAGCAAAGCAAATAAAGGATTGAACAGCAATTCTGAAATAGAACAACAAGTCTAAAATGGAACAACAATTGAATAACTAAGTCCCGCGGGTTGTAACCAAACTTAATATATTAACTCAAATGCATTCTTTGCAATCAAATAACATTCTTTCACTCTAAAAGCAATTCACACAAATCACACTAATGGAACAGCAATAACTATTAATGAATTATGGAACAGTACTGATAAATCAGAAACGCGCACAACACGAACGTTTAGTATAACAGCTCTGTAACAAAACAGTAAGAACATGCAATTAACTCTTGAAAGGATTAATAACTTGATGCAGAGTCAACACACGATTCTATCTGTAAAAAACCTCAATGATTCAATCTTTAACAGAGCATGTAATATGAACTTATAAAGCATATCAAATTACCAAATAACAATGATAAACAAACCACACAAAAGTCAAGTCGTAATGGTACAGAAGCAAGTGTCCTTCGGGGCCGGGCCCTTAGCCTTCAAGGATACACCGCTTTAAGTTAATCCAGACGCAGAGATGAAATAATCACCAAGCTTTTATTAATGCATCGGTCAAAAATACATTGAACCAGTTCTCAACGAAACTTAATAATCAAAGCTGATGTTTTACAGAAAATTACATAAAAGCGTATCCTCTCTCTTCTCCCCCTTAAGCTAACAGTGTTGTCCCTTTATATAAAGGTGACGGCGGAGATGTCCAAGTAACATGATAAATAAAGCAGCGATCCCTCAGGATCGAAGATCCTGAGGGATTCGCCAAACTGTTAACTCTTCATCCTGTCTTTTCTTTTGCACCGAGTTGGTGTCTTCTCCTTCTTTTCTGAGCCGATTTGCTGTAATCTATTTAGCCTTGTTTGCATTCGGTTCTCGTTCAGAGGGACAGCAGTTATCTCGACTTTGTCCTTTCCTTTGGAACGGCAATTCCTCGTTTTCTCCTTTTCCTGTACAGAAAATAACCATTTTCAGTGGCTAAGTCTTGCCTATCAATTCTCACATGTTTTGTTATGGTTCCTTATTACTTTCCAAATTCATGATACAAAAAGGTTCACAAATTCTATTAAAAAGCCACTGAAATAGTCATCAAAAGCATACCTTTTTAGTACTCCACATTACCTATCTAACTATGATTTCTGAATCACCTAGAACTTTCAGATATTTGATATTAAGATCAATGACTTTTAACAAGCCTTGAACTAATGCTTCGTATTCAACTACATTGTTTTTACAATAGTATTCTAATCTGCAGGCTAACATGGTATTTTCTCCTTCTAGGTTTATTAAAATACAGCCCGCACCTGCACCATCTTCGAATTTAGAACCATCGAAATAAAGAATCCAAAACAAAGAATTAACTACTTTTCTATCGACAAAATTTATAAATTTGAAATTATCCGGCTGGGAAAAATTCTCAACCTGAGAAACAACTGCATTTTCAAAGAAAAGTGATGGTTGAGCATGGAATGTTCCCAAAAATGACCCTGCTTAGTAGTTTCCAATAATGTTGTTATTGAACGCTACTGGCTCGTTTACTCCTTCAAAATTAGTGACTGTATGTTTCATAAAATTTTCACGATCTACCAGAATCCGATTTGGCTTTCCATTATATGGTAACCACATATGTGACCAGTCTGTTGCAAAATAACCACGTATTTTTTTAGACCAATCGCAGCCTAAAACTAAACCGTAGAATTCTGAAATATCAGCCACTAGTATATCAATTATTTGAGTAACTTTGGGATTTGATGACAATCTGATGGAAACATAATTTATTTCTCCTACCACCTCTACTCTAGTTCTATCAAGTTGTACTATATGAACTGGTTAACTCTGTGGAGTTATGTTCAATTTAGTACAAACTGATTTTGGCATTATATTTGAGGAAGCCCCTGAGTCTATCAAACAGTTATGAACGTTTTTGTTGTAGATCTCATAGGTTAGGAGAAAAGGAGGAGTATGAGAGATGGATCGATCACCTATCATAATCAAGTTTGTAGAATCAATTTTCATTGAAGGAGAAGGTGGCTAACCCATTTCATTAGTAGCTTGTACTATTACTGGAGCAGGTAAGTTTGAAGCAGGAATTGCATTTAAATCTCTGAGTAAGATTTTATATTGCTGCTTCAATTTAGTAAGCTCATGGATTGAACTGTTAGCTCTTGTTTTCTTCATATCTTCTACTACATTATACTCAATAGTGTCTGAGATAACTATTGTCTTAGATGTACGTGGAGTGTTTGAAGTAATAGGACTTGTTTGTGTACTCTTCAAATTAGACTTTTTGCTCATCGTTTTATCTTTAGCAGAGTTGAATCCTTTTGCTGTTGGTTTAGCTATGTTGCTTCAGTAGTCTTTTTACTTCATGTGCTCACAGGTAAAGCTTGAAGTTGTTCTTCATTTGGTAGGATGAATTCCTACATTCCGTTTATTTAAACTTCTTCTTCTTATTCATCTTCTTCTTCCTTTGTTTTCTATTCCTCTTATTATTGATCAGATTCAACATTATATATGATATTTGGAGGTTGAGAATTAAAGGATTGACCTTTCTTAAAATTTCTGAAAGTCTTTCTTGAAGTAGCATTTTCAGGGACTTGTTTCTTGATATCTGCCATCTCATTTGTCATGGTTTTCAAAACCTTTTGAAGACCTTCTATGTCGAAAGGATCTTTTTGTGCCTTCTTTTTAGAATCATCTTTGAAAGACACCTTATTTGATTTTCGATCTTCTTGAGAATTATTTTTCTCAAGAGAAGTTATGTGTTTCTCTACAGATAGAGATTCTTTCATATTTTCTGCAAGTGTTACCAGTTTCAATCTATCAACAAAAATAGCTATATTAGATGGAAGGGATGAAATATACCACTCAATTTGAACTTCTGCCCCAGTAACTGTTGTGGTAGGAATTTTATTAAGTAATTTATTAAATCTTCAGTTGAAATATTTTATCTTCTCACATGTTTAGCTTTTAGATTTGACAAATCATTAATGAGCGTAGCAGTGGTCTTGTCATCCCCAAACTTAGCTAGAAATTTTTATTCGAACATATTCCAGCTAGTTATAAAGCGGGTAGGGAGTGAAAATACCAGGATCCTGCAGATCCTTTTAAAGTATATGGAAATAATATTACAACGCAATCCTCTTCAACTACTCCATTTAAATTGACATAAACATAAAATTGTGAATGTTTTCTTCTGCCGGAAGACCATCATTGGGATTAAATTTAGGTAGCCATATTTCATATTTTTGGGAAGAGCATGAAGAGGAGCGAGCATGTTTACAGCCCTTAGATTGCTCCATGGGTTTACATTTGGTGGAGGTACTTGGCCTACCATTGGATTTTGGATGGGTTGGTTGGGTGGAGTTTGAGTCGAAGAAGAGGCAGGTTGAGTGCTAGGACTAGTCAAAGGGATAGTGGTTTGAGTACTAGAACTAGTCAAAGTAACACTGATTGTTGTAATGGAAGTTGTGGAAATGAGCGGAGGTAATGGAAGTGAATGGGATAAGATCTCGTTGGCGATTGAATCTAATTGGGTTCTCTTTAGTCTCTTTCCAGTACTATCGATTGGAAATTCAAAAGGGATAATTCATGTCTTTTGACTTTCTGATCGAGTTAGTATTCTTCGAGGTTGTAAAGAAGACGAAATACTGATATCCGATATTTGAGAAGATTTAGGCTTTTCAGCAGAAATAGATACTCTCTCTAACTTTTCAATCAAAGACTGAACTTCTGGGGAAGCTTGATGGGAATCAGGAAATAGTATGGGTTGAGTATTGCTAGGAGACTTAGGAGAAGGACGATCAACTTCAGATTTTAAAGATGAAGATCTTGATAATTTTATATAAGTTTATGGGGATCTAGAGGGAGAGAGACTTTTTGATTGACCTTTAGATTGATCAGACATTTTTTCCATTCACAGGGGTTCAGGCCCTCCTTCTAGTGCCAAAATGTTGAGGCCTCGTAATTCGGCTGCCGAAACATGGGGGAAAACCACCTGGTCCGGACATTAAAGAAACTCCTTTTCCATTTGGTATAGTGGCTCCGACTGTGGATAATGGGACCAGTTTCCCAATAAGGATGATTTTGAGGGTGTGATTATATGGCATGAAAATGGAAATAACTTTAATCTATCATATGCATCTACTTAAACTATTTATTCTGTTATATACCTGGAATGTTTCTTCCTCTATGTGATCTAAAAAGCTATCCTTCAAATGTTAGTAATATAGATCATTTAACAATTGAAAGAGATGAAAATTATGTAAAATTATTCTTCTAAAAAATTATTTTGACTATAAGAATTGTGAAAATATATTGCATTCATATGTGTGATTATACATTCAATAAGAAACTACGGACAAATATAAGAACAGAAGTGCATGTAACATTCATCTATAATAACATTTCAAATATATAATGAAATAAAAGATGACTATCAATCTATAAAGAAAAACTTAATACAAGTGGATAAAAGTACCATATGTATGAATTCCTACTCATGTAAACTGATAGTAATTGATCTTCTCCTTCTCACTTTCAAGAAATTTAAAGAGTATAGTAGTGCAACATTAGTTAAACAACTTTAATTGTTAAAAGATAACAGATGTGTTCCATTAAATCATCAAAGCACTTACAAACTTACAATAGTGCATTCTTTGCAAATGTTTTTGAAAATTTTTTGGACCCTTCTCTAAATGCATGAGAGTGGTTTAAATACTAAACTAACTATGTTCTAATAATAGATTATTACAAAAATATAGAGGAGGTTTCAAACAACCATCCTCGTAGGACTAACTTAAACTACAATCTAGGAAAATAAAATAACAATTTTGATTTATGAATTTCACCCTTTCGTGTGGAGTTGGTCATGAAGTTGACAAATATCTATCATAGGCTTGAGTTGAGCTGGCTGTGAAAGCCTTGCTCTGACTTGTCCCTTGAATATTGCGTTTGAAAGTATGGGTTGCGATATTTTTTTTTAATCTATTAAATATCAAAGAGTCTGATACTAATGATAAGGTTTGATCAAAAAATTCCAATAATTTTCTTGATCAAACTTATTTACCTTCTTAATTACTTCATCCTATGTGTCTGATTTCTACCTCTACTGTGCTTCTATTTTTTTTTCTTCTGCAAACACTTCAGACGTGTTCTCTTTGAGAAATTCTGCTTTTACCAGTTTTTCACATACAGATTCAATAATTTCATTTGATAACCTAGATGTTTCCATTGCTACTTTCTCTGTCTGCTTGATTTGTGCTTCCCAATATATGAATAGAATCTCCTTATGAAACTTATCTACCTGAGGTAGATTTTCTTCCTTTCCTGAGTTTGATACGTGCCATTGAATGTGTTTATCGATCTTCTTTTCATGTCTTTCACATTCAAGCTTATGGATAGCTATATGTTGGATCAGTATTTTATTCAAATCACAATAAGATTCAATCATAGAAGCTTGATGACAAACTACTTCTTGTTCTTTCTTTAACTTAGAATTTATATCTAGTGCTTCTTTGATAAACTGCTCCAATTTTTGTTGGCTCTGTATTCTAATCATTGTTGTTTCCAGTTGTGCTTGTTTATCATTGATCTCTATTTGATGATGTACTTTGAGGCTTTCGAAATCCTTTTGAAATTGGGCCATATTTTCTTTGATTTTCTCACTCGAGTTGGATTTTTCTTCATTTAACAGTCTCTCTACTTTTAGTACTCTGGATTTCTTTTGCTTCAGCAGCGCTCTAACTTCAGTAGATTTATCAATGGTGGCAGTAGCATATGCTCCTACGTGATGTGATAATTTAGTTAGATGTTCTGTAGGGTCATCTAAGGAATCTTTCCGCAATACATCAACTGATTCATCTGTAATATTTGAGATGGTTTCATTAGTTCTTCTTCTTTTGTTCCTCTTAATTGCAGCCTTATCGCTAGGACTGTAGAAAATTTCCATTGAAGGAATTTATTCAACTTGTAGAACTATACTTTTTGTAAGGTAGGCCGGTATGATCTCTCTATCATGAGTTTCTAGAACTTGTTGTAGTGGATTAACAGTTTCCACTATCTTCTGGGAATGTTCAGGTGTCTGAAATATAGATATTTGATCAGTGTTGGGATTAGCCTTAGGATTTTTTATTGCTTCAGAAAACTCCTCCCATTAACTACTAAAATTCTTCATTTGTGATTTTTCAAACTGATCTAGTTTTTCATGATTATGTTGAACTTCTTGAGATGTTGACTCTATTCCATTACTTTCTTTATGCTCCTGCATCTCTATCTCTTGGATTACCTGATCAATTATCTTTTCAGGGCTATCCTTTCTGGATTTGAATTCATTTTCCGAATGATCCGAATTGTGAGATTGATGCTATGATTGACCTGATTCATCGTCAGACATGTATTTAACTTCATTATCCAAGATGATACTTGGAGTAGGTCTATTGACATCTTCAATAGTTAAAAAATTAAGAGGGACTTTCTCCAATATCTTATTTCTTTATACTTCAAAAGCTTCCAAATCATCTTGATTCAATTGGCTGGATGCAAATTTGGTTATATCTAAAAAAAATTCTATGCCCTGAAAGAGATCATCAAATCCATCTGTTTCTTTTACACAAGGCTTCATTTTAAGGTTTGTAGTGTAATTTTCAATTACATCATTTGCATCGTATAACCTCTTTGGAATTTCTGCCAATTTTAATAGATTGATCTTGAAAACATCCTTGTAGCTATGGCCAATATCATACAGTGCAAAAGTTCCACACTGTATAGGGAAATTAGGCCAAATTCCCTTCTTAGCATCTTTCAGATGTTTAGTGATACCATTAACAAGTTGGTAATCTATCTCGTGTGCAAGAAATTTATCAGTAACATAATAAGGTAAGATGTGGGGAGAATCATAACTCCAGAATACTTTGACATATGTAAAATTATTCTCTACAAACCACCTAGCCAAAGAAAAAATATTTGTGTTGGCCTCTTTAGAAACCCTAAGGGCCTTTTTATTAAATATCATTTGGTGCATAGGAAATATGACTCCATAACAAATTTTATAATGATGCAGGTGGAATTCTATATCCCAGAGGTCTCTGTGGTAAATGTGGATTGGGGTAGGGTCTTGGGTAGTCCATTTCCATCCCATAATAGGAAAAATAGAATTAAAACAGATGGCATCCATGAAATAGGCAAACATATAAAAGGGAGGTGTCTCTCTAGATGAAGCACTTCTCTTATTCATATATTCAGTAATGTGTTTGGCTAAATTATCATATAAGATGTTTTCCCAATTCAGAATTGATGAATTTACGATTGTGTCAATCAATGGAACCCATTCTATTGAAACCTAGTGGTATCATGTTTGGAAAACAATCTACACAACATTTCGGCACCATAACAATAAGGGGAAGGAATTTGGGTAATTCGGTACGTACCGATTTTATCTCGTTTCAACTTTCCCTAGTCTTCCTTCCATTCTTTGATGACTTTCATGAGATCTGGATGCTCTGCTCTAAAGCTTTGCAAAAATCTTTGTCATACTTCTATTGCGGGGAGGGTAGATGATACATTGCTTTTAAATCTTCTATCGTGAAAGATTGTAAGTCTTCACCCTTTGAATCTTTGAATTTTCGGTCATCTATGCTTAAGTGGTCAATTACCCACTTAACCATGTCTGTGTAAGGGAGAATTTTTGGTCTTGCTACTACCTTGTGGATGATTGAACATGCAACATCGAAGTAGGTCGTGTCTTTAGTAGATGCTATTCATGTTGTAGAGATTTTGGTTATTACCCTTGGTTTTTCATCTTCAAACAGTTTATACATTGTTTCCCATGAGGAACTGCCACATTCCTTGTTGCAGGTAGTATCTGAGAATAAGGGAGACATCTCTAAGTCTTTAGTAGGCAGTGCTTGAGAAATATCTTTTCCCTTCTTGCTCATTTCAATCTTCCTTGATTCGTTAAATGGTTTTCTAATTTCAAGTAAACAGGGAGAGCAATAAAAGTATAGAGAATAGAGAGTCAAATCCGTTGTTTATATCAAACATGTGTGAATAGATATGAATCCTTTCAAATTTAACAACAATAATCAATAATAATTTCAAATTCATATCTCTTACACCTTTACATGAAATATATATCAATCAACTTAAATAAATTAGATATTGAATTTAGTTTTGATACGACATAAGTCATTTCTCATGCTCATGAAATTAAATGTCGTGAATTCGCATGCCACCATATATAACTTTTACCGCTTCTAATGTTTACCCATAAATGTTTCGAAATGCGATGTGTGCAAACTGCACATCACAAATTTTATGTGATAATATTTTTGTTTTACGGCTAAGTTATGCGCAATGCGAAATGCACATTCAAAAATCCATGCAACCATGCTTAAAGGACTTTAAAGATTTATCTTTGATGTTTTTTTGGCTCATCGAGTCTGCGCTGTTATTGCCTAAATCTACCTTAGGCTGAAGGAAGGCAGAGTTCAGGGTAACATCATACCATGCTCAGTCTGGTAGCTAGCCCTACCAGAACAGGAGAGGGCTCTCTTCGGGTCAAACTCAGTAAAAATAATCAATGGGGTCTGAGATGACTTGAAATGAATATTGATTTTAGGCTAGGTATATGAATCAAGGAGTTTGATTTTTATTTTTAGGGTTTTTTTGTTGGAAAAAGGGAAAGGCAATTTTTGGGCTTGGGGATGAGGCCAAATTCTTGCAGAGTTCAAGTTGGGGTAGGGAAGGCAATGGCTTTGATGTCTTATATTAATTTAATGGATATAAAATACTGTTGAGGAGTTGAAGATGGCAAGAGGGTGCAAGGATCCTCTTCAAACTGACGAAAACATATAAAACTAAACAAAAGTTTAAGGCAGAGCACCAACAAACTAATGAATTCTACCTTAGTTACTCATTTGTTTAATTTCGGAAGCATAGAGAAGGGAAATGGCATACATAAAAATTAATTAAAATTACAGATACATGGAGAAAAACATCATCAAAGCTCAAATCCACAAAGATCCCAACAAGTTCTACAAAACTCTGGTCTTTCCTTTGCCAAAAATCTGAAATGAATATATAATGAGGTGCCAAACTATTCCCAAGAGTCCAACCCTGAAAATGTCTCAGAAAATACATGATATAGACCATCCTAACCCCTTCCCATGCCTCTAGGGG
Organism: Pinus albicaulis; assembly: GCA_034641835.2. Lineage (NCBI taxonomy): Eukaryota > Viridiplantae > Streptophyta > Pinopsida > Pinales > Pinaceae > Pinus > Pinus albicaulis. The sequence continues at coordinate 141,636,354 of CM076573.1, forward strand.
TCGATCTCATCCTTCAAGGACTTGTTTCAACCAATGCTAAACTAGGAACTGAAATCTAGGCAATCAAACAACTTGCCTCTATATAGAAGGAAACTGATTCATTCATTTAATTTTCACTTTTTAGTGAATGAATCCTCTAGAAAAAGTAAATATGTGCCAAAATTACATCATAGTCATCAAATTACATCAAGATAGATCAATAGTTACATCAAAATGTAAAACTAGTCAAAACTGGACGAATTTCTGAGCTGAACAGTGAAAATGGGGTTAAATTTCTCCATGCGCCGTGCCAGAAAACTCAATGCGTCACGCCACTTTGGAGGTGATTTTGAGGCACTTCCCGAAGTCCAAATTGAGCTCATGATAGCTCGTTGGAAAGACCTGCCTATCTAATTTCCAACCCAAGTGGAATTTATGGATTTGGATGTCATTTTCTCCTCCAAAATTTCAATCTCCCAAGACTGGATTCTGTGTGTGTAAAAGGTGGCAAAAAGGCCATTTTCAAGGTGTTTTTGACCCTTTAGGCCACCCAAAACTTGATGAAATTCTTAGGCCATTCCTGAGCATGCATAAATTTTCATAAAAAATCCAAAAATTTCAATTTTTCCTCCAGAAGATCTCTCAAACGTAAGCGCGCACAAGGTGGCGCTACGCGTTGGGCAGGAAAACCTGTTTTGTGACCAAAAACTCAAAAATGACAAAATTTTCTCCAAATTTGCTGAAATTTGGAGTGAAGGTCCCCCATCAAGTATCATTCTCAGCCAAAGAAGCTTCGGCCAAGATTTGGAGTCGATTATCCCTTTTCCGCCATTTCAGTGCCCTTTTCAGCCTCGCTTTCAGGATCTTCATTTTCGCTTTGCAAACATGTGTGCGGGCCCAATAGTGGTTCTTCATATGTATGAGCATGTCCTTCTCTTTGTTTGATTTTTCTAAGATCTTTTCCAAATGTATGTTTACCCTTTCGAGCCAAGTCTCTCGATCGGCCTCAATCTCCCGCTCGATGGGTGTCATCTCGGATGGGCTTCTTCGGGCAGCTTGCCGGTTTTCGCGGATGTTTTGCAACTCCATAAGTGTCTGCTGATCCTCCAATTGTTTATTCCACTGATCCAAGTAATTTATAACCCATTGAGCTCTCTGCAACTTCTTGATCAATGTGTCGATCTCAGCTTTCTGGTCCTGGATGATTTCTTTCAGCTTTGAGCTAGGAGAGCTCAAATCAACATCGATCAAAACAAAATCAGTGTCTTGGCCTCCTGAAGGGCCTTCCTCCTGCATAGGCCTCTTGCCTTTGTCCTGTACCTATGCTGATATAGAAGGCGATACCCCTTCCACCCCAAGCGGAGATAGTACTCGCGTTGCTGATGAAGGTAACGAGACCCCTTCCACCCCGGGTCGAGATAGTACTCGTCGTGCGGCTGAAAATAAGGCTTTGGTGCCTCTCTGATAGGTAACACATACTGGAACACTGATAGGTTCTGTCTCAGGACCCTCAAACTGATGTGAAGGCTCACCCGCACCATGAATAACCTTTGGAGGAGGCTGAGGGGCTGTAAAGAAGTCACAGGAAATGAACTCCTCCCATGCAATGCCCTGCAATCCAAGTTGATGTACTACAATGATCTTGATGAGCGCATAATGATAAATGTTGTTATGTTGCTGCTCGGGAGTCTTCTTCTGCACAATAGTAGTCATCCGCTCTATGTTTAGACACATGAAATATGGAATGCTCATCATCCTCACTCTCATGAAATGCATCAATAATCGAATATGGTAAGCATAAAGGCGCGAGAACCGGCCTTCACAGATGAAGTACCTGATGATGAGTTTCATCAATGGCGCATAGGACTCCTTTAGAAATCGGAATGGGAATACCTTGCTGAGCTGCCTCAAATAGCCAGGCCTGATGTAAGGTTCATAATATTCTCTATCCAGTTGTTGTCTCTTGTTCCACTCTTCACCTATGTTCGGTATCCCGGTTGCCTGAGAAATGGTTTCTGGTGTCAAGGTGAAGTTTACTCCAGCAAGGTTTACATGACCATCATGCAAATGTAGGACAAATAAGCGAACCAACTCCTGATGATGTTGAATCTGAGCAATCATCTCACAATACTGAAAGCATGACTGTTGCTGAAAGCATGTTATTACAAGCAGGCAGGCCTACAATTGAGTCAAGGAAGTAGGCTCTTCTCTGACGTGCTTGCCACTTTTATGAGGCCTTCTCGGTACATTAAACTCGGTGGTTGAGTCACTGTCTTGCTCATATTCTTGCTCATATGATGAATCTGTCTCTGTCATGGTGCTGCAATATATATGTCAAGTGTATGTTTGGTTTGGTTTGAAAATGAGAAATAGGTGTTTTTGCTTCAATGCCAAATATTCCAAAGGGAAATGAAGAGCTGTGAGGAAATATTACAGTGGGTATAGAGGACTGTCAAGTGAAATTTGGGTGTGAGGACAGTCACTTGACTGCTTGGGGGATTTCAGGATTTGGGGATTTTATAAGTGATATGGGGAGATGATAGGGTTTAGGGATAATAGGATTGTAGGGATAAGTAATATGGGAATGTAAGGGAATCAAGGATTTACCATAATGATAAGATTATGAAGGGAAAGGGATCGCAATTGGGAAATGGAAACTTGGAACCAAAATCACACTTTCAAAACATCAATTTCAAACCCTTGAAGCAGTTTCTAATCAAATGATAGGGTTTATCATTTCACCAATCAAACTCTTAAAATTCTCCTTCCAAATAACAGCCAACACGAGTTAAAATCAAATGGCAAGGGCGCACAACTTACTTGGATCAAAAGAGTTGAATCGTTTTTAAAAAAATTGGGAAGCAGTGATGAAATTTGGGCTTGGAGGCTCTGTGTGCCGCGCACAAACCCAGTGCGCCGCACCTCCTGGATGCACCGCGACAGTGCAATTTAACATAGCGAAAATGGGCCCAATGCGCCACACGGTCTATGTGCAACGTGCCTTCCTCCCGATGCGTCGCGCGCTGTTCTCCAACACACAGTCTTGGCTTTCAAAACACAGCTTCGCTCTTTCACAACTTAAGTCGACTTCAATCGATCTCTTGGCATACCAATGGATGTTTCAAACAATGAAAATATCTTATAGTGATGAATTTGATTTTTGTTTCTCAAAAACCCACCTTTGTAATGTTTTGAAATTGGCACTTTTCACATTTTAATACAACTTTGTTTTTCAAGTTTCCTCTTTGATTTTTGGCTAAAAGGATGGCTCCTTTGTTGATTTTTTGCAGGGATGGTGGCATTGGATTTTGGCAAAGGATGACCAGGGCTGCCTCTAAATTCTTCGTGACTAAAAAACCTTTAAAAATTACATATTCATTACAACAATAAATTTGACGATTTCTTCTTCAAAACAAAGTTTTGAAGAAGAATCATCCTTTAGCATTATTGATGATGAAAATTTTGGAATAGAACTTATTTTGAACCTCCCCATGGCCTGCTGGCATTATTTGACACTTTGAAGACAAAATTTGCGAAACCCTAGACCTAAAAGACCCTAAAAACCTAAAATGACTCTTTGCTGACCAAGCGGCCAAACAGGACTATGGATGACTTTTTAAAATTGATTTTATGAACAGACCTGAGCCAGCAAGTACAAGGCACGAGGGGTATGAGCGACAAAACCCTTTTGTCAGAAGACCGATGCTCCTAATGGAATGCAAATGACTGAAGTGAATGAGACGCCTAAAAATGAAATGCAACAAAGAGATATTGATCTCTGATGGAGGGATGAACAGACCGACTCTAACATGTGCAACCTCAATTATATATAATTACTTTATGAGTTGATCATTAAAATAAGGTGTGATGCACCCACTGGGTGGCAGCTTGTTGGTGATTGAGTGTTCTGTTAAGGCACTCGTTTGTAAAGGTCACCGATTCAAACCCCGTGGGGAGCCCGTCAGGCATAAGCCTGTGAAACTTGCTGTGCATTTTTTGCGGGGAATGATGCCGGCCAGGGGGGTTTTCATTGGCAGCAACGTGATGTGATCTTGGGTGGAAGCTGTGATTGTATGGTTCTAGTTACCGGTTTCCCTCCTGACAAGAAAAATTAAAAATAAAAAAATAAGGTGTGATGCAATAAAGAGTTTATAATGATAATTGAAGTTACTCAAGATTTTTAAAACATATCTTCGAAAAAGGATTAGCGCTTTTCACAGCTCACACAGTTTAGAGGATTTGTGAATCATTCTAAGTTATAAGCTATGTGTTTTTCAATGCGCTCAAGAAATAAAGCGGAAAACGTTTTTTAAAAGAAAGCTTCTATCTTCCTAGATTTTGTTTTAAAACTAAAAATGAATTTCCTATTTATTTCCAAAGGGTCCCTATTTATTAAAATAAATGGGGTTTGTTGTATAGAACAACAACATCTTGATTGATTTTCTCATTCTCTTTTCTTTCCATGACCTTCCTTGCATGTCTGGTCATTGGCTTCCTAGGTTGAAAAATGAAACTAGCATCATCACTTGCAAAATCTAGTTTTTTAGCAGTCTTACCTTTCTTCATCTTTCTTCCTCCATCTTCAATGTCTTCATATTGCACAATGGGAAACTCTTCAATGTCAATTGCATGCAGGATATCCTCCATATTTCCTTTAGCCACTGTCTGGCTTCTAGTGACTCTCTTGTTGCCTTGTTTGCTGGCTGTTTGCTTCTGTTTTGCAGGTGTTGTTTGAGGTGTGTCACTCTTCTGCAAAGGTTCTTCTTCCATTCTCACTGGTTCTGGAGGATATTATCTATTTTCTTCTTTAACTTCCTCTACCACAACTCGTGATGAAGTAGTTCTAGGTTTGGAGGCTTTCTTAGGAGTAACCACATCAATTTCATAGCCACTCATGAACAAGAAGGAATTCCAATCTTTGTCTAACCTCCTCAACTCCTCTAACACTAACAGCTTAATTAAACCATGATGAAAAAGATAATTCTCTCTTCCTTTTGTCTTGATTTTGAACTTTGTCTTACATTTTCCCTAGACTTCTGTAAAAGTAAAAAGGCAAGTCAAGTGACCTCTTACCCACAAAATGCAGAAGAAGTCTGAGATGATAGGAGTAGACCGTGTGAAACCTTCCTTCACAGGTGAAGTACTTCTGAATGACCATCAACAGCTTCGAATAATTTTCCTTCATGAAACTCCTAGGGATAGCATTTTTCAAGTCAATTTCACTGTGTTCTTGCTTGATGAACTCTTTGGAATCCTGCATTGTGAATTTGATTCCTTTAAACCATTGTTCACCTCCTCTAGGGATTCTTGTAGCTGATGAGATGCTCTCTGGTGTCACTGTAAGATTCAAAATCCCAACCTTTGAAGTTTTTCCTGTCAAGGTGGTGGAAAATTCCTTTGAAACCAGTAAATGAAACCCTTGCAACCTATGACAGAATTGCAAGAAACCAGTTCTTCTGAAAACCTCCATGGTAGTAGGCTCTTCATTAAGTAAATTCATGTCCATGGGCTCATACCTGTGACAATGTCCACCTTTTTTTTTTTTTCTTCTTGTATCCATGGATGTATTATAGTCTTCATAGCCTCGCTTGCTTGATGACACCTGCAGAATTCAAACTTTCCAGCCACCTTCTTGGCTCGATGATGCAGCTCTCCAGAAATCGACTCGCATGCCAGGATAAAGAACAATATGACAAAAGGCTAATTGAGCTAAGGTTTTATGTTTTAACTGACAGCTCAATCTTCAATCATGACACATACAATCCCAAAAAGGTAATGATGACATCAAACACGGTTATATACCTTTTGAATTTATCATAACAAACTTGAATGACCTCCATCATAACTCCTCTAATCATAAAATGACACCTCATACGAATCTGACAAGATAGGTTAAAAAACAGATTTTTGTAGCGAAATTAGTTAAGCCTCTGACAGATTGGGTATGAAACTATTAGGTAGTTTCATAGAAAAAACTGTTGTTTTCCTATATAAAACGCTAGAAAATTTTAAAAACTGACAGATCCATCGTTTTTATTTTGAATGCATGGGAAATGACAACTGACAACATATGGTGACCTATTTGACCCTATCAAGAAATGTTTCACAACTTTATGAGTGATAAAAACTTCACTAATAAATAGTGATGTGATGTACCAAAAATGACCATGATGCGCCAAGGATGTTTACCCTTTTAATTTCCTTAATTATTTACTTGGGGATACAAAAGGATGCTTATCGTTTTGAAATACTAAATAAAGGGGACTCCAAATTTTAGAAGTATGCCAAATTTTGGGGTTGTTGTAGCTTCTACAACATGAGGTTAAGATTACATGATGAGTGGCCTATATAATATATATTTCAACTAACTATATATGAGCTTTTGGAGCCATGGTTCATTCAACCCTTAAGATGATAGGGAATCAAGTCTCATGACACTTGGAGAGGTGAAAAACAAAAATATAATATTTTCTATTCACTTTGACACATATTTAGATGAGTTTGTGCAACTTATGTCAAGTAAACATGTATTCTTAGGGACCAAAGCACTCAACAATGCTTATTTTCAATTGCATATAATTTACATACACATCCTAGCATACCAAATTTCAACACATTCACTCAATAATGATGGTTGAGATCCTAATCCAAATTCCCCCTTTTATAGTATTACCAGGATGGGAGGCTCTTAATATTGAGTGATTTTATCCCATATGCTTGTGTTATTGTCTTTTCATTTATTTTTTATTCTACTTCTCCCCATTCTCATATTATTCCTAAAGCACTAGTAAAATAACTACCCCTCTCCAACAAAATGCAATAACCAGTGAACACATAGGCGTTCACAATGACTCCTTAGGATTCCTCAAACTTTGGTGTATCCCCCATTATTGAACATACTTTACATATTCCATCTTATACACTTGTCACTACTATTCCTACCTCACTAAATCAAATTTCCATGTCCACTCATATGTTGCATCTTGGCTTGAGGATGGTCATCACCTTCAAATTCATGGAGATTCATGTTTCGTCCACATTGAAACCGTATTCCCATCCATCCATCCTCCTCCTATTCTAGTAATACTACATCTTGTACACCATATTGATGTATTATACTTTTTTTATATGTGTTGGACACCTAATTGTATAAGGGTTGATGTGGAATTTGAATGGTCAAAGGGAGTCCAAGATACCACTTGGAATGTGAATACCAAAGGCCACAAGAATGTATTATAAATGTATATGTTGTTTAATATAAAATATATTCACCCCTATCTTCATATGTTTTTCATTACCATGTGTGTGTTTAACATGGTATCTGAGCCAACTTCATTTTTAGGATTTCTGTCCATGGTTATGTAACTCCCTTCTGCAATATTCTTCCAACTATGTCATTCCTGCCATATTCTCTATCCTTTGGTTATGTAACTTCCTTCTGCAATATTCTTGCAGATCTACCATATTCCTCCCTTATTTTTAGCCAACGATCCCTTTTCCATCATCGCTCTGGCATGGAACCATTTTATCAAATAATCCTTTTCTGATGACCTTATTAGGGTATTTTGCGACACCCGGTACAAGGCAGTGACCATATGCTCATCCATCAGTGCCGTCATCGAATTTTTTAATGATAATGACCTTCTTACCGGCGAAGCAACCATGCAAGAGAACACCAATTTTTTTTTGTTTAAGAATTACACATCAAACAATGTTCATTCTTCCAGTAGATATCCAGGAGTTGAAAAATATTGAAAGGCACAATGCCTATTGTTGGCTTTAGGAGAGAGGAAATAGCTGTGACAAGACGCGATTTGAGCACCTTGGGCCATGGGAATGTTAACGAAAAAGAAGAAAACACCTCCTCTAGCACCACAACCGTGAGCTCCCACAAAAAACTAACTCTGCGATGATCATACAGCACCTCGAAATCAAACCCCATGGTTGCGCATCATATAGTTGAAAGCATAAGGATGACATAAAAGGTGTCTATTTCCTAAGGGGATATAAAGGATGTTTTATTGGGAGGTATAAGGGATATGATGAGCCATGATTTTTGTCCTAGTTGGGCTCCATACTTTATAATGGGAAGGTGGTATTTCCCCCTCTTTTTCTCATATTTTTGGATTCCTTACTTTATAATGGTAAGGTGGGTTTTCCCATCATTTTCCTTTATTCTAGGCCACTTTATAGTGAGCACCTTATGTTTCTAAAATGACTCCTTAATTTTAAAAGGCCCCCATTGATTTATAATTCTTAGTTCAATTTATTCTAAAGTAATTCATTAATTTTTTTGTTTGTTTTGAAACAAAAATTAAAATAAAACATAGCCCATAACTACCAACTATCCTATTGATGTTATAAAAATAGATAACATTGTTGATAAATGCCAATTTTTTCTAAGTTGCTATATGTATGCTAAGAGATAGAGGTTTATTTTTTTATTTTTTATTCACTTTACATCTTTTATATCTCCTTTATACCTAACAATCCTCTATTAATAGCAAGATACTTTTTTAAAAGTGACACAAGAAGAGGGGTTTGCTACCAAAACTTTGAGGTCTTAGTGTGATTGATCTTCCATTGTTTTGTAGTATTGGTTGATTAGTTTGCACTAGCGCTAACCTATAAAAATGTATGTAGAGAGACACACCAATGCCTCAAACCTATAATTGATCTATTTGGCATACGATTCTATTCCTCATATCTTATTATTTATTTTTGTTTATACTATTCTTTATGGTTTCATAGACATCCAAAATCCATTGAATACTCTTGGTCCTAGCCTTCACAAGGGCTTGAAGGAGATTCTTAGCCAATAAAGGATTCTTGTATGGAACATTTTGATCAATGAAAAAATATTGATTTCCAACCCATCCTTGTCATGTATTATTAATAATTTCATTTCCTCTGATTTCTTTCCATTATCATAAGATACAATAAAGAAAAAACTGCATGTCATAATATATTTCTGTAGCACTTTTTTTTAATTTTATTGTCTCACTATTCAAATTTTATATATTTAGTTTTTTCTCACTTGTCTTTTTTTCTTGATGTTTTTTTAACTCACCATATTGTACAACTTCTTTTAGTTTTAGCCTGCTACTATAGATTAACATCTTTGTTGATTTTATCACTTTGAAAATATATAAAAATAAAACAACTCACCACATCCAGAAAAAATTTGGTGATAAGAAAAGTAGAAGCATTAGGAGGTTTGGCCTATGTTGGGAACTTGATATGTGGTTTTCCTTCCTCTTTAATCCTTTAAAATTTCATTAGGAAGATAAACGATAGATTGAGATTTAAACTAGCGCTATAAACCAATGATTATTCCCACCTCTTATTGTTTTGTGTCGATGGGTGGTTGAGATGTCAATAGAATAACGTAACTTTTCACCATCAAAAAGTACCAAGCCAGTTTCTCATAATTATTATATTTTTGCCATAAATTCCTTTTGATGCAACTACGTAAAGCATTATACCGAACTTCTTCACCTCTAATGTTTGAGTGACCATATTCTAGAATAGAGATACAAAAGGAAAGCGATTCAATACAAAATTGATAATGTTAATAATATAAAGAAACATTGACATCATATGAAATTAATTCCTCTCAAATCAACAAAAAGTTAGAAATTCCACTTGTAAAAAGGAGTATAAGGAAACAAAAAATTAAATTAAATTAAAAATAGGGCTTTCTAAATAAAAGAAAAAAATGTGTAATCCATAAAAAAGAGTGAATTTTTATTAAGCATGTACAATACAAACCCATACATTTTATGCTATTAGAACCTGTCAAAGTACAAGTTTCCATGAATATTTGACACCTTCAAAACATTGCAATCCCTATTTTGAAGCAAGCCAAGAAATTTCCATGCATCATGTCAAATATATTCAAGGGAGACTACATTGTATAAGGAATACATATTTGTCATCTTGAGCTCCTAGTGGTGTTGAGATCCTAGTGGTTTTAGGCTATTGGAAATTATACAATTAATCTTTTGGTAACATTTATACACATTATTTTCATAGAGGATGGATTCACAAGAAAATATCTTTGATTTTTTTTCTAAGAAACATTTTTTCCATTTATGCTTTTGCATTTTCCATATTGAATAGTTTTAAGGAATTCATTATGAGTAAGACTTTATAGGCAAGGAGAAGACCATGGGATATTTAAGCAAGATAAAAATCATCTCAACCTTTATAGGCCTTGCCTGTTTCTCATTTCATGATGCATTTTGAGTGAGGCCAAAATTTCTGAGAATGCATTTTTAAAGGATTTTACTGAGATTTTCTCTCTTGTACCATACTTCATGAGAAAGGACATTTTGGAAGACAATAAATTTTAAGAACATGGTTTAGTGCAAATTCAAGATATTGAAATGGCCATTTTTTTGTTATACTTCAATAATATATTGTTCTAAATGAAAATCTTAAAAGTTTGCAACTAACAAATAGATGTTGAAGGTACAAAAATGAAAGGAAAATACATGTTATACAATTATAAGCAATAGTTAAGAGGTGAAAATCCCAAGCACATTTGCATAGATGGTTTGTATTTAGAAGTGGATTAAAAATAGTATATAAGATATTAATTCAATATTGGAAATTAGTGTCAATAGAACTTTTGGACAAACCATATATTGTTTGAGAGAATAACATATAAATTGAAGGTATTTATTTAAATGTTTGTATTCAATAAAGGATTCAACTAAACATTTACACATTTTGTTGTAATCTATCAAGCATTGGATCTAGAGAGAACAAGGAATAGTCTCCTCATTTCTAGGAAGAATTGAAAAAAAAATCCCTTAAAACCATGATAACGAGTAAATTATTCATCCATTGGAATTCTTGGTTATCATACTATTTTATTCGTTATATATTAATAAGATTTTGGTTTAAATAAATATTAAAGTGGTCTAAAACAGTTGATAGGATAGATTGACTATTTGAACACTTGAAGCTTCCTACAAGAAATATTGGGGTTAATCCATTAGGTTAGCTACATTTGTTCTGTGCCTCATTCAATATTCGTACCATATTAGGAACTATTATATCACTAAAAACCTTACATTGGATGCCATCCATGAAATTTGAGTGCCATAAAGTTTCTCCACAAGCCTTTCCTTAGGAGAACATGGGCTTTGAAACAAAAAATGGAACTTTAAGGTACAAAAAGTAAAGGTGAGGGCACATAATTATGAACAATAGTCATATTCAAGTGGCACAATACTAACAAAATTATAAGCTAGGTAGATATTGGTGGCCACCCGCCTATTCCACCTAGAACTCGAGACAGTTTCATCAGTTTCCTTGTTTCTAGCAGTATTTACTATTTTTAGCAGTTTTTCGTGTCCTAAAATTCCAGAGTAGTTTTGACCCCATAAATGTCATTTTTTAGGTTCGTAGCAGGCCCATGGCCACAGGAAATGGCTTGCAAAAAATCCTCTATTACTTGGAGAGATATTCCCAACAAGGTATCGTACGCACAAAACAGAGATAATATGACTAAGTTATGACCCTAGGAAGTTGGCTTCCCAACTAACCCCAACAGGACCCACAAACTCTTGGTGTTCCATCTCCTTGGGTTATGGTTTTGGCTATTTATGGTTTTCCTTTGTTGTTAAATAATAAAAAGGCCATTGAGCGTCATTGTAACACAGTTGAGAGGCATGTAACCACCACATCTTTTCTTAGAGATAAGCTACCATCGCCCAAGCTAGTTTATTTCCATTATGTATGTAAGAATATTTTAGTTCTTTGATATTAATGAAGTGAAGTTTTATTTCTCCTGCATCTATGTGTTTATGTTTATATATGTATTTATTTTCATTCCTAGTTAAGTCTAGATCATTAATATCAAAACGGTATGCTCTTTCTCTATTTTTCTTTGCATGTCTGATACGGATTTATGAAGGAACGCAACATAATACACATATAACCATAAACACAAAAATGTAGCGGAAATAACACTTCATTTCATTAATATCAAAGAACTGAAATTTGTTTATGGACAATGGAAATAAACTAGCTAGGATGCTAGTAGCTTATCTTTGAGAAGAGATGTGGTGGCTACAGGCCTCTAAACTATGTTAAAATGAGGCTCGAGGGCCTATTTATTATTTAGAAACAATGGAAAACCCTAAAAATCCAAAAACCTAACCCTAGGAGATGAATCACCAAAAATATGGGCCCCGTTTGGGTAAATTGGTACATCAACTTCCTGGGGACGTAAATTTTGCATACGATCTCCATTTTACATGCTCAATACCTCGTTAGAAATATCTATTTGAGGACCCATGTTGCTCCCATTTTTCCCAAAAAAACTTCGTTTAGGGCCTCAAAACGGCTCCGAAAGTGCAGGACCAGAAAACTGCTAAAAATAGTAAATTGTGCTATAATTCAAGAAACTGAAAAATTGAAAGAAACAATGGTGGGGCCCCAAGTGGAATAGGTAGGTGGACACCAATATCCACCTATATCACTCCCCCCGCCCCCCATAGGAAGCAATAGTCCCCATTGCATTGAGTTCCTCCATGAGATTAGGAAACTTATGTTGAACTTGTTCCCTGGTGAACCACTTGCCTTGGTGCAAGCATTGGCCAGCTTTGACAACCTGATACGATTGGATATTCTATTCTTGATTTACATGTCCATAATACAATCTGTGGCGGCATGTTCCATGCAGTCTGGGTTTAACTCTATTGGTGTGAGTTGTCTGCAATGTTAGAGGTGTCCAGTAGTGGTGAGAAGTAGGGTCGAAGGAGGTCCACATTGAATACTAGGTGCAGACCAAGGAATGGTGGAATATTGAGCTTGAAGGAATTGTTCCTGTAGAAAATATATAGCACGGCTATAATACCATGTAGAAATTATATCAATGGACTCAATCTAATCATGCAATGTACTAAAGCAAGATATTGAATCCTTTTACAATGTTTATGGAATATAAAACATGATTGCTCAATCACATGCAAGTAAGAGAAAGAATTAAATCAATACACAACACCAGATATTCCTAGGGAAAGCAACTGCTCAAAACCTCTCCATCTTTATTGTATAATCAACCAAGGAATCATGAACCAATACAATGTATTTGTGATCACCACAACCTCATACACTATACCAATTGTTTCACATTGATCTAGGAAAAATTGGACAAACACATAGCCAATTATCAGGCTACCCTCGGCCTACCCTACTTACACAATCCCTAAAGAGTTAAACCCCTATTAAATAGGAAATTCAACCTTCCTTGATTGCACAATTCATCACGGGCTTCCTGTGTTTATATAACTGCATCTCAGTAGTTTGCTAAAAATACAACTGATAGTTTACTTGTCTTGAACCTTTGTCTCAACTGGGTCTCCACCAGAATTGACATGCATGTAGCTATAAATAGTGAATCATCAGTTACTTGGTAGATCACTATTGGAGAATTAAACCCATTTTAATTCACTTGATCTTCCACTAGCTCATCAAACAGTTAGAACTAATTAAACTGATTTTAACTCAATTATTGTGAGTTAACTAATCCCACCCACACTACACTAGTGCTACAACTGCAACTGGACACTGTAAATAATATAATCACTCTACATGCCTGTCCTATTTGACCCTCAACTTGAAATTAATTATCTAACTAAGTCTATCACACTTAGTTAACTAGTACAAGTTGTTATGATATAATATTACAATTAATTTTCTAACTTATTTAAAAATTGGTTTCACACTAATGTGTCGCTAAGATCCATCAATGTGTGACCTGTGATCCTAGACCAATGTGTGTTGTTTCTGGATGCCAATTTCACTATTTCTTGTTGAAATTTCAACGCTCCCTCTCAACAAGAAAGGAATAAATCTGTCCCGATCCGGTACCTTTGGAATGTTCTGCATGCAACACTACTCTAGTGTTGTTTGCACATGCCACTCTCCTCAAACTGAATAACCTCCAAACAACTGAATCAGTATAATGCATCTGTCATCCGAGTCTTATGACTACTGCTAGCTACTGCACATGTCTACGGGACTCTCTCTACGCTGCTGCTGACATCTACATCCGTGCACTCTGAACTACTGCCAACTCTAATCTACGCTCCAGTAACTGACACCTGTCACTTTGATTTATGTCCTCTTGACATCTTACTGCATCAATCTAACTGATCCTTCTTGCTACTGATGTACTGTGGGCTCCTCGTAGCCAGGTTTGATCCATGAGACACACCATCTCAATGGACCCTGGCCAAATTACTTCTTGGGATCATATCTGCACATCGCCCCACTTCACACCTAAAGGTACAGCTGCATGTAATCCCTGTGCCCATCTGGCTCTAAATTTCCCCCTCCTGGAGGCCTTTTCTTGAGTGGAATCTTCCACTCAGTCTCCTCTCTGCTTCTCCAATTGGGCCGCTCCACAACCTTCTGAGACTGCTTCTGAGGCTGCATGTTGAGAGATAATTTCTCCCTCTCAACCACCAAGTCATTAACCATTTCTTTGCTCCTCAAATCCTTGGATGCATCCTCAACCTCGAGAGCATATAGGTTCTTGACTCTTGAAGCGATCTGCTTCACCTATCCCATGGCTATGTGTTTAAGGAACACCTTTCCTTTTCTAAACATCACCTCATAACCATGGTCTTCCAATACCGCTAAAGAGACAAGATTATTCCTTAGGCCTAGAACATGAAAATCATTTGCTAGCCTAAGAGGGGAGCCAGGCTCCTTCTGAAAGGTAATTGTACCTATGTCAGTCGTGCTATACCTCTCGTCATCTCCAAACTCTATGTTCTATTGGAGGTACTTCTCCTTTAAGTCACTGAAGAAATATCTATTCCCCATCATATGGAATGAGGCACCACTATCTAGATACCACATGCATCCCATTGTAGTGTTGGCCATGCATGCAATGAGAGTAAAATCAAGCTCGAACTGTGAATCTAATGCTTCACCCGCTGCAACTACAGGCTCCTTCTTGCTTTCCTTCTTCTTTGGACAATTCGAAGCATAGTGTCCATGCTCGTGACAGTGAAAACACCTGATCTTGGACAAGTCTCTCTTTCCATATTTTCCTTGGGATTTCTTTCCCTTGGCCTTCTTTCCTTTTCCAACTCGCGCACATTGTAATTGTTCCCCCATCACAAAATTTTCTAAAAAAAGAGCTAATTTTAAATCGAAAATATCTCTTTCATCCAAGCTCTGATTCGACCGATTTGTTTTTTCAATTTGGGTATTTATTCACAAGGAATCAAAATATACTATTTTTTTTTTGAAAATATTGCATCAAAATTTTCATATATTCTCCGAAAACTCGTTGCCCAAACAATTCCTGCTCTGATGCCATGTAGAAAATCTCTAACACAGTTATAATACCATATAGAAATTATATCAATGGACTCAATCTGATCATGCAATGCACTAAAGAAAGATATTGAATCCTTATACAATATTTTCGGAATCTAAAACACGATCGCTCAATCACATGCAAGTAAGAGAAAGAAGTAAATCAATACACAACACCAGATATTCCTGGGGAAAGAAACTGCTCAAAACCCCTCCATATTTATTGTATAATCAACCAAGGAATCATGAAACAATAAAATGTATTTGTGATCACCACAACCTCATACACTCTACCAATTATTTCACACTGATCTAGGAAAAATTGGACAAACACATAGCCAATTATCAGCCTACCCTACTTATGCAATCCCTAGAGAATTAAACCCATATTAAATAGGAAATTCAACCTTCCTTGATTGCACAACTCATCATGGGCTTCATGTGGTTATATAACTACATCTCAGCAGTTTGCTAAAAATACAACTGATAGTTTACTTGCCTTGAACCTTTGTCTCAACTGGGTCTCCACAAGAATTGACATGCATGCATCTATAAATAGTGAATCATCAGTTACTTGGTAGATCACTACTGGTGAATTGAATCTATTTTAATTCACTTTATATTCCACTAGCTCATCAAACAGTTAGAACTAGTTAAACTGATTTTAACTCAATTATTGTGAATTAGCTGATCCCACCCACACTACACAAGTGCTACAACTCCAACTGGACCCTATAAATAATAGAATCCCTCTACATGTCTATCCTTTGACCCTCAAATCGAAATTCTTGAGCTAGCTAAGTCTATCACACTTAGTTAACTATTACAAGTTGTTATGAGATAAGATTACAATTAATTTTCCAATTAATTTAAAAATTGGTTGCACACTAATGTGTTGCTAGGATCCATCACTATGTGACCTGTGATCCCACACCAGTGTGTGTGTTTTTTCTGGATGACAATTTCACTGTTTCTTGTTGCAAATTTCAACAGTTCCCTACATCCTTGGTGATGGCGTATGACCCATATCGGAGCGGGAAAAGCTTACGGTGGGGTCTAGTGAGGCAATCCTTCTGCAAATGTAGCCATGCTTTGTCACCCATCTGGAAGTTGTGTGGCACTTGATGTTGATCATTTCGTTGCTTGTACTTTGCATTGGCTATGTCCAATATGTCATGAACTTGTTGGTGGATGTGTTGAATGTGCTCAATGAAGTTGTTCTCTTTGTCAGCTTTAGACTGGACATGAGTCGAATCGGCCTGAGTAGCCACAAATGGAATGGCTACGTCAATGGGACATAGTGGTTAGAACCCCAGGCCCACCTAAAAGGGGTTGTGGCCAGTTGAGCTGTGTAGAGCCTGGTTATAACTCTATTGTACATAGGGAAGGATATCATCTCATGTGCGTGGATGATTTGAATTGTACATGCGCAGAATGTGTACAATAATCATGTTGATGACCTATGTCTGGCCATCAGTTTGGGGATGGAAAGTTGTGGACTTGGTGAGCTTGGTGTCCAGCGTTGACCAGAGGCTAGAAAAAAATTTGCTGAGGAACCTTCTGTCCCTATTTGAGATGATAGAGCATGGGATCCCAAAGGGCACCCACACTTGTTCAAAGAAGAGTTTAGAAGTGGGTTCTACTGTGATATTCTTCTTGCAGGCCAAAATAATTTCCATATTTGAGAATCTATCGATGACCAAGAAAACATAGTCGTTTATGTGCTTAGTAGAAGGAAGACCCGACATGTAATCCATGGAGATGGATTCCCAAGGTCGACTAGGGATAGGTAGCAGAGTATAGAGGCCTCGCTTCTTAATGGTCGGCTTGGAAATGGCGCAAGAAGTGCAGGATATTATGTACTTCCCAACATCCTGTCAAAGGTTCGACCAATATAAATACCTTTTTAGTACTGCCACAGTTTTCTCGACCCTGAAATGCCCAACGAATTGACTGTAGTGTGCTTCCCAACTCATCTTGGCACGCTCTCTTCAAGGAACACAAAGGTATCCCAGGTGACATAGCTATGCATCCTGGAGGGGAAAATTTGGAAATTTCGTACCCTCCAAGAGTGTCTTGCATGTGTGGCCAAATTCTGGATCGCTCTTGTAGAGAAGCGACCAATCATAAGTCTCATGCCCACAAGAGTTGAGAACGGTGGTTAGCGCCACGATCGGTGGTCGGCTGAGGTAGTCTGCAACATTATTGGTGCTTCCCTTCTTATACTTGATGTTCAAATGAAATTGTTGCAGATATATGGACCACTTCTAATGAATATAATTCTGCAACTTCCCTTATGTCTGTATGAACTGCAGGGTCGGTGGTTTGTGTGGATGATTGTTCCTTTCCCAACATGTAATGCTTACATTGGTGGTAAGCCTGCAAAATGGAATACATTTATTTTTCATAAGTGGGATACTTGCGAACTGTGTTGGACAATGTCTCATTGTGATATGCCACTGGATGCCCCTGTTGAGCACGAACTACCCCAATAGCATAGTTAGAGGAATATATCTCTATCGCAAATGATTTTTGAAAGTCTGGTAATGTGAGCACTGGGGTAGAGCAGACGCGATGTTTCAATTCTACAAATGCCTTTTATTGAGATCCCGACCAAAATAAATTTTCTTTCGCTCCTCCCTTGGTGACTTGACTCAAGGGCCAATTGATATGAGAGAATCCCAACACAAACCTGCAATAGAAATTAGCAAGACCCAGAAAGCTGAAAAGCTCTGTTCAAGTGGTTGGGGATGGCCAATTCAGAATTACTTGGATCATGGTTGGATCCACATGCACCCCATGTTCATCAATAATGTATCCTAGATACAGAACCTAGGTCATGCCAAAAGTGCACTTCTCCAAATTGTCACACAACTTGTGTTGCTTGGAGGACCTGTGGGATGTGGTGGAGGTGCTCTTCCCAAGTCTGGATGAAGATCAGGATGTCATCCAAGTACACTACTACAAATGAGTTAGTGAATTTCTGCAATATGTTTTCCATCAACCTCATGAATTTTACCGGAGCATTCGTTAACCCGAAAGGCATGACCAGCCATTCGAAAAGGGCCTCCTTGGCTTTGAAGGCAGTCTTCCACACATCGGAGGGTTCGATTGGTACCTGGTGATACCTGGAAATCAAGTTGACCTTGCTGAAATATTTTCCCCTTTGAGGTGATCCAGAAGGTCATCAATTCATGGGATTGGGTACCTATTCCGAACAGGGATCTTGTTTAGCTCCCGATAGTCAATACATAGTCTCCAAGTCCCATCCTTTTTCTACACCAACACAATTGAGCTCCCACAGGGCAATGAACTTGGTTGGATGTGACCTTTCTGCATCAACTCCTGAATCTGCCCCTTGATTTCATCGTTCTCTAGAACATAGCACCAATATATCAGTCCATTGGGAAACGACACACCTAGGGTCATATCGATGGGGTGCTTCACCTGACAGTGATGAGGCACCCCTGTAGGCGAGGTGAGGATGTCCTCGTAATCCTCCATGACCTTATCCATTTGTTGTTGTCGTGCGAAGGAGCCTTGTCTAGAGGTCGTGGCCACACTATTCTTCTTGCCCTGGGGGCGGATCATCATGAAAACAAATTTCCCGGTTTTGGAAATGAGCTTACTGCATTTTTTTGTAGTAAGCAAATAGATAGTTGCAGGCGGTGGTACCTCTAGTATCCTGTACAAATTATTGCCCTAAGTAACAATAACGACGCGAGCCTAGAACTCATACACAACATGTCGCTTCCACAAGTATGGTCGACCTAATTATACATCACAAACATCAAGAGGAGCAATATAACATAATACCTCATCTGTGAAGAGCTTGATGTTGTAGGGAAGGTGACACTGCTAGCTGACGTAGAGATATCGTCCTTGGTGAAGCCACCCGATGGTGTACGAATGTGGGTGTCTTGTTGTCAGCAAGCCCAACTGCTTCATGAACTATGCTGAAATGAGGTTCTTTTGTCTCCCACTGTCGACAATGAACTGTAGTGAGGAACCCCTTACCCACATCTGGGAGTGGAAGAGACACTCCTTCTCCTCTGGATCTTTCGGTTCCTCCTTCTGGATATTTGTAGTGGCAACAGTGGCGTTGGGCTCTGCATCAATAATTTTCTTCCCTTTTTCATTCCCCCTTGTCGAGTTCTGATTCAAATTCATAGCATGCATCTAATTCAGAAGCCCTCATATTGGCCACTAGTGACTGTTTGGCCCGACACTCACTTGTGTTGTGAGTGGAGCTCTTATGGAACTCACACCACTTTCCCGTGTCCTTCAGCTTCATGGTGTTTTTATTTGCTTATGGATTTGGTAGGTTATCTTGGGTTGTCATGCCTTGGCTTTGTCCTTTGTTCTATATTTTGGGGGCACCTTTCCCTTGCTTTTGATTTGCAGATCCAAAGTCTCGGTTCTTCTTTTTGAATTTTTGCTCAATCTTAGCAGCATACCGGTACGTCGTACCAAGCGAGGAGATTTCAAGGAACTCCATTTCCTCCTAAATTTATTTGTACAAACAACTATGGTACTTCAACACCAAATGTTTCTCCAAATCGTTGATAGCCAACTTTGTGCGCAAGGTATGGAACAAATTCTTCAGCTCATGCACATCTTGATCCCTTTGCCTCCGCGTCGTATTCCATTGTATGCACTTGCCCTCATAGCTCCCCATGGGATAATATTGTTCCTTGATGGCATCTCAGAAATAATTCCAAGTGGGTATGGCCGAGAACAGAGAGGGTTCCCCCTCGTCCGAGAACAGAGAGGGTTCCCCCTTGTCCTGTTTCTCACAGTAGGTTTCCCACCAATCCTTGACATGGGGGATAGCTTTGAGGAGTGCAAAAATAATCTTCTCCCAGTCAAAAAAGTCATGAACCAAGAAATATCCTTCTAATAGATTCAACCATCTATCTACATCATATGTGTATATTTGGCCTTCAAATATGGGAATGTCAAAGTTTACTTGTACCTTAAAATGAGTTGCACCTCTAGTGTGGCTTCTCAATGCAGATGCGCCGCCGGTGGGCAGTTGTTGAAGGATCTGGGCAAAGTTATCCATAATCGCGTTCCTTTTTTGTTTTAGGGCCTCCTTGAGCAATATTTTTATAGGATATCCTGCTCTGTCATCTTTATTTTCGTCCCCCATGGGTGATCGTCGGGGTTTGCGAGGCTGATCTTCCAAAGGTTCAACCAGATCAAGCCCTAACTCCTTATACCCTGACCTCACTGGGGACATGCAAAGAAGGATCGAGAAAGAGCAGACCACTCTAATACCAATGACTCGGATTTATGAATGAACTCAACAAAATACACATATAACCATGAATACAAAAATGTAGCGGAACTGAGATCAAAGAACTGAAATTTGTTTACAGACATAATGGAAATAAACTAGCTAGGATGTTGGTACCTTATCTATGAGAAGATATGCGGTGGCTATAGGCCTCTGAGCTGTGTTACAATCAGGCTTGAGGGCCTATTTATTATTGAGAACAATGGAAAACCCTAAACATGCAAAAACCTAAACCTAGGAGATGAAGCACCAAAACTATGGGCCCCATTTGGGTAAATTGGTACATCAACTTCTCGGAGACGTAACTTTGGCATACGATCTCCGTTTGACACGATCAATGCCTCGTTAGAAATATCTATCCGAGGAATACAACTTTTGTGTGAGAAAAATCAATATATGACCCACGTTGCTCCCAATTTTCCTAAAAAACTTCATTTAGGGCCTCAAAATGGCTCTGAAAGTTCAGGACCCGAAAAATGCTAACTATAATAAACTGTGCTATAATTAATGAAACTAAAAAATTGAAAGAAACAATGGTGGGGCTCCAAGTGGAATAGGCGAGTGGCCACCATATCCATCTGGATCAATGTCCCCAACGAGGTCAAGTTATAAGGAGTTATAGCTTGAACTGGTTGAACCTTTACAATGTTGAGAATGCAGCAAGATGATGGAGCTTAGTGAAATGAAGTTGCCTTCACTAAGTGGGCCCGCAGGCAAATTATGGCGCAAAATCTATTTTTAGACTATGTCTATTTTTAGACATATGGAGCATGGTCCGGGGATTCCAGTATGAGATTCTTGGAGCATTGGTCATGTTGGTAAAAATAGATGGGACTCTATTTTTATGACCTATAGGTCGAAGAGGTCGAAATCTATTTTTAGACTGCCTATCCTAAAAATAGGGAAGTCAAATATTATTTACCCTTAATAATATTTGGACTCTAAACTTCAGTTTACTCTCTTGGAGCACTTCAGTTCGAGCCTTGGAAGTGGCTCATGCATCTGACAGAGGAATTACGCTATTCCCAAGGGTTTTATGGCATCATGCATGGTTGACTTCAGTTAGGACTTCAGTGGTAGAAGTTTGGTGGAGTTAATGAGACAGCTAGTGGAGTTGTGTTCTGTTTATTTTAGTTGAACTGGTTGAGATTAGTTTAACTAGCTAATCAATTAGTTATGAGTGGAGTGAATTAAATATTATTTAATCTATTAATTAGTAACTCATTATTCAACTCAAGAACACATCAGTTCACTACAGTGCATGATCAGTTCAGTGGAGACCAGTGAAAGAGGTAGATGAAAGGGTGGAGTTAGCTATCAGTGGCGACATCAGTTGTGCATGAGATTTGCACCACACTTGGAGGAATTTCCCATGATGATTGCGTAGTGAAGCCAAGGATATTCAAACCTTGGATCTCTATATAGACAGGCCTGGATTGTGCAATAGAGGCAAGGCAATTAGTAGTGATATTTGAACCAGTAACCTGTTCAAAACTGAGCTAGATTGTGAGTAACTTTATGAGAAAGTACTGAGTACTTGTGAGGAGTATTGTACTGAGTTTGTTACTTGATTTATCCATTATAATATACAAAATAGTTGCGGGTTTTTCAGCTATAAGCTTTCCCCATACATACTGTGTTAATGTGTATGATGATTTGATGTGTTATCGCTTGTTTTATTTCCACATGTTTGATGATCTGAGTGGAAGAGATTATGTGTTGCATATAAATTTGAATTGTATGTGATCAGGATAGTCTCGGTGGATAATTAATCACTATTCAGCAAATTTCTACATGGTATCAGAGCTATTGAAGCTTAGATTGATCATCACAGTGATTACAAACTTATTTCGGTAGACAGAGTCTGCATGCGGGCTAGGTAGCCTCCGGATTCATCTTTCTTCGGAAAGTGAAAGGTCTGGTAAATGCCCCTTGCAGTCAATCTATGTGCTAGAGATAATTTGTTCTCACAGATCTAGAGCGGTTGAGCTTTGAGGTGGAATTCGAATTTTGCAGCAGTTTTGTTTTCTTGGTGCCGGTGTTGAAAATGTCTTTCAACGGTTTGCGACTCGAATATGCTCTTGAAGGCAGTTCGAATTATGTTGCATGGAAGGATCGCATGGAGGCAGTATTAGAAGATAATGGTCTGAAGGAGTTCATAGATATGGATGTCCAAAAGCCCACTGATCCTGCTGAAGTCGAAGCATGGCAAAAGAAGATGGCGAAGTGTCGAAGGATCCTGTTGGAGGGCGTCAAGGATCATATTGTATCCAGCTTGCATGGAAAGGCTTCTCCATATTTAATGTGGAAAGCTTTGACGGATCTATTCCAGAGTAAGAGCGACCAAAGGAAGATGGCGCTCAAAGATAAGCTCAGGAACATCAAGATGGAGAAAGGCGACAATATCGCCAAATACCTCACGAAGTTCACTCAATGCAGAGATGAGCTGGGAAGTGTGGGGGTGACTGTCGAAGACGAGGACATGGTCGACCTGGCTCTCCTTGGTATTTCGAAGGCTTGGCACTCATATCAAGATAGTGTCAATTGTCGGGAGAAGCTGCCGGGATGGGAGCGCCTTTGGGCGGATCTCATGCAGGAGGAGATAAGGAGGACTACTCGAGATGGATCTTCATCAAAGGGAGCTGATGAAGAAAACTGCGCTTTGGTGGCCAAAGCAAAGAAAGGGAAAGGTAAGAAAACCTCTCATTCTGGTGCAAAGGGCAAGAAGCAGGATATGGCGAAAGTGAAGTGTTTTCACTGCCATGATCACGGACATTATGCTACCAATTTTCCAAAGAAGAAGAAAAACAAGCAAGCGGGAAGATCTGCAGATGGAGAAGCTTTGGCTTCACAGTTCGAGCTTGACTTTTCACTGATCGCATGCTTGGTTTCAAGTGTGATGGGATCGGTGTGGTTCTTGGACAGCGGTGCATCATTTCATATGACGGGAGATCGGGATTTGTTCTCAGATCTAGAGGACAAAGATTTGGGTGTGCACATCGAGATGGGCGATGATGGTAGATACAGTGCGACTGGTATCGGTACCATATCCTTTCAGAGGGAGTCTGGTAAACGCTTTGTATTGAGGGATGTCATGCATGTACCTGGATTGAAGAAGAACTTGATCTCTGTGGCGATGTTGGAGGATAAGGGGTATGATGTGGTCTTCAGCGAAGGAAAAGCCTTCCTGCACAGTAAGACTACTGGAGAGACCCGGAAGATAGGGGTTTGAACCAAGAACCTTTATCAGTTGTAGGTAGATGGCTGCGCAGCTATGGCATGCAAGGCGGGAGAAGTGGTGAGCCGGGATGATGAGGGCGAACTGTGGCACAGGAGATTGGGCCACCTTCACCATGGAGCTTTGAAGATTCTGCAGCAGATTTCTACTGGGCTTCCTAAGGGCACCCTTGCGCAGTCAGATCAGTGCAAGGGGTGTACTTTAGGGAAGTATGTGAAAGCCACCTTTCACGAGAAGGATAGTCGCGCCACGGCGATCGTTGAGAGAGTTCACACAGACGTGTGTGGTCCTTTCTCAGTTGCTTCGACAGCAAAGCACAGGTATTATGTGATCTTTGTTGATGATTTCTCTCGAAAGTGCTGGATCTTCTTCATGCAGAAGAAGAGTGATACATTCGCGAAGTTCTGTGAGTTTAAAGCACTGGTCGAGAAGGAGTCGGGGAAGAAGGTGATTGCTCTAAGGAGTGATAACGGTGGTGAATTCGTCTCGGCTGAATTCAAGGAGTTCTGCATCGTAGAAGGGATTCAGAGAGAGCTCATCGCACCCCATAACCCACAGCAGAACGGGGTGGCTGAGCGGAAGAACAGAACGATCGTGGGTGCTGCACGAGCGATGTTGCATGATCAGGGCCTACCCCTTCACTTGTGGGCTGAGGCATGCAATACATCAGTGTATGTGCAGAACCGTTGTCCTCACAAGGTTCTTGGCATGAGTACACTGGAGGAGGCTTATTCTGGCAAGAGGCCTGATATTTCCCATTTGCGGATTTTTGGTTCTCCTGTCTACATGCATGTGATGAAGGATGCGAGAAGGAAGCTGGATCCAACTGCTGAGGTTGGAATATTTGTGGGGTACACTAATACACCTCACAACTATCGGGTGTATTTATCAGACAGTCGAAAGACTGTTGTGCGACGGGATATAAAATTTCAGGAGGAGAAAGCCATGCAGTGTTCGCTTGAGAGGGAGCTACACTTGCATGCAGATGAGGAGCTGTTAGTTCCTAAGGAGGAGCTTCCGGATGTGGATCAGCCACAAGAGGAGGTTCGGGAGGTGGAAGAAACCACCCAGGTAGCGCCAACCATCAGAGGGCGCATGCGCACTACAGAAGCTGAGCGACTGGCTCGAGATGCAGAGAAGGTTGTAGGACCACCTACAGCACAGCGCAGACAGAGGCAGTCACCGGATCGGTACACTGGATACATGGCTCTTGTGAGTCAATGTGTTGTGATGGAACCATCCTCTTTTGAGGAAGCTGTGGAGGAACCCGCATGGGTTGATGCCATGATCGAAGAATATGATTCGATCGTCAGGAACAGTGCATGGGAGATTGTCCCAAGACCGGTTGGGAAATCAGTGGTGGGTTCGCGATGGATCTACAAGGTGAAGCAGGCGGCTGACGGGAGTGTGGAGAATTACAAGGCGAGATTTGTCGCCCGTGGCTTTTCACAGATCGAGGGGATTGACTATGAGGAGACCTTTGCACCTGTCGCAAGGTACTCTTCCATACGGACGATCCTTGCTCTCTCAGCGCAGATGGGGTGGCACATTCATCAGATGGATGTGAAGATTGCGTTCCTCAATGGAGTTATTGAGGAAGAGGTGTACATAGAGCAGCCTGAAGGTTTTGAGATCTTCAGCAGTGAGTCGCATGTGTGCCGACTCAAGAGAGCACTGTATGGGCTAAAGCAAGCACCTCGTGCTTGGTACACTCGGATAGACGGCTACTTCACCGGGCTTGGATTCTCCAAGAGTGAGGCGGATCCAAACCTGTACCAGATTGTGGTGGAGGGGAAGCTGTTGATCATCGTACTGTATGTAGATGATCTGATTTTGACTGGCGACGAGCAGTTGCTACTTTCATGCAAGGAGGATCTTGCGCGAGAGTTCGAGATGAAGGACCTGGGCATCCTTCATTATTTCCTGGGATTGGAGATTTGGCAGCGCAGTGGAGGACTGTTTGTTTCTCAGGGCAAGTATGCTCGGGAGATTCTGGAGAGGTTCAACATGGAAGGCTGCAAGCCTGTTGACACTCCTCTTCCTGGTGGTTGGAGGAAGGAGGATGCTACTTCAGCGGAGGTAGTGGATGCCACTGTCTATCGACAGTTGGTGGGGTCGCTTATGTATCTGGTCAATACACGACCCGATATATGCTATGCAGTTAACCGGCTTTCGCAAGCTATGGTTAAGCCTACCAAGCTCTTTTGGAAGGCAGGCAAGCATGTATTGCGCTATATTAGAGGCACATCGGGATATGGTTCATGGTACAGACAGGAGGATCAGTTGAGGCGGCATGGCTTCATGGATTGGTATCATCATATCAGAGATTGTGTTCAGCGGAGAATCATGATGCTTTCATATGTTCCCACGGAGGATCAGGATGCCGACATCCTGACGAAGGCGCTCACCAGGAGCAAGTTTGAATTCCACAGAGGCAGGATAGGGGTTGCGGATAATCCATATCTTGCTGAGAGGGAGTGTTGAAAATGCAGCAAGATGATGGAGCTTAGTGAAATGAAGTCGCCTTCACTAAGTGGGCCCGCAGGCAAATTCTGGCGCAAAGTCTATTTTTAGACTATGTTTATTTTTAGACATATGGAGCATGGTTCGGGGATTCCAGTTTGAGATTCTTGGAGCATTGGTCATGTTGGTAAAAATAGATGAGACTCTATTTTTTAGGTCGAAGAGGTTGAATTCTGTTTTTAGACTGCCTCTCCTAAAAATAGGGAAGTCAAATATTATTTACCCTTAATAATATTTGGACTCTAAATAGCAGTTTACTCTCTTGGAGCACTTCAGTTCGAGCTACAGAAGTGGCTCATGCATCTGACAGAGGAATCACGTGATTCCCAAGGGTTTGATGGCATCATTCATGGTTGAATTCAGTTAGGACTTCAGTGGCAGAAGTTTGGTGGAGTTAAAGAGACAGCTAGTGGAGTTGTGTTCTGTTTATTTTAGTTGAACTAGTTGAGATTAGTTTAACTAGCTAATCAATTAGTTATGAGTGGATTGAATTAAATATTATTTAATTCATTAATTAGTAACTCATTATTCAACTCAAGAACACATCAGTTCACTATAGTGCATGATCAGTTCAGTGGAGACCAGTGAAAGAGGTAGATGAAAGGGTGGAGTTAGCTATCAGTGGCGACATCAGTTGTGCATGAGATTTGCACCACACTTGGAGGAATTGTCCATGACAATTGCGCAGTCAAGCCAAGGGGATTTGAACCTTGGATCTCTATATAGATAGGCCTGGATTGCGCAATAGAGGCAAGGCAATTGGCGGTGATTTTTGAACCAGTAACCTGTTCAAAACTGAGCTAGATTGTGGGTAACTGTATGAGAAAGTACTGAGTACTTGTGAGGAGTATTGTACTGAGTTTTTTACTTGATTTCTCCATTATAATATGCACAATAGCTGCGGGGTTTTCAGCTATAAGCTTTCCCCATACATACTGTGTTAATGTGTATGATGATTTGATGTGTTATCGCTTGTTTTATTTCCGCATGTTTGATGATCTGAGTGGAAGAGATTTTGTGTTGCATATAAATTTGAATTGTATGTGATCAGGATAGTATCGGTGGATAATTAATCATTATTCAGCAAATTTCTACATACAATACCAATTTCAAAAATCCCAACAACCTCCCATGGTGGAAGAAAAGAAATATGGGAGAGCAAGAGATCATTTCAAAATATTGCTCAAGGAATCCCTCGAGTGAGAGAGGAACCCCATGGTTGCGCATCATACAGCTGATGATCTTCCCCATTGTGGCATCGCTCCCTCTGTAGCCTCTCCCCGACTGCAACCGTTAGATACAAGAAAATTTGCGTTACTTGAGTTTTTGATCATTCACTAGTCCTATGGATCTCTCAGATTCGATACAATCCACGACATGATTAGTTACAAGAATTTCAATATTGAATTTGTGCACAAAGCATTTTAATTTTCTTGAAATCTTAAATAAAAGGCTAAATCTCTTCATCAAATCCTTGTCAGTGTTGTCAAAGTCTGAACGAAAGAGAGAAGAAACAAAATCTATAACAACCAGTCTAACTGGCATACTGGGAGGTATTGACAATAAGACCTGTGTGGTCTATGAAATTTAGTAATTATTATATTGTGTGAAAATTTTGAACAAATACATTATCACGGGGATCTGATTCTTCTATAACAAATATTTCATTATGTTGCTAATCACTGCATCAAAAGTAGTATTATTAACACGAGTGTCGGTAATGGAATGCATCACCTCCCATTCAGTGTTGTTGATTGCTCCCTAGAAAACATTTTATTAATTTTCATCCAAGTCATTGTGACAATAGATTCTCTTCTCATTGTCATTTCCATTTGAGCACTCTGTAACTTTTATTTTTCCAAAAATTTTCTTCCTAAAACATTTATCTGTTGAACATAATGAAGTGGCTTGAGTTACACACACGCCCACCATTAATAGGAAGTTGGCCCAACTCAGAGAAATAATATGAACGTTGATATGACCCAGCCCAAGCTTCATTGTGAGAAAATTTGTTCTAAGCATGTATTGGTGGAATTTGAAGTGTTGGTTTTGAGTTAAATTATACAACTAAAAACTATTTCTTGATGTCATCTTCTATCGTTGAGGCCAAATTTTTATTTACACTTATTGGTTGAGCTTGATCAAATGGCCAAAATTTCTAAGTTATTAGAATTAATAAATACTCTAATACTCTCCATTATGGATGGGATGTTAAACATCACCAATGGAACTCTTTCCAGCATTAGAATTTATTTTCAAAATGAACAGGAAAAGATAGATTTTTCACAGCTCGAATCACAACTTCAACAAGATGAGTTACAACAGAAAATACATCATTCTGAAATTTTTCTTGTTAAAAATAGCACTTTGTTTGAAGTTCAAACAATCACCTATCAAGAGGTAGCAAGTTATCAAGTCATTAAAGTTGAGGTTGATCCCCATCAAGTGCCAATTTTAGGAGAAAACTTGTATAATGATGCAGAATTTCAGCCTGCACTTCCCAAGCCAATCATCAGACCTTGGGAATAGCTTATAAAAAAAAAGCACAAAAAAAGTCTTGTATATGACAAGGATGTGTCCTTTCATATTCTAGACTACTACAAGCCCATCAAATTTCACAGTGCCAGATTTCTTCATGATAAATCACCTTCACCTGTTCCAGATTTTGATCCTCTTTCACATCAGCCACAACAGATTGTTATATGCCAACATTGTGACCAAGTTGGCCATATGAAAGATAAATGTTTTGATCTTCATCCATGTAATAATTTTCATAAAACCACTCATTATTCACACAAATTCCTTAGAAACAATCCTCCTACAAGAACAAAGATTCATCTTGGATGGATCACTTCTTGGCAATGGCCATCAACAACCAAGAAGATGTTTCAGTCATATGTTAGAATCTCTTCTAGAATATTAAAATGCATTGCAGTTGAGTTTTCAACATAATCTCACCTTGTATCTGATAGGGTGGAAATGATGGTCATGTACAAGCTTCAAATCCACATCAAGAAAGCCTGAACCACAACCTGCCATACCAGATTCAGAGTTGTAACTAGAGACACAAAATTTCAAGCGAGCCTGAGCCACAACCTGCCATACCAAATTCAGGGTTGTAGCCTGAGAATGCCTTTAGCTGGTGGTCAACCTTAAACCATCTATTCGGTTTTTGAACCTCCCTTTTTAGGTTGAGATTCTCCCTCTTAAAAGAATTGGGGACACTTCCTATAGCAGAAGACTTCAACTTCTTGCCAGTTTTGGAAGAGTTCCATGAATTACATTAAGAATTCTAGGGTTGGTGGTCATCCTTAAACAACTGCAGGATGAGTCCTCCCTTTATGGTTGAGGCTCTACCTTTTTATGCAGGATTTAGCTCAAACTGGTGTGACTTAGAGGCTTTTAGTTGGAATAAAATGCGCCCAACTATGCTTCTAGAAGTTACTTTTTGCCTTTACTTTATTTTAAATGGGATCTGCAGGTTTTAATGGAAAACATAGCGTAAATGTCTACAGGTAAGCTTAGTAATATTCGCGCATGCGTAGGAAGTGATCGCAAAAAGTGCGCAAACCATATTTAAGAGTATTTAAGAGCTATTTTGCCAGTTTCCAAGACTTGGTTAAGTAATATAAATGTTTGAATTCTAAGGAAGCATGAGTATGGATGATGATAGATCCAAATTGACTGTTGAATTTCATGGTTACAAAATGATGTGTAACAAAATTTCAGATTCTTGCGAGATTTGGAAGAGTTATGGGAATTGCACTAAGCGTTCCAGTGTTGGTGATCATCCTTAAACCACCTCCTGTTGGGAAAAATACTGAGAGGGGGGGGGTGAATCAGTATTTACTGCATATTCAAAACTTTTTACTTTTTCATTCCTTAAAACCCATACGCTACTTTGCTGAAGCCAACTAGCATATACACGCGGATATCCTTCATAAAACTAGCGTATACACAGAGATCTAATTATGCCATTAATTCTTCACTTATGTCATTCCATCATTCATTCATTAGATGTTCTATAAACAGTAAACATGTGTAGTAGGAACAGAATAAACCATCACACATAAGCATCACACATGAACACCAGGATTTTAGGTGGAAACCCAAGTCGGGAGAAAACCACTGCTGCAGTTGCTCAGCCTTCAATATTTTATTATAGAGAAAACATCTTACAAATACATGTGTCACGCAGACTTCTGACCAGCACGCTAGCCTCCAATTGCTACTGCTTACCAAGACAACCTCCTCGGGAAGGGAGCTACGACCCCCCGATCTCGTTTACCAGCCTCACCTGGAAGGGAGCTACGACCCCCGATCTCGTTTACCAGCCTCACCTGGAAGGGAGCTACGACCCCCTGACTGAAGGCTACAACCCTCAGCACCACCTTGGACCACGTTTCATCAATTTTCACACTGGATCCAACAACTTCAATAGAACAACACTTGCAGGCCATGTTTCATCATATTTTCAGACTGGACCCTTTCAATACTTTTAAGCTCAACCATACATCACCAACAGATACTTATCAATTCATACAACACAATTCAGATAACAGTAATACAGCAGAATAGATCAGATGTTTCATAC